>VZTI01005325.1:4362493-4436637 GCA_013397865.1 Struthidea cinerea
CCCCCCCCCCCCCCAAAAAAAAAAGGTGAATTTTTATCTGGTAGAAGAGTAGATCATCTTGGCTAAGCAGGGTCAAGAACCTCTCCAATGCATGTCAAGAAGATCCATAGCAAATTACACCTTCACTTGGAGTTATCAGTCATGAGGTGAGTGTTTAAAAAGTGCACAACTGTTCATGCTAATTTCAAATGTGTACATAATTTGTAGTTCTGAGGAGTACTTTCTGTCGTGGTAGATTGGCGCCTTTATCTGCTAATTAGGGCGCTTCAGTTCCTCTGCATAGACACCTACAGTTACATCAGTAGTAAAGAAAACAGCTCATTATTAATCTGGTGATGAGGGTGTAAAAGCTGAATCAAAGCACTGAATCAAACCTGTTGACTTTCATATGTGTCTAAACTTGCAGTTTAATCACTAAAGTGAAACTTACTCTGATTCAAAATCTTTTCGTTTACAGACAAGGCTCTCTGAGTTCACAGAGCTTATTCAGAGGAAGCAGCTGAGAAAAATGCTTTCTTACAGTCCTAAATGATCGATTAAACACATGCATTTATTTCGGCTGAATTCTCTGTATATTGAATACTCACTGTAATCAGGGTATAGTCTGAATTATCATTTCTTATTTCAAAGATAATTGACAAGCTGTGGTGGTGAAGTAGTAAATGTCATTTTCAGATCCATGCCCCAGTCTGCCACTGAAATCCTCCTGTTGCTTTTTTGTAGTCAACTCTGAGCTTCTTTCCAAAAGTGTGCTGTGAATATTATATTCCGTGTCTCCACAGAGATAATCAACTAACTCCCATATGCAGAAAATTTTGTTGCAGTTTATGTTTGGGAGTTTGTGTTCCCTTAAGAAAAAAAAAAAAATAATTGTTTCAAACAAATGCATCTTTTGCTCTTGTCAGAATGTGACTAATAACTATGACTTTCAGCACTTTTGCCACAGTATTCTGCTGGGACTAAGTGAGAGGTATGATCCAGCTGCAGTCCATAATTAGGGCAGAGCAAGTTAGCAAGCAGTTTATGTATTGCTGTACTGTGTGCAAACCAGATTCCTGTAATACACCTGGAGAAATTGCAAGAAAGAAAGAAACACAAATAAAAATACTGACAGAAAAACATATTCAACACTGAATATGCATAGTGATGTGTGAAATTATATTCTGTACTAGAAGGAAGGAGAAGGCTGTTGTTCTTACTCTCAGGGGTATGTGTGGCTTTAAATGTATTTTCTGCATAACAACAACGTACAGAATTCAGTCCTTAAAAATATTCAAATAGCAGCCTAACCTGAAAGGAATGTGTATCATATACTCAGTTCAAAGTTGTTTTGTGTTGGTCTTTGTAGTATTCATGTAGTACTTGTGAACATATGCCATCAAAATTTGGCCACTGGAGAAAACAAGGATTATTTTGTCGGGTTGTTTTTTTTTTCGTCTTCTGTCGTGCTCTGTATAGAATAAATAGCGCTAAAAATATCTAGTGAGCTGAGTTGGCTTGAGTTTGCTTCAGAGAGCTTTGCAAGTATGTAGGTGAATGTACTTTGCCTGTGCTTCTTAAATTACAAGCATTTAGGCTTAATCACTTGCTCTTTCAAGTAATTTGCAATCATCTGCTTTTGTTTTAATATTCATGCTTTCTTTATGCATGCTGTGGAAAGATTGCTTTCTCTCATATGTAATTATACTTTAGTGATATAATGGTTATTACACAAATCAGAAAAACAGCAATGTGTTTGGGGGAAGTATAAAAATGGGAGAGGTAGGTTAGACTGTCATCATGCCATCTTTGACAAGCAATCCCTTTAATTAGTCATTAGCCAACTTTCCCAGACAGTTTCCCAGCAATGATTGTGTCACTAACATTATAGGAGAAGGCATTGCGTGGCAAAAAGGAAAATCTAGCCAACAGTGTCACTCAGAGCTGGTTTTAAATGGATGATGTACAGTCTCATGTCTCTTGTTGGATTCTTCAGGCAGTTCTTCTCCCCCTTAGCAATGAATTAGTGGCTGTATTGTTATATGCCTGTTGCTTTTTGTTTGGTTCGTTTCTCAGCAAGTGAAAATGTTTTCTTAGCATTTGTTACAATACAGAAAAAGCAAACCTGACTACCAAAAGTGAACCATACAGTTCTGGCCTCTTCACTGATTCAAGTTTTCATTCTAGTGAATTGTCTTGGTCTAGAAAATTATATACATGTATGTATGTCTCCATGTACCTGCATGTAATGTCATTTTAAGAACTGTGCTGGAGTACATTCTTAAGCAATGTGTTCTTCAGCTTTTTAAGAAGAAAATTTCAAAATATTATACTTGTGATTTGGGAGGAAGAAGTTTCTCTGTGTCTTCATGTCATCTGGGTGTGCTGGTTGCATAAAGTGTGCCTCCTAGAAATGTCAAGGCTTTCAACCTAAGCTCTGAAACTAGCACCCTATCTTTTCTTCCAAGCTTGTTATCGATACTGAATGTTTTGATTGTGTTCTTCAGATCAGCAAGAAATTGGGGTTAACAGAGGAGTTTCTTTGCCACAGTTATACTGTTGTATCCTGCAGACACAGTGATGACTGCAGACTGGCACTGGCTTTCTGCCTGTTTCATAGGGTAAAGGGTAAACCACCCCTTCTCCTTAAAGAGCTCTAAATGTCTTAAAAACCCCTTGACAAATTCTGAAGTCTTGCTACGATGTTTTTTCCTTTACCTCTTCCACCATTTTTTAAATAAGTTTTTGTTTTGTCTTTCCATGGGTAACGAATTGTTCAGTCATAGGTCATGATGCTAGGATCTTAAATTTCTTCTTGGAATCTTTTGTTCTTTGTAGCATCAGATCCCAGTAGCTCTCTGATGAAAGCAAGCATAGTCTTTATGTTGAACGTGGCATCGTGATATTGTTACAATCATCCTTGAACTCCTGTAGTGTTACTCTGGCTCTCTTCCTCCATAACCAAACCAACATGGACATTTCCAAGCTGCACTGGTTATACTCTGCAGCACCAATATAAGAGATAATAGTCCACATTTGTGGATATAGATTGGGTTCTTAACCCTTGTATCTGGTTCAAACTCCTGCTGAAAGCGTGAGGGAATGGCATACATGAGCAGCAGTTTACCTCATTCTGCTCATGTCTGTGTTATGCTGTCAAAATTACTCCAATAACTGCTTCTACCAAAGCAAATGCCTATTTATTGTTTGAGAAACCAGTAATTTCTCTGGAAGGAGTGGAAATTCTCACAAAACGTGGTCACTTTTCTCTGTGCTGTGGCTGTTGTAACTTTTAAGAACATTGCCATCTAATTGGTATGAACTTAATTCTGCACTCAATAGTTGCCTCACAGTAGGGAATACATGTAGTTTTCTGTGGAAACCAGCAGATAAAAGCCTCAGAAGATAATTTAATTAATTTCTTTGTCTTTGAAGCCTTGTAAAACAGTCAATACTTTGACTTTTAAAACGGAGCTAGCACTCAAATTGGCATATTTTTAATAAAGTATCCTTCATGTATGTACTATAATTTAATTGGAAAAAATATCAACAAATGTTCTAACATGTTTTCTCAATCTAGTGCATCAGTTTATCTAGGAATGGACAAAGACTGAAATTAGGAATCAAATATATTTGACTTGACACTCCTGTATTAGTCTCTGTAGGGAAATATAGAGGAATAATTAAGTGTCCTCATCAGTACATTTTTACTTTGTTTGTCTGTTTACTTAGAGACTCATCTCAATCCAGAATATTACAGCTCAGTATAAAATGATTAGTTTTTAGTGTTTGTTACACTAAATTACAGAAAATAATTCATTTTTATGGATCATGGGGTTTGGTGAGTTATTTTCTTCAAAAATATGCTATTATACAGTTCAATTCAGTGATTTATATACAGCATATTAAGAATATGAGGTAAAAAGAAGTAGCACAGAAATTTAAAATCTAGTTATTTTTCTCTTTTGCTGAGTTAACAGAATGTAATCATCTGATACGGTGACTCTCTTCAGGGGAGACAATCGGTTTGAGTCGTAAAAAAATTTCCATTATTTTCCATCATGGAAAATTTTTAACTCATACTTGAATATTCTTTCCCTCATCCAGAAGAAACAGGTGAATGAGGTGATAGCTATTCCTACTCTGTCATCCGATTATAAAACATTTTCAGAGGTTAATCCAGAAAAATATTTTGCTTCATTTGAAGTCAAAATATTTTTATATTTGTGGTCAACAAAAAAGTTACCAAGTTGATGTTAGACATGGATAATAGTTTTAATTATGTAAACTACTGTTTCTCTCCTGATTTATCTGCAGTTAGATTCTTTTGTTTGTCTTCATCTATAAGGATAATGAAATAGGTTTGCTGGTTTCACATTCTTCTGTACAATGCTGAAATTTTGGGGTTGTCGATAGCTGAAAATATATTTATTTATAAATGTGTAGAACTGCTTCCTTTTGAATTTTATGAACACATCTTGCCAATACCTAAGAGAGAGTAATCTTCATTCATTTACACTGATCTTAAGCAATTTTAAAAACATCAAATTTGGAAACAAATTTGCAATGAGATTCTCTTGAGAAACTAGTTGTGCAATGGTCAAATCACATTACAGTGGCAAAACAAACTCAAATTTAAATATTCTGGAGCCTGAGAGTGTTGTGAAGCTTGAATAATGCACGTGTTGAAAATAATGTCAGATGCCAGGTGATACACAGGCAACAAGTGTTGTAACTGCATTGTTGTTCCTTTCAATGGAAGCACGACTCACACTGTAGACAGGGTCCTTGTGGCTTTCTCTGGTTTCGTTATTTTGTTTATTCTCCGCATGTGTTTTGTGGAAGAAACCTCCCATGACATTACATTTTAGAGCCAGATGTTTGCCAAAGGTAGAATTTTTTATCTGGCACAGCATAAGTGAGATGACCAGTGGCTGAATGTTGCTCTTGATCCCACTGTCCACGTCACCAACAGCGATGTTAAACAGGGCTGGTCCCAGCACCCACCCCTGAGGTCACCACTTGTCACTGAGCTCCACCTGGTCCCTGAGCCATTGACCACAACTCTTTGAGTGTGACCATCCAGCCGTTTCCTTATCCACCAAGTGGTCCATCCATCAAATTCATGTCTCTCCAGTTTAGAGACAGAGATATCATGTGGGACAGTGTCAAACGCTTTACACAATTCCAAGCAGCTGATTTCAGTTGCTCTTGTCTCACCTACCACCACTGTAACCCCGTTGTAGAAGGCCATGAAGTTTTAGTGAAGCCCTGGTGGCTGTCACAAATCACGTCCTTGCTTTCCACGTGCCTTACCAAAGTTCCCAGGAGGATCCACTCCATGATCTTGCTGGGCACTGAGGTAAGACTGACTGCCCTGTAGGTACCTGGGTCTTGCTTTTGTTCCTTTTTGAAAACGGGGGTTATATTTTCCCTTTTCCAGTCAGTGGGGACTTCAACAGACTTCTCAAGTATGACCAATAGTGGCTTAAATCTTCAACATTCTGCTGATGTCTGTTGGTATTCTGAAACTGATTTTTCTTTTTTGTTTTGTTTTGTTGTTTTTTTTTTTTTTTATTACAGTCCTGTGTGGTAAGAAACTTCCTCTTTTGTTATTCTTCCTGAAGGCTTAAGAAGGCCTTACTGGGGGTTGTTGAAGATGTAACTGATATGAATTAAGGATTAAGGAACTCATTCTCTATGTGCAAAGTGCTGGGAGTCCTGAAGTGAATGTTTGCCTTAGAGCCCTGAGTGTCTGTTTCACATGTGTGTCAGGGTTGTGTTTTTGCTGCTTTCTCAAGATAGAAGCCAACTGTTCAGGTATTTTGTAGATGATTTCTGAGGTGAGATATTCTTGAGCTTTCCAAGTATGTCCCGGTTGTGATCGATTGCTTCCTTCCAATGCCCTGGAAAGCAATCCATTCAGCCCAGTGAACAGCACAGACTAAAAATTATGAGCCTAATTTTGGCCAGATTAGCCTTACTTCTTCTAAATCAACACGTTCACAACAGATAGCCATGCTTGTAGATCAGCATCTAAGACAACACAATTTTCTCTTTTTTTGGAGATTGTTTCACATTTCTGTGTCTTCCCAATCCCCTGAATTCACCCCTCATCTGTGCCACAACTTCTGTCTCTGTTCCTGGACAAACACAGACAGTACTACCCAGATTGAGCTACACTTGCAAATATTTCTCTTAAAGATATTTTCCCGTTATTTCCTAGAACACTTATTGGTATTCTCTGTGAAATACCTTGTCTTTTCTTGCTGCTCCCAGTGGGATATTTCACGAGAGATACCATCTCAAGAGAGTCAGGAAAATAACGAGTATTTTCAGAATGGGCTGTAAGAATTTACACCCTCACCCCCTTTTTTTCCCCTCTTACTCAAGAATCCAGTTGGCTGTAAAGTACATTAGTTCAGAGAGATGACTTCATGCTGTCAGGTAATCCTAGCCCTTCAGGAGACCTGGTGAGTTTTGCAGTGTGGCACATTTGTCACTGGATCATAGTGTGAGCTTAACCCCAAGCCTGAGCTTTTGCACGAGTCATTGTCCTTCACTAGAACTGAGCAAGTTCAAACCTGAGAGGAGTTTTTCAGTGTGTGGAAGGTCCAGGCCTAGGTACTGTTGAAAGCAATTTCCATGGGGAAGCAAACCGAACAGCTAGGCTTGCATTTTTGGCTGTGGAATGCAAGGTATCCATACCTGCATCATAAGATTTCTTCATTTAAATGGAAAATTGTGGTTATAACATTTTTATTGATTGTGGGTTGTTGGGTTTTTTGGACAGCATAAAATTCAATAGCTGGCTTCTGTGCAAGTATGTAGCAGGAGAAACATAGCTTCAAAATTGTCCTGGTGTTGGAAAAAAGTCAATATACTTCAATTCCACTTCTCTTGTAAAGGGTAAATATGCTTTCCCCAATAATTGTTTTTGTCACCATTCAGTGGTTTTTTTCAGAAGGAAATTAGTAAATACCTTGAAATAAATAAGTTTCGAACCCACAGAGGAGTCAAAATTGCCTGATACAAGGGTGAGACAGGTAATCACACCCTGGTAAAATATTCAGAAATAATGAAATAAATGTATGGAAGAAGAACTGATCTGTTAGTAATTACATTTTCCAGAGGCATTTCCATAATACGACACAGTCAGCACTTATTTTGAATAGGTATTATCAATTTGTTATGAATGTCATATACATACATATATTTGTACATTTTCAAAAACAAAACTGCAGAAAAATCCTAATTGTGGTGAAACTTTGCAGTTACATCTTTATGTAAAATAGATTTCAGCTACATTCTTAAAAAATTAGGAATAATTTAGGATAATACTTTTTGTTAAGGGAAATAAGGAAAGAATTTTTTTACCTTGTTTGTTTATTCCAAATAAACTTCAATACTTCCTTTCTGTATTCTCAGGGAAATAAAAAAAAGATTATATACATAGAATAATAGTCTCCTGTTCTCAGACTATCAGTAGAGGAATGTAAATTTAAAATAAATTCACCAAGTTCACGTGCTAGATAAATTCAGTAGGATGTCAAAGAGCAAATTCTCAAAGTATTGATGAAAAAAAGGTCGTAGTGGCAGAACAGTTTAATTTTTGTACAAGGGCCAAAGCCCTGATTGAAAAAGAAAAATGGATACTTCACTATTCTATCTCTCCATCGTTTGCCCCAAACATCAGGGCTGTGTCTGTCTCACGTGTGTTTGCATTCACAGGAGTAGAGGCACTGCGTAGTCTGGGGTGCGTTTCTTGTTTCATCTAGGCCATGGCTTAAAAGAAATGCAATCATTCTTAGCAGAGATTCCTTGGAAAACACAGATTCCACACGTGATAGTGCAACTGTCTCATGATGCATGACCAGCTGGTGTCGTAGATATGCAGAAGTACACACAGACACGCACACAGACACACACACAGGGTTGCATACCCTGCCACATTTGCCAAGTGCAGAGTGTTCAGCGGCCCTGAGGAGCGGCCCCAGGGAGTGTATCATTCAACCACGCATGGCCTTGGGCTTGACCTCAGTGGCTGGGGCTGTGTCAGGCTGCCTCAGGGAGAGGCATAAGTGCAGGAAGAGAAGCAGAGGTGAGCAGGGTCATCAAACTGTGACTCCCTTTCGGCAGCACAGCTGAAGACAGAGCTGCAGGTGGCTCCAGGGAAAGTCACATCTGCGATCTCCTTGTGGTGATATCAGAGCATATGAAGTGAGGCAGGGAGCTTCTTTTTCTTATCCATGCATCTTTGGATTTTTATTCCTAATAAGTATACAGGATCTGGTGTGGTAAATCTGCATTGTCAATTACTGGGCATTGCCTGGGGACTGCAAGGTATCATTTCAGTATCATTTCAGATTTTAGGGCTTATCTACTCAGCATTGTCTAGGTATACAGGCACTCGAATGGGCTTGGGTAGCCTGTGTGGGACTTACAACACTGCTGAGGTACCTGTGCTGTTCGTTTCAAACTAGTTTGAGTGGGAATGAGCTTCAATTAAAGCACCGAGTGCTGAGGGGTATATATTGTTAGCCTGGCAATGAAACTGCTTTCTTTCTTTCCTGCCTCAGAAAAACCTCAACAACTAACCATCAATAGACAATAGAGCTCCTGATTAAAGCTCCCAGGAAAAGCTGCCTTTATAAGTGAAATACGGGGACCTCTAAGAGAACAGTGTGTACAAAAGCACCGAGATTATTTAACAGGGAGTAGTTTTTATGTGTAATCTTGGGCACTGTGCTTTTTATACCCGAGAAACAGCATGACTGGAATTTATTTAACTGTGTAGAAATCACTGCAAACCAGATCCTTTTACCCTGCATGTGCTCTTTAGTATCTCTTCCCATTTAAATTCTTTCAGATTTCATTATGTTTGCTCAGTATAGATTGAGCAGAGCAGTGATTTGGTCAATGGTCTCATAGATGCTAGCGTTTTTATGCTTATATTAGGGAGTGGAGTATATTCTCATGTTATTTTAATCAAAGCAGAGAGCAAGTTATGTTGCTTTATTTCCTGTAAGTGTGGTGTTTAATTATTAGTAGGTCTGTGAAAGCTTACTGTCTTCATAGAATGACTGTAAAACCATTGATGGCAAAAAAAAAAGATTTCAAGTTGGCCAAGAATCTTACATCTACAGTATATGTTTTTCCTTTATTCTCTACATTTTCTAGCACCATTGTCTTTAGATTTTTAGGTTAAAATGCATATTGGACTAAGGTTTTATTCTGGCACACGTTATCCTTTATGAGGAGCATTGCACAGTAGGTACCTCAGCAGGCAAAGGGTTACTTGCAGTATATTTACAGTACTGGTCTGTTGCAGCAAGGCAAGAGGAGAAAACACCTCAAGTAAACCCATTGTTCCTACCCTCCCATTTTTTTTTTCTTTCCACTGCTAATCCTTTCAGCCTTGACACCTGAGCTCAGAACTGAGAAGTATAGTTGTTGACCAGGTGTGGAAGAAAACAAGTACCAATCCATTTGTTCATACAGAGTCTAATTTATATAAGGAAAAGTCGTTTTGAATTGACAGTTTTCATTTACCTTATATTCCCAGTGCCGTTAAGAACCTCCGTGTTCTGTGATGAAGCTGGCTAACAGACTTGAGGCATTTGCCATGTTGTCAGCAAGCATTTGGAAACACATTTGTAACCGTGTTGGCCCTAGCAGACTAATGCATTGATCTAACTTCTGCCCAAGTGCTGAACTAAACCATTACTTAACAGGCATCTCTTGGAGGCATTGGAAAGGTGTGCTGATGGGCTGTTCAAAAAGCAAATGCAGTCTGACAAAGTCCCAGTGGTGGTTCACAAAAGTGTATTAGACTGCTTGTCGTGCAGCTGAGAGCTGCCAGGCCTGCATCACATACTTGAGCATGTCTCTGATTTGATCATCTTTGCAAGTGAATCTGAAAACTTAGAACTACTAGTTGGAAACCTAATTTTGAATTATTGACTGAGAATTAGTGAATCATTCATATGGGCTGTGTCAAAATATTATTATATCACTCATATGACATCCTCCCACCATGTTTCTTCACACTGGAGGGAAGGGAGGAATTAAAAGGGATTTTGAGTTAAGACAGCAGCAAATAACAGAGACTTGCATTAAAAGTTCTTAAAACAATGAACAAGGATTCAAATTGACTATCTAATTCATTCTTGGAATTCACTGCTGGGTACTATACAGAAAATCTAACCTGTAGTTAGAATATTAGATTGCCAGCTTAATTGGGCAGTTTAATTTTGCAGCAGTATATAATGAGAATTCAAGCCAACAATTAATTCAGTGGTTCAGCTGGTAGAATTCTTGGGTCGCAGCCAGTTTTGCTTATAACCTCAGTTACATCCTTTCATTCCACCCCACCTTTCTCCTGAGGACAGTCAGCTTGCTTTTCTACTACTTATTTTAAAAGGAAATAATTGTGAAATATAAAAAGTTAGATGACTTGAAAATCCAATGCCATTCTTGAACAAATACTGAGTATTTCATGAGGAGGAGTAAAGGAAGAGCAATATGTTAATAAATGATTTAGATGAAGTAAAACACTTCAATCTAAACACTATGCTCTGCTAAGGCAGGATTTTTTTTCTGAGTTATTTGTAATAAATACATAAAGCTGTACTGAAAAAGAGCCTTTTGAAGCCCTCTTTATTCTCTTTATGCTGTGATTGTAGAATCCTTCACTGTTTTTCAAACTAAAGGATTGATCCTGACGTGTGTGCATGTAAACTAAAAAGGTAATAAATATTCTGCATATTCTACAGTGCTCATAAATTTGCTTCTGTTGGTTTCAAAATGCAGGCAGGCGGCAGTCTTACCTCCTAATACCCTTCTGATGTATTTTAGACCTGTGTTCTTTGAGGAGAGATGATAGAAGACATTTATATGTAAAATGTACATAAAATAAATCACATATTTGGGAATTACTTCTAATTCAAGTCTCATTTACTTTTGTATAAAGATGAGCAGAATTTCCAAGTCTACAAACTGTTTTCTTATTTGAGAAACACTGAAGGGTACTTCAGTTTGCTGTAATTACTTAAGAGAATAAGCCAGTGCTGAGGCAATTTAAATTATCAGTTTATATTACAGACAACTTTAAATCCAAGTGACTGCTAGAATTTAGGAGTGGTAGTAGAAGTATGATTTAAGAATTTTTCGGTTCTTTTTAAGGCTTTTTGTATGTGATTTTAAGTCTTTGTTTCATACATAAACCTTGTGGTTTTCCCAGTCCCGAAAGACATATTTTCATTACTTGAATGGATGCCCTAGTTAAGGAGGCAAATGCGTATTCAAAGAAGAAGTTGAGTAGAAACTGTCATTCTAGGCAATGACGACCATTTACTAACTGATCCTTTCAAATTTTTGGTAGTACTTTCAGTAAACATGCTTTATGTTATAGGAGTCATAGTGCTGAAATGCCTTTTTAGAGATGAAAGCAGTGTGCTGCATGTCATTAAGACATGCTGTATTATTTTCTTTCACCTGTGAAACTGCCTTCTGCTAATGCAATTTGTCCTGAAGAAATGAGTTTAGGCAGTCCCATTACGGTTTAGTATTGTTGTGTATTAGTGGAACAGTTGGATAGAAGACTTCGTAACTAAGTAAGACAGATACCATAAACAGAAAGCAGTGAAAGATATTTGCTAAAAATCAAAATGGGGAATTGCTTTAAAAAAAAAAGAAATCACCTGGAAATTCACCAGGTGTAAACAGGCTTGTGACTGGAGGAGAAGCAAATTGTAAAACTAATGGAAACCTGCCAGGATGCAAATTCTCCAGCCTTCTTCCACATTAAATTGTTTAGTCCTGTATTCTGCCAGCTGCTTATGTACTATGTCTAAAATTACTTTATTTCCCCACTTTGTTCTTTGTTTACCTATGAAGGGGACAGGAAGGGGAGAAAAGGTGGAGCAGTAGCATCCCACTGCAGCTGTCAAATGCACAGCAAACTGTCCTGCTCTAGGAGGGACCAAAAGCCTAATGTATATGCTGCCTTCTGACAGTGAAAAGAAACCCAAATGAATGTAATTAAAAGATAATAGAATGCAAATGTGTGTTTCTCTTAGTATTATCCGGCAATGACAGATGAATTCTGAGACAAAGCTGAGATACTTATCTTTGAAGCAGTTGCAAACTATTTTCAGCAGGAAAGTTCACATCCTATTAACATTGTCACTATCCAAGCAAATTTTGAGCTTTTAAAGCCTAGATTTCCTCTCTCCCAGAAGATAGTTCAACCTGTCACTTGGATTGAATCCAAAAGTCTTTGCTGCTGGCATTATCACAGTGGCACCCAAAATTTTTCAGTGCCATGCAAACAAACACACACACTTTGCTTCTCCAGAAGGCTTGTGGTGTCGCAAGTTGTAAAATCTCGCTATTGAAAGCCATGGGAGAGTTGATTTACTTTGTGTGGCTGCCATTACAATGTTGCTAATGCTGCAGTGTCCTGAAGAGCTAGATTTGTCCTATAAAATGTGGTATTTATTGATGTGGAAGTGTTTTTGTAGGCTATACCAGAGTAGCTGGTCTCAGATATTGCTCAACACCCTCGAAAATTAAGGCATTTTTCAAGCTTTAGTAGCCATTCCTTATTGTTCATAAAATCTGCTAACAACATGTACCATAAATGGTAAAATATGCAGGCAGCATACATTAATAATTCTCCTTTTAAGATTTGAGTTCTGTTTTGGAAATTAAGGTCTTTGCTGTTTTCTCTTGCACTGTAACTTGTGAAATACAGCTGTATTTTTCTCAGCAGGTCTCTTTTCTCTTGGTTTTTTTCCTAATAATAATAAAAAATCCAGCATTCACGAAATGCAAGTATGTAGTAATCCAGCATTTTGATCCAGGTACTGCCCTTGCTCTCTTGTGCCTCTTCCTTGAAGTGAGTTATTATTTGGGCAACAAGAGGGTGAGCTGCTGATCATGCTATTGCACTTGCAGCTTTTGATGGCCTCTTCCCTTCAAGTAAACTCCATTCCTAATGATGTGCTTCATAACGTGTTATTGATTAAGCAATCTAAATCCCATTTCAGTCCACACAGATGTGCCACAGAAAATAAAAGAAAAAGCCAACATTTCAAGTAATAGTTAAACACACTCAGCCTGGAAAGCACATTTTCTGTTAGAATAGATGCAGTTCAGCCAAAGACAGAACTGCAGTTTTGGGTGGAGAGACATTTAAAATTCTCCCACGTGTATCAAGCTTGAAGGAAAAAAATGCATAATCAATCTTCTTAGTTTATAATAAGAAGTACAATTCATGGTTGCAGGTGGTGTTATATCGGAGAACACTTCATATCTGAATAAGCTTCAGTCAGAATAATCTTCCTGGAAAAAATAGTGAGCCTGTTTATAGTTGTTTTGGTGACATGTTTTTTCTCGGAATCCAGAATGCTGAGTTTCTCTTAGAAAATGCACTTTAAAGTGTTTTTTTAGAGTAATATAAAACTCTTTGGTCTCCCCAGAAAGTGTACCCTTTCAAAGCATGGTCCTGGAGTGAGCATTCAACTTCTTTAGGATTTTTCAGACTGGTTTTATACCTTTTTAGTGGTTATCCTTTGCTACTTATTTGCATGTTATGCCAGCACTGGGAGTCTCCCAGAAATGGGCAGATGTAGTTGCTGTCTGTGTGATGTGCCTTCTCTGTGGTTTCAGAAGGCATTCTTCAGAATCTAGAAATGAGAAAATTGTTCCTGTGTAGCATTAGTAGATTTGGCAAGTGTCTTTCTGCCACAGAAGCAGCTTCAATAGTTCATTAATAAATGCATTTTATGTTTTTCTCATAACCTACTACTGCATGCAACTCCTGCCATTATTGTATCTTGGCATAATTAGAATATTTCTAGTGTAAACACCTTCTGATGATTTACAGGGTCATTTTTGAAGGCCAGGAAGCAAGTAATATTTCATGAGCTAATTTTTATTTTCTCTACCAAATTTAAAATTTTGTGTTGCCATTAAATTTGCACTTGTCGTTCAGAGTGTTAGGAGAAATACATTTGTTTGCCTGCTTTTTCTATGATAATTCTGAATATTATTAAGATCCCTTTGCCTTCTATCCCCATCACATAAACTTGGAGTTTAGCTCTTTTTGCTACCTGTACAGGGACTTGGAATTGAGACACTGAGGAGAAAGATCTGAAAGAGTGTTTAAATCCTTCCTATCCTCTTTCAGAAGAGATCAGGGTAAAGGACAAATACAGAAATTCTATTAAACCTGTAAATCATTATTATGGCCTTACTTGGAATACTCTTACTGATGCTTACAGATACAAGCATCAAAAAGATGACTGAAGAACGGAGGTCTCAGAGATGACATTATCATCCGGTTCTAATGAAAGATGGGAAATTCACAAAGTAATTAATTTGAACACTGGAAATAATCACACTATAAAATTTTATAGCATGTATTGAGGTTACAGTTTGAAAAAATACATTGTAAACATTTCTTTTTTTATATATGACATACATTTTTAGCAATTTTTTAAAAAATTGATATTAAAAATGGCATATTTGAAATACACTTTCTTTTGGAAATAAAAAACACTTCCAAAACTATAAAACACTGAGTGATCATTTCTTTAAAATAATAATCTCTCCAGATGTTAGTAAATATTTTTACATGATCTGTGTGATACCATAAGGCCCATTGATCATATAAAATCCATCTTAGTGTGGCTTTGCAAATTAATATTGGGTTTATGTACCATCATTATTCTGTTCTTTAGCAAGCTGTGTCGAGAAATCTTTACATTTTCAAGTTCTTTTGTTTGATATTGTTAAGATGTGAAGGGATCTGATCAGTGATAACATTATATAATTTCATTATTAAAATGACACCTGTAAGTATGGTGCTAATTAAAAACATTATGTAACATTAGATAAAATTCTGCAGTCTTAGTTAAAATCTGGTTTTAACGAAGCTCTTATGCTAGTTTTGTTTCATAAAGGCCTAGAACAGAGTGAATTTCCCTTGTTTTCATCATTTTTGGGTTGATGGTGTTAAGCTTTAATACTTCCTGCCTTTTGGAAGGAGGGCCTGTTGGCCTTTGAGCTGGAAGGAGATCAACAGGGCATCCCCTGTGCCTACACTTTAGGCTCTGGTTTGGTTATCTGGTTTCCTAATGGGGGCTTGCAGAGTGTGCAGTGTGCCCAAAGTCCACGGCAGTGACTGCTGCGTGCAGGCCTGGAGACAGCAATGGGAGGCAGTGGCAGAGAGGTGCATCTTTTGTGGAAATAAAGGCCCAAGGTTTCAGAAATCCTTTAGAGGACATTGAACCCATCTTGAAGGATCCAGTTAGCAAGGGTATTTGTTCAGTTACTATTCAGAATTGTGAATTGCTTTTGGCAAGTTTCAATTTCTGTGAATCCTTGAAAACGGCAAATAAAAGAAATATTTACAGTTTCAGAGCAAGTGCCTGTTTGCTTTGATCATGACACCTATAACACTGTGTTTCCAGTAGCACAGTCTGAGTAGTCTAAACATAAATGGGTTCTATTAAAAGAAATTGCAGTGGTTCATTTCTACTTATATCTCAACCTAGATGGCAACATCACAAGCCACTTTTAGAGGTCGTGACCTGGTCTTTTCCAGTCTATGTAACATTTATTGCAATGAAATGCCAAGCTTGATGACCTGCACGTGGTGCCTAGAACAAGGTTGCTGTCTGTTATGTGTATGGCTCTTTTCCGGATGATAAAAATCTGCATCTTTCTAGATGATAAAATCTTGCTTGTAGTTACAATGCCTTTTAACTCTGTCCTTCCAGGGCTCTTCTATCTCCAGTAGAAACTGTAAAGATCACCTGCTAAATGGGTCAAAGTCATGCCTGCTGTGACTTGGCCAGTAGGCTGATTGTATTAGAGGGAATACAGACATATAATTTCATGTTCTTTGAAGATGCTTAGGAAATGGAATTTTTTTTTTCAAGATGAGGTTGTACAGTCTTAGGAATGCAGTTAATTAACATCTATTGCTCCCAATTCTATATAGGTATTTTAATAGTCAATATAAATGTTAATATATCTTTCAGTAGTGTATTTAAATGTGTATGTATCTGATACATAAGACAATTTGAAATGTATCTGAAATGGTTGAATCTTTGCATTTGTAAGACAGCACAAATGAAATGTCTCTGTGCCACAGACTGACTTTTTCTTCCGCCACCTGCTCCTATTCAGAATTAAGTGACCCCACATTACTGAAGCTTATTAACCAAGATATTACTAGTTATAGAAACTGAAGTGGTTCTGCTCAAAAACTTTCAGGTCATAATGATGTTTAATTAGCTTACACATTTTTAGAAATCATACTAATAACAGTTAAAAATTTGAAGATAAACTGTCACTTGTTTAAGTTTAAACTGCATTTGAGAATGCAGTTTCTTTTGTGAGAAGTAGTTTACACTGTCTGAAATCTGGCCCACTTAAGTTTAGCCATAAAATATAAATACACATTTTCTTTGTTTATATATTTTTAATGCCTACATATGTATATATTTGTAGTCTAGAGTATGTACATGCATAAAAATAATGTGTAATAATATAAAAATAATTGCATAGACAGAAAGAATTGCCTGCAAACATCCCTATATTTATAGTATTTAAGTAAGCTGCATATTTAAATTCATAGAAATGTAAATATTCTGTTGTAAATTGTTTCTTCTTGCAGACAATTACACAGAAATGATACTGTGTATTTTAGCTTCCTTGACAAGTACTAGCATGGCTTAGCATTATGTATGGGCCCATTCAGGTATACACGTGTGTGTATTTTTTCGTATGTAAATGCCTTTCTGTAATGGTGACGTTTCAAAGGTTAAATTACAAACCCTTGCTATTATTAACTCGACCAATTTTCTGCTTAATATATCACTTTCTTGGCAAATGTTAGCGGATTCTGTAGTGTGTGTCATTAAATATACAGAAGCCGTGATGTTGCTCAGTAAATGTCATTTATCTTTTCCACTTTGGAATCTTAGTATCACATTATTCCAGCTTCTGTTCAGCCTCCGCAGCTTAAAGTATGAGTAGTGGCTTGAATTGTGTTCAGTAACATTTCCGTAACTCTTAATGCTTAGGCCCCTTCAAGGTGAACGTAGGGCTAGCCGTGGATCAGCTCACTTCTATATTGTTGCTGTGGAGGTACAAAGGCCAGTTACACTTTCTCCTGAAAATTAATTAAGAATTACTGAATACTGCGGTCTACGAATTTTTTTTTTTTTTTCAGACATAAAGTTTTCAGTATCATGGTATTTATAACCATCATTATTTCGTCTAGCAAAATGGGCTGTGGTGCCAGCAGGCAAACTGAGTTTAGAGGCTTCATGTAACCAGTCTTTCATATTTCAAGTGTCCAGGCTGATTCCTGTTTGGTTTGGGAGTAAAAATATGGACATCTCAGAAAGGCTGGGAGTTTCCTTTACTGATTGATGGCATTGCCACAGCTTAGCAGTTCAGTAACAAAGGCCCTCAGCCTGCTTCTCTACGACCTCCTAAGTCCAATTGTAGACAGCAACGTTTTAAAATGCAGTGTACCTCCCAAGATGCATAGCAGCAATATTGCTCTATGCTGAGAGTCCCTGAATATATCTGAATATAGTTACTGACTTGATTTCTTTGTTGAGGTGATAATCTGTTCAAAGACTTGTGCAGTTTATTACCTCTAAATTATATTGTATTAGGTTTTTCCCTGGAAAACAGGACATATGTTAACAGAAGAAACAAGGAGATAGAATCTCAAATTGGTTTATGATACTCTGCCTAGCACAGCTGGTTGATACAGTCATATTTCCTACCCTGCTTGACACAGATGCCTTGCGATATACTTCTCAGAGGATTTCATTTTCTTTCTACCTCTTCATCTTTCAAGTGAAATGTAATGGATTTTATCCTAGTCAAAGCTTCACCTGTTTATCTCCATCACAGTGGCCCCTTGGTGGGGTTCAGATGAAAAAGCAAGAGTAGAACAATTAAAAAATAATTGAGGGGGAAAAAAGGCTTGAAGTCTTTTCACACATGAAACTTCAAGCTTTTATGTTCACAGTGAAAAAACAATGTTTCTGTTTAATTCCATTTCTTCTGCATTTAGTACAAAGAGAAATAAGTAATTGCCTTGCTTGTAGAGCTGCTTTGTTCATTTTGCTATGTAAAATTGATGGTTTGAAATTTTTATAGAACTGGTACTTCTAAGAGTATCATTTTTCATTTCACCCTTTCTATTATCTCAAATAACATACATTTTATATTGCCACATTTTGCTCTGGTTATTCTTCACACTCTTGGTTTTGCACAATT
Organism: Struthidea cinerea; assembly: GCA_013397865.1. NCBI lineage: Eukaryota > Metazoa > Chordata > Aves > Passeriformes > Corcoracidae > Struthidea > Struthidea cinerea. Next base: position 4,380,788 of record VZTI01005325.1, read on the forward strand.
CAGTAGCTCCGAAAAATAGCACAGATGTATTCTTAAAAACAATAACAGTACTAGGTGAGCGTTCTTTAGAAAAATAAACTTTCTTTTGTCTTTTGTCAGTTTAAAGCTCTGCTGGAATAAATGTAAAGCTGTGTATTTTAACTACGTGGTATTGTAAAAATGATGGAATGCACAGTAAAATTGCAAATTAGCACTGGATGAGACCCAGACCCTGATACAGTAAAGGAAGATTAGAAATGATTTGTTTGGTCTCTGTGGGGAGGTGTGCCAGATGTCCCTCTGTTCAAACAATCCCCGGTGATTAACCCCTGAAGCAATGCTCTTTGTAGCTAAGGATAGCTGCTTGCCTGCTCTCAGCATCAGGTTAGGCATTGCCTCAGGTATAAAAGATATTGCCCCCACAAAAGATAACTTCCCACAAAATGTATCACCTGCAAAAACATCAGGTTTAGGTGAAGGGCATAGCTTTCTATAGGTTAAAGTGTCTTACTTCCAGACTGTGTAAAGGTGCAGTGCAGGACAAGTAACTCAGTTTTACTGTAGTGTATCTCCATATTGTTAATGGGCCAATTACATCAAAAGGGGAACTATTTGCAAGTAAGGGAAGGCAGTTTTGAACTCATTACAACTTGAGTTTCTCTATTATGTGTTTATAATACATGGCTGTGCTTGTATGCATACACATCGAATGTATGTAGCTCTTTCACAGACTAGAAAAGTTATCTAAAATTAGTGTTGAGATTGTGCATTAGCAATGTAAAGGAATGGAAGTGTCATAGCAAAGACCTAGGCATGCTGCTGGTCTAAAGTGGTTAAACCTAGTAAAGTCAGATGGTAGGCTATCTTTAAGACTTGGCTTTAGTTTTGTCCTCTTACTCAGTATCATGCACTGAAGACAGTAGTTGCATGGGCACAGTTTTTCTAAGCAATTAATAAATCACCATCTATTTTGGCAGTTTGCAGAGTGAAAGTTTTCCTGTGTGATGTTCTTTTTTTTTAGTACTATATAAGTGAACATGAACAGCTAATAATGTCTTTGCTATCTTAGTCTGCAGAATATGAGTACCCACTGACTATGGATGGTTTGGGACTCTGTATGTGCCAGTGAGAGACTCACCTGCTTGCCCCTGAGTTTAGGCTGGCATCACCACGCTCCTCTTCAGTACAGTTGAGCAATTCCTGTTAAGTGCTGTGTGTCTGACTCTTCCTTGCAAGTGGTCTTTTACCTGAAAACATTATGTGTCTTAGTTAAGGTAGCTTATTTGACTGGCTGTAAAGTAAGTGCCTTCACTTGCTATGGTTCCACTGCAAAAGTGCTTCTGTGCAGATAGCTGCGTCCCAACAGGAGTCATGGTTGCCAAATGCCTTTTTACGAAACAGGAACTACTGTGCAGAGGGCACAAGGGCAAGTGGAGACAAGTGCAGTGTGTCTTTCCTGATGCTCAGTTTCCTGAGGAAGTGTACCAAAGTGTGTATATACTTTTCCTTTGTGGCAGTTGTTAGGAGGCTGTGCCCCACGGTCGACGTCTGGAGTCCCTCATGCTGCACAAATATTCATTATGGCCGTTCCAGAGATCATGAGTGGCAATGACTTGGACCTAAGCCGAGATGACATTTTGACCCAGATTTAGCTGATTAGGGAAATATTTCCATTTCAAATTTGGCATGTGCTGTAGGCTACAGGGAAACTAGGGCACAGATTCCCAGAGGGTGGGGGTTTTGAATTGGATGTGTCTTCAAATGTATGCTTATGTAACTATGGCACTGCTAAATTACACACCCGTTCGTGCTTGACTATTAAATAGTCAAAAGAAGACATTGCTCCTTAATTTTATTCTTATTTTCCCTGCCAAATTTGAAAATTTTGTACAGATAACAATTCATGAACATTATAGCTGTGATTTTTCTATGCCTAGAGGTTAGTGTGTTTAGAGACACAGTAAAGTTTGCAAAGCTCTTCATGGACAGTAAAGGGTGGAACTATAGTGTTTGTCAACCCATCTTAGTCAGGTAAGCATGAAATTTCCTCAACATCTGTGAGTTTTGAGATTGGACAGCATGACTAAAGGTCGGGAAAGTGCTTCCAAAGAGGGGTTGTACTGCCTTGTCAACTTTATTGCTGCACTGGATAATGATTCAAAACTCTGTGAATAGAAACCGATCTTTTTTCTTGTAAAAATTAATCAGAGCTTTGGGTATAATTCTGTGTAGGAATGTAGATGCTTGAAATACTGTTTGCATTATATTTCCTAGCTGTTTGGTGTAAACAATTGTGTAATACAAGGTAGCTTTTAGCTACCAGCTGCTTGCTTGTTTTGTAAGGGTTTGTCTTCAAGAGAACCAAGCAAAAAGGCGTCTTTATTAAAGAATATAATCACCAAGTTGTTTAGCTCATTCCAACTTAAATGATTGCCAGCTTAACAAATTAGTCTAATTAGGCTAGCTGCATAATGTATAATAAATATGATACCCTGAAAAGCTTCTCTGAAAGTATTTGTTTTAGTTGTTATACCATTTAATTGCTAAAAGCTCCTTTCTTTTCTTCAGAAAAACTGATATTTTTGTTGCAAATATATTCACCAAATACAGATATGATGGACTTGGAGGGAAGAAGGAATATTATGACAAGATTTGATTGTGATCTGTTGTTTCAAATTAAATAACTTTTTTTAAAAAGTATTTTTATTATAAATACCTCACAAACTGTCATTATTGGAAAAAGAATTAAACCAAAACAACTTTACTGTATTTTAATATATCTTTGTTATTTAGATTTATCTTGCTTCCATAATGATAAATTTTCTGTCCTTTCAAGTAATTCAGCAAGATTTAGATTTCTTTCTTTCAGCATCAGTGTTTGGCTGGCTTCTTATAAAGCCCTTTTGCATCTTTTGTACTTCTTTATCCAGTCATCCATCTCTAGAGTATAATGCAGCGGTAACTATTCCAATATTTAAGCTTGAATCAAGCTTTCCATTATATCACTTTTTATTGTTTTTTTAATCCAAGACTCTCCTGCAATAAACTTACCTCTGAAATTGTAAATGATACATCATAGCCAAGGTTTCCTTTCTGGAAGAAGTATATGTATGGGAAATGGTTTTAACACAGAATCCTGTAGCCCAAGGCTACCTTGTACCTGTCTTTTTTGTACCAATTTTCCTACCTGATATCTTGTCTGAGATCACACTGTTTGGCAGATGTCATCAAGATATTTTTGACGTAAAAAGCAATTCTTGTCTCTAGAAAATGTCATGCCAAAATAAATGTTTATAAATTGCGTATATCAACTGGTCACTTGGAAATTTGCACTTGTGAAATGCAAATCAGTAGTGGTGAATCAGTGGGTGCCACTCATGTCTGTACAGCTTGATTGTTCAGTTTAAGGGCTCCTATGTTTTAAGCAGCTCTGCTGCTTGTAGCAGACCTTACTTTCCAGGGGCTGAGTAAGCTAGAAGTGTAAAGTAAAATGTTGGAAGGTTTTTTTCCTCTACTGCTAAAGAAATTGAAAATATTTTGACTTCTTTGTTCCCTGTTTCTGGTGAGTCGTTCCTGTTGAGGTGTAGAACAAACATCATTTATATGAAGAGAACATTTATAGACAGGGAGCCAGGTGTCACGGTTGAGAGCTCCTCTCAAGAAAGCAGCAGTGGCAGGTTCAGAGGTATAGCCTGCAGTCATAAAATTCACACCTACATGTGAGAGTACATATTTACTCTAGCAGCACCTACGATGTGCTAACTAGTGTTGGAAATTACATGCAGCAGTTATTCCACAGAAATGTTTAAAATTAATCTGAATGTTGTGGCTGCTTCCTGAGGTTTACTTCCCTTCCCCCTCCACACTTACTTAAATTCACTGTTTTCTTTAGTCCAGTGTAAGCTTCAGTCTGTGCAGGAGTTTGAGTCACCATCTTTGCTCGCTCTGCCGTTACGCAAACCTTTAAATCGTGTGAGTGGCATTTTACTGCACATCTTTGAGTTTCCTCCTTTTCCAGCCAGTGCGATCACGGGAGAGTGGCCATCAGTAGCATACTTGGCAAAATGAGAGACTCTCTGTTCAATTATGTTATACTGTACAGCCAGCTAAAAAGGTGGGGGAGCACCAGGAAGCTCTGCTGGGATAAAAGGAATTGGTCTTTATGCAGACCAGTGAATTACAAGGGTCATGGGTTGCAGTGGCTGGTGTCAGCATTTTGGCAGAAGCCTCCACGATGTAGTCACTGTCCTTCACAGTTGGAGAATGTCTTTCCTCCTCCTCTTTCCTCTGGCAAATTTTTGTCCTCCTCCAAGTGCCTCTGTGCCTGTTCTACACTGGTCCCTTTCACCTCACCTCTGGCTCACTTGCCGTTGTAGCTCTTCTCCAAGGCAAGGACACATGACCATGGAAAAGAAAGCCAGTATCCTAAACTAGCAGTAAAATAACATATTTGGGTAAACTTTTAAAACCCTTTAAATTCCTGTGGAAGCGGGATGTTTGGTCTTTGAAAAACAAACTCTTGAATTGTAGCTGTTGTACCTGTATTTTACTTTTTAAAACTATTATTAATTTCTCTTCCCCACTCAAAGAGTCTTTACAGTCTGCTTTGCCTTCCCACAGGTCCTGATCCACTTTCCTCTGTTGCACTTAGGCTGTAACACGATGACATGACGCCTTGTGACCTGCAGAGTGTGTCAGAGAGTTTTAGAAACAGAAAGGAAGCCTATACTCCAGTCCTGGTATTATATTTTTCAGTACATGAGAAAGCACTTAATGTGAGTTTCTTTGCAAAGTGGGATTGGAGGACAGTTATTTCTGCTTCCAGTACAGGCTGATGGCTTGTGACTATGATCTTCTTTTTTCCACTTTTGCTGGCAACTCACTTGGAAAAAATGCTGTTCAGATTAATTTGTGATTATGCTGTTTTTTATTAAGATATTTTTTCCTGCTTGTCACATTCAGTTGAAAGAAAAAGAAAAAAAAAAGTTAAGTATAATCAGTAGTTCTAATAGACTGGCAAAAAACCCTGCAGACATTAGTGCTGCAGGAAGATGCAGCTATATGATGGAAGAAACTGAAGAGAAGCCAAAAAGTTTAGCAAGGAAGTTGATAGCAAAATTGAAGAAATGGGAGGTTAGAAACTAAATCAGATCAGTTACAGGTTTTGCACCAGAGAGATTCTAAGAGTAGTATCTCAGAAAGCTTTCACTGGGGAGTGAGGAAAGGCTTGTCATCCCAGCCCTTCTGATAGGGTAAAGTAACATATTAAGTCTGGGTAAAGGATGTGAAGCCTGAATAAAAAGGGAATTCTCAGCATTACCAAGAGCTGAAATGTAGATTTGAGGACAAAGCATTAATACTATTAATATTGGTGACATGAAAGTTGCAGAAAACCAGGGAGAGAGGGAGGAAAAGGAAGGAGAGATGGGCAGTTTATGAGAAATATTGATCTAGAGTCAGCCTTAGGAAATGTGTCCAGAGCTTAGTCAGGTAAGGAGACTTGTTTTTTCCATTATGGTATGGACATGGAATTTGAGGTATTTCCACTGGCCATTGTAATTGCATTGGCGTGTTTCGTTACTTCTAAATGCTTTAGTATTTGAATACTAAGTGATTTGTAGAATTGACAGCAGCTATAGTGAAAATGTAAATAATGTAAATACAATTGGCACAAAATCCAGCAAGCCTGTTGGATTCTGTTCTCAGAGGAAAAAAGTGCTCAGAAACTGAACTAGTTCACATATATCTAGTCTGGTTTCATTTTGTCTTTTAATGAGATGGTTCTCAGGATATATAAAGAAAGTGGAGGAATAGGGAGGAAACTAAGATTAATAGCCAATAGTTTGGCTGTGCTCAGAACTGGAGTTTCTATTTCAGTTAATGTATCCACATCATTACGGTGGCCTTAAAAGAGTAAAATAAGGGGGAAAAGAACAATTGTCTACATACTATTTCCATTAGAATAAGTCTGCAGACTGGTTTGCCTGCAGGTGTTTTATTCAATTTATCAGGAGGTCTCTAAATGTGTTTCATCTTTCTTCTTGGTGGGTTTCCCCATGAAGTGTTTTGTTTGTAGGTTTGTTTTTTTTTTTTTTTTGTTTTGGGGCTTTTTATAATTAAACTCTACTTAAAAAGCAAGATCCGGGTCCTGCTATGATTCTGTCCTTGTTTTTGCTTTTAAATTGGAGGGAAGATCACTGAGTTGCAATACATTGTGCTCTATGAAAAAATGCTGCAGGAAGGGTCTAAATGTAACATCTAGAGTAATGATTTCAGCAGGAAGGGATAAGCTTCTTTATTAGTTACTAGGGGTCTTTTTTAAAAAAAAGTGTCATCTTCCACATATATGAATCTGAGCAAGTGCTGAAAGCACAATCTCTTGAAGACGCAGCCGTTTGTCACACTAACCGTCTCCAAACTGCTGAAACTTGCTAAAGAAAATTGTGCAACCAAGTGCAGTGAACTGTCAAAATATAAATATAAGTTTAAAAGATCTGCAGAGTTTCGATTTAAGAATTCGCTTAAGTTTTATTGATCTGAGATTCGTTTAAGTTTTTAACATGCATTATAGACAGAGACAGTTTGCAGTCTAAATTGGGTATTTTTATTCCATCTCTGGTAAGTACAATTACTCTGCCTGGGGCAGTATCTAGCCAGACTGCACTTCTTAAACAGTGAACAAACCAAACCACTGATTATGGGAAATAAAAACACCATAATCAGTAAGAATTTTTAGAAGTGGGAATAAATCAGTAACGCCGGCTAATTTATGTCACAGAGTACAGTTGTCAGTTTACATTCACTTGCTCTCAATTATCTTACTCCAGTTTTTATACAAATTAAATTACTACTCAAATATTGTACCAAATTACACATTTGCACAGTTTTTGGAGGGAGAACCCTAGATAACTCAGGGACTAATGAAGCTATTTAGTTTGCCTCCCAGAAAATGTGTGGTTTATTGGTAGATGGTTAAATGTTTTGTTAATTCTTGTTGTACAATAGTCTCAGATTTGAAGTTAATCTAATCCCTTTCAATTATTCCAAATTAATCCTTTTCTGAATAATGGCATTTTAAAAATGCAGGTTGAGCCTTCATATTTCATCTAGCAGCTTGACTAGCATGCTAGTTAACAGCACTAGCAACTAGTTAATTCTAATACCCCCTTTAAGACAAATGGCTGAAATTCCCCATTTAGCAAGGGATTTTTCAAATAATCTAGTCACAGATTGATAAGAAAAGCAAGAGATTGAACATACGTTTTCTATGCAGTCTCTGACTGGAATGAGAAGCAGGTCAGGTTCTGGAACTTTTTAGGACAAGGGTAGGGAATCTGGAGCCAGTTGATTGGCACCTCACAAATTACAGTAGACTGAAAGAAAAAAGGTGCTACTAAACATTGGTGTGTGGGAAGGGAGAGGAACTCTCACCGCATGCTCTATCCTGATAGCCAATAATCATGCATGTTAGTTTCTCTGAAAAATGTTGTTTGTGATGAGCTGTGGTGTTGTGTATTTGAAAATGAGTTTCTGCATTGGTACAGATGTGTGCTTCTGTTGAGCTGTATGAAAGTAAACTTGCTCTGTAAATTGCACATTAAAAACATCATTGGTCCAGAAAGCTAGATTATGGTCCCTCTCTTTTTTTTTTCCTTTTTCTTATTTCTTATTAACTCTACCTCTTCTATTGAAACAAACAAGTGTGTTCAGGAAGACAGAATTTTTCTCTTATTTGCAAGGGATTTGAAAATGCTAGATCCAACTACATGTAGCTGTAATCAATACTGAGTACTGTTGTGGATGACTACAAATCCTGTTCATCTGCACAGAACAAATTTTCATCTGAAAGCCTCTAATCCCGCTTCCAGTTGCTACCAGCCATGAATATACCCACAGTCTGTATTTTACTGTTTGTCCATGAGGTGGCAAACACTGTTGATCCTTGCCACAGAGAGACACAACATGTCAGAGTTGCTGAAGTTTTTTACGATCAGTATGGTAGTTGCAGCAACATTTCTGATGTTTTGCAATAAAGGTGTTTTATATTTGCCAGTATGTACCAGCATCATGATTTCTCTCCTGAAAAAACTGGTCAAAAAGGTTATGATCCCTTCCTTTTTCCTCTGCTCCTTGCCAGGTTCTGGCTCAGCTACAGTGGCAATTATTGCCCATGATTTAAATGATGCAGGGCAGGGAGCAGTGAGGAGCTGGAACACGGTGGAGCTAGGAGCACATTTCGGCAGACTTTAAAAAAGAAATCTATTGTAAAGGAAATTCTTGTGTGGATTTATACCTTAGTTTCCATGGGGAAAAAAGTTTATCTCTTGATCAGTTCATTTTTTCTCCTGCATGGACAGGGCACCTGGGGCTTCTGAGTGGAGCTTGCAGGGTGAAAGTCCTGGATTAGAGAACCAAGCTATGTTAGCTTTTAGGAGAAACTCCAGAAGTAGTTTCTCTATTTTATATGTGTATATATACGAGGGTGCGTAGCTTGTGGGTACTAAAGGGCTGGCAGAGAAATTTTCTAGCTTTTTACAGCCTCTTGTGAAAGTCCCCTTTCTCATGCAGACTAGCTGAGAAACAGTTTGTTATTTTGTAAACTATTTCACAGCTGCACGTTGTTTGTGGAGATGTTTTGGTTCACTGAGAAGAATATTTTGAAAATAGGTGTTATACCATTCAGCCAATCACTTTGGTGGGTGGCTGATCAATAGACCAAGCATGTCATTCCTCTATTGCGAACCAAGTTATAAAAAGATTGATTTAATTATTAATAAAGGAAATTTTTCTCCAGGACTCATTCTCTCTAATGTCGTTCTTCTCACCGTTCTCGGTACACAGCGACACTTAGCTGTACTTCACAGATCTCCCCAATAGGACGTACACAAAAAAGCCTCTTTCAGTTTTTGCATTTATAGAATTTAGAAATCTGTGGTGATTGTTCTTTGCGGATATACAACTAACTGTGAATTCTCTCAGATTCAGAATGTTACTAAAACAAAGTCTTCCTCTAATTAAGTTTAAACACTCAGGAGTCTGACATTTAGCCTACTTGATAGCATTTCTTTCATTTGTGTATTCATTTTCAATTTAAAGGAGATCTGCTACTGGCATTTATGTAAGGTCAATTTCCTCTTGTATTTGGTTTGTTAATTCCTTAAGAAGCTCCATATTTAAAGAGTGTCAAGGTAATAAAGTGATATGTACCCTATAAAAATCAATAATTATAAAAGTAGACAATCATCCTCCTCCCAGATTCTCCTGCTTACTAGCTCTGGGATATAGTGTTCTTAAGGTGAGTTCTGTACTGTTGCCTTTTATAAAGCAAAAATCAATAGTCATGCTTAGCTATTTTATGGCAGTGTACATTTGCCAGATTCGTTATCTGTGTGTAACAAATGAGAAAACTGAGAGCAGCTGTGTGACTTGCTCGGGGTCGTACCTGAAATCTGGTAGTACTGCACATTTTCTGACTTGAGCTGAAACCATTAGACCACTTTACCTCCCCCTGGGGAATTGCCTGGAGATTATGCGCTGGTCACACAGAAATAGAAGTTTTGCTGCTGGCATCATTGGAGTACAATTTCTCTCATGTTGCTTGGATTTTCTTCCACCTTGTTTGTCTTTAATAAGTCTTTGTGTTGATTGAAAGGGAACATGTACCCAAAGGTTTATTGAAACAAAGAGCAGCTGCATTATGAAAAGAAGGAGAACGCCAAAGGGGAAGCCAAAAACCAAATTGCTTTTATCAGGGCTGTGATTTACTGCCTCTGTTGATGTATAAGTGTTTTGTGATTTTTGAAGACTACATCAAGAAGTATTTTTCTAGCACTGAGTGAGTAGAATTAGGGGAGTTTTGTTCACTTGATAATATGTGTCTTGAACAGAGAAGAAGTGTAAATATGTTCTTCTTATTGAGATGGTATCATTTTAGGGGAGGGCTCTTTGGTTACTATTGTTAGTAGCCCATATCTCATGGAGATCTTGAAGTCTTAACTTACTGACCGTGGTTCTCATGGCAAATAAGAATGAGCATTTTTTCCAGCTATTTCAAGTAAGTGCAGATGAAGGAAAAAGAAATTGCAGCATTTAAGAGATGTAGTCTGATGGTAGTGTTTTACATGAAATTATGAAGATGTCTGCTTTCTTTACTACTTCTTTTTTATGCTGTTTGTACATAGGTGAGTTCAGTGCATTGCTCGTCTCTAGTTACGGCAACTAGTTGTACTATCACCTAGTAAACACCTTGTCTGTACAACAGAAAAGTAGCTTCAATAATGTTAAAATCCTGTATTTGTTCAATGCAGAAGGGAGCTAATCCCTTAGGGTCTCATTTCTAAAGAAAAACTAAACTCTGAGGGTGGAAAAAGTGAAGACACTGACACCTTTGTTACTTGTATTGTAGATTTTTAAAATCTGCTTTTCCATAATAATTTGTGAGAGACCTTTCCTTAAAACTACAAAATACTTTGCTTATGAAAAAGTTTCTACTGCCTTAAATTCTTGCCGGTGCTGAGGACACGATTGCAACTTAATGATTCTTGCTGGGGAATGGAAGAGGAGATTGAGCCTGATCTGTCTAATCTGGACCTGAGCATGGTCAGATACTCCTACGGCTTCCATCAAGTCATGGGGAAAAACTGTAACACGTCTCATCAGGTTGATGCCTCTGGCCTTGCCTTTGATTATGACCCTAGTTAGAAGAATTAAATTCTTGAAATTTCTTGCCTTGCCATAGAGAACTTTCTGTCCTTCACTTTTACAGAGGAATGTTACATCTCTTAAAGAGAGTAAAAGTGCCATTTTTGCTGTTATTTTGTGAAATGTGCAATATTCAATGAGCTCTTTGAGAAGACATTGGATCATGCTTTTTCTCTTTAGTAGGTGTGTTCTTAGTCAGCAATTATGGTACTTGAAATCTGGGCTGTGATTATGTCTTACATGGATGACTTCAGTTTGTTGGGAACAGAATGTTTTCCACTGTTCTCTGTGTCAATTTATGTCTAATATAGAATAAAAACTGTTGAAAAATGTTCTCATATTTATGATTTTGAGACCTCTCGTTCCTAGCTCCTCAAATAATTTACTATCAATTACATTCAAAATTTTCATCCGTTGAAAATGGAATTAATTCTGTGACAAACTGATTGAAATGTTTTGTCCAAATGACCACTTTATGCCTATGATATATCTGCATCGGTCCATAAATTTTATTTGCTCTGTCCTGAAAACCAGTTCCTCAGTGCAGTTATCAAAGGAAAAAAAATCACTTTGTGCATTGAACTCTTACCATCATTTAGATAATTATCCTTGGTAGTTGAATTTGTTTGTTGGATGTGATGTGGTGCCCATCTAATTAAAGATTACTGTCTCTGTGGGGTTATAAGGAAAAAAAAAATGCTATTAAAATTTTTGTATATTGCATTGATTATTTCAGTTGTTCTAGAAAGCTGTTCCCTTTTTTTAACCTTTCCATAAAGAAAAAAAGCATATTTGCAATCTTTTATTATCAGAAGTCGCATATTACAAATATGCCACTCTGATTTGGCAATACTCTTACAATGTAGTTTTATTTTCATTGCAGCCAATTCATCATTACACTGAAATAACAGAATACTTTACCTTCTGATGGCTGGTGCTTTAGCTAAACGGTCAAGGTCACTCTGCCTTGGATAGATTTTATTTTTAACATACGTAGCATTTTCATTTAGCTAATCCATGATCAAGCAGTCTTCTTTTTTCTTTTTTCCTTTAGTTTCTTTGACAAAACTTGCCCAGGGACTCATTAAATCTTAATTCACAGTACAAACCTTAACTCAGTTCATTCCCTGCAGTGTAGCCCGTTGTCAATTCTTTGCAGATCTGTCCTTTTGTGAAGTAATTGCATATCTTCTACCCCCTTCAATTCTCATGCTAGACTGGACATTTTCAGAGAGCACCATTCATACTTGTCCCCCTGAAAGAATAACATGCTCAAAAAGACCAGAGATAAACAGTGTGCTTGACTTCCTGAGTTGTTTTAGAACAGAGTCCATCATGTAAAAGTAATGCACAGCCTGTTCAGTGTGTTAAGCCTGTTACCTAGAGGTCCAGCCCAGGAAAAAACAATGTAAGAACGTACTTAATCACTCAATTTTCAAAGGATGAATAATTTTATCAGTGTCAATGAGATTACCAATGCTTAAAGCAAGTGAGCTTATGTCCTGCACTAGTGTGAAGGTTTGGAAAACATTTCTGTTCTTTTACAGCCAAAAATAATTTCATAAATACAATGATTTTAAAATCTTCCAAAAAAAGTTGGGTTGAAGGAGTTCTGGCATTTCAAACACACTGAATTTCCTGCCTGATTTAGAAATACAGGAAGAAGGCCTTCTATGGAAAGCTGGTCATAAACTATAATTACAGTGTAGACTGTTCTGTTGCTGTGTAATAACAAATAGGATGGTTTTGGTTAGTTGGCTCTTCAGAGGGTTGGTTGGTTTGTTTTTTCGTCTACAGGTTCTCTTGGCTTATAGAAGTGCTAGAAGGTGCTATCAGGATGAAAAGCCAGTTCTGCAGAGACTGAAATAAATCAAGGAGAAAAAACAAGCCCTTATGCTGTTTAAAGGAACCACTAAGGCTTTTCTTCAGTCTTGACATAATTTTGCATTCATTGCAATGGTAAGATTTCCAATAGCTTCCATGGCACCTTATGTGCCTTAGTATGGTTTAAGCATATAAAAGGAGCATATCTTGTTTCTAAGCATTCAGAGTGTGAGCATAATTCATAATTCTGGAAGAGCCTTTATCACAAACTTTGTTATCTCAAAATGTATTTGTTGTTGTGACAGCACCTTTCAAAGGTGACCTGAAAGTGACTTGCTTAAAGAAATAGGCATTTTTAGGTAAGTCCCTCTATCCAAAGATGGCCATTTGGAGTTCAGGCATAATAACTGGGCAAGTGGTGTGATTTTATATAAATTGTTGAAGTTAGTATGTTATTGAAACTCTGAAGCACAATACACTAGCATGTAAGTGGGAGGGCACTTTCGTAAAAAGTTACTTAGATAATTTTTTTAAATGACAACAAGCAGCTTATTTTTGATAAGCTAAAAAGCCCCCAGAAAAAAAAAAGTCTACAGATTGTTTCTGTTGGTCCCAACAGATGGCATAACCAGTTTACAAATGTAAATGCAATGAGCAATGTACGTTGCTAAAAGTGTAAATTTGTTATTTATCATTGTTGTTCTTCTTTGCTGTTCAAATAATAATAAAAAAAGTTAAAACTCTGTTGAGATATAGAAACAATGTTTTTGAGCCATGTCTTTAAGTGTTTGTTAAAACTTATCTTTGTGAAACAACAACATCTGTTTGCTGCAGTTACTGCTGCTGATGTTTCAAGAAGCGCTGCTGGGCTTGGCCATTTGGGAATTTATTACATTTGTTGGGAAACTTGCCTTTCTGATTAACTGCTTATGTTCACTCTGATTAGGGTCTCTGAAGAGGCTTAAGTGGGAATCCTTATGGGTGATTTTAGGCTCTTACAAGCAGGGAATTAGTATGTGGCTGGTCTTTTACAGTCTGAATTGCTGAAATGCTTTGCCGTTGTATGATCAATCATTTCACTGCAGAGAAAAAATTGGCACACTTTCTTTTGCCTCACTGAAACCTGTAACTACTTGATTGTGTAGTTGCCCTGGAGTTTAGTGTCTGCACTAAAGACGGTAGATGTTTGAAATACAGAAAACTGAAGTACTGGAAGACCATGTGCACTCTTGTGCGGTGTTGCCTAGGAGTGGAAATCAGCATTAGATTACTGACTTCAGATACATCCAGTGTGTGGGTGGGTGGTGGCCGATACAAAAGGGTGCTAAAAATCTCCTAGGTGTAACACAGAGCAAATGTGAGTCCCATTTCCATTTGTGACTGGAACTGGACAGCACAGCTACACTCAAAATTAGATGTAAGAAGTGTATGTTCAGAGTTCAGAACATACACTGTGAATCAGAGCATTTGCATCCTACAGGTGGTGTTTCAATATTGCATTCATTGCACTGCTCTGCTTTGTAAACTGAGTGCCATCTGGATTTTTTTTTTTCCTTCCTGGGAATCTCTAAGCACAGCGTAGTTAATTAGTTTAAGACTGTAGGACACATTCTTGGGATTCCTGTAAAAATAAATAATGCTTTGTCTATTTGTATTATGTTACAGCAAAAGAGAACTGGCAATTTCTTCTCTTTCATTATCATGATAAAGGTCAACTTAAAAAAAAAGAAAGAAAAAAAACTTTAAAGCAAAGTTCATTTCAGAGAACCCCAATCCAAACGTATTTATGTTTTATGGCAGGTGTTTCAGCAATTATTACTAATTGGAAAATTAGATGCCGTTGCTATAGCAGCATCTTTATTCACTAATTGGTTTTGGCACATTTTAACTAGCACTAGCTCAGCTAGACACAAAGCTATTCAAATGAGACCTGTGAAGGTTTGTATGGAAGTGGTGACCCAGTGCTGCAAGTCAGTACATTAACCTTCCACCTCTTGGTCCTGGGCACAGACCAGGTTCTCTGTGGGAGCACAAGCAAGACCTTGGTGGCCTCATTCATATTTGCAAAGCACAAGAAAACTGGAAATTGGTGACATTTTGAGCTACAACTCTTCAATTCTCATTCTTTATATCTATTCTGACTGTATCAGTTGGTGCAGGGTCAACAAAATCATGTGACTCTCCTTTTCAGATTGCTTTTCTGCTGGTTTTCTTGCTTATATTTGAGTTGGTGATGTGTTTCTTTGCTGATCTGGAAAACCTTTGCACTCGTCTTTTCTTGACCTGTCTTGTGCTTTTTCCTTTTGTTCCTGCAGTGAATATTTATTGGGGCTTTGCAGCTTTTGTAACTGAAGTTACCTACATGTATGATGTAACATTTATTTCCTAGGCAATTCTGGTTTCTGTTTGAGTGTATCTTTTCATGTGCTTCACAGTAGGATGGAGCTCCATTTTCATACTTTAAGCACCTTAATTCCTTCTTGAGCTTTGAGAGGTACAGCTTGCTATGAAAAATTCTTCTTTTTTTTTCTTTTTTTTTTAATTCTCTTCTCTACCTCTCCTGGATTTTGTGAAGATTCTGAAGTCTTGGAAGTTAGTAGAATTTGAAAATGAACAGCACTTTCAAATCTACTTGTTTGTGCCTGCTCTGTCCCTACACTGTAGATGATCTTCCCATCCAGCCTTCCTTCTGTGACTGTAGGTACCGTATGAAGGGCAGAGAAGGGTTGCTTAACAATAGCTCTGGTTTCTTGGCAAGTGTTACCTCCTCATCACTCATTCTCTGGCTTTTCTCTGTCAATCTTTCTGAGTTAGTGAAAAAGAAGTTGAAGAGCTTTTCAAGGCAAGGATAGTGTAAAATTTTTCCTGCTGTATGTCTGACTCAGGAAGGCATAGTGGCAGTGTGAGCATGCATTATATATTCTGTTGGAGAAAAAGAAAATTCCTATTTGGGAGGCTAGGATGCATGAAATACATTGAGAAGTCTCGTGTGTGTGGTGTGTGTATGTGCATCAAGAAATATTTAAAGTTATTCAAAGTACAGTTAGAGCTATGCCTCTTTTCCCTACAAGCTAACGATGGGTTTATGTGCCAAAATATTAAAGTGCTGTGGGCCAAAAAATTGCTAATAATTTTTCACTCTCAAATATGTTTTTTAGTGGGTAGTGAAATAAACCTTTGTGATCATAAGACTTTAACTTCAAAAAAAGCAGTTCTATTAAAAAGGGGTCTCTATTTGAAGGTGCATCATTAGGACAGTGGATAATATCTGAATGAGAGTTTGATTTCTAAATGTAGCATTAGTCACTGTTAATCAAGTCTTGGCAGCTTTTAAATAGTTGTTGCGGTGATAATTGTTTATAATAGTAAACATTTGTTTTGATGAGATGCATACTGATAAGAAGTACTCAGAGGTACAAGTTCTTTGATGGGGTGACAAATACACTGTTGGTACTAGAAGGAGAAACTTGAGTTCTAAGGCACAGAGCATATTGAAAGTTAAAGGATAATAGGGTTTTTTTCCTTTGATTTCTTTTTATTAGTTTATATGTTTGTTAATTTGGGAGACAGAAAAAGTATCCCCTGACCCCCCAGACAAATGGCTGTGTTTATTCTTCATGTTCTTGATAATACCTCCTTCTCACTGTAGACATTCTGTAAAAGGAGAGGGAAAACATTTTGAAAACCCATGTTTGTTGTTATAACACTCACTCTAGGACAGTTTTGTTCGTCATAGCTGGTATTCTCTTCTTAATAGCTCGTGTCCTTTCTTTGACAGTAGCCTCAAAGCTATACCAAAAAAAAAAAAAAAAATCTCGGAATAATGAAAAGTCAAGGTGACTCTCATCAGTGGTACAGAAAACAAACAGATGTTGCTCTCGTTTTTGTGGTTCTTCTGAAAGCTGCTGTGGTATCAAATCCCACGTCTGTGTAAATGTGTAACTAACACTACCCTCACAAAAGACCCCTTGTAACTTCTTGCCCTGTCATTCAGGTTTGAATCCTACTGTGTTTAATAACCTCCTTTCCATTAGTTGCTCTTTTTCCCCATATCTAATCTCCTCTGTTTTGTAGTGGTTATCCCTGTGATTTGGGAAGTTATGAAATTTCAGTTGGAAGGCTCGACACAGCTTGAATGTACCTCTAGCTGCACAGATTTCTAATCAAATGAGAATTGCAAAGATCCCCAAACCTAAACCCAAAATGTCTGCAGCGGTTTGGAGTTCAAAGTAGAAACGTCATCTGCCTTATTTTCAGTCATGTTTCAACCTACATTTATTAGAAGTAATTTCCACACAGCAGCATCTGTAAGCTGCAGCTGAGATCTTGACTTGGCATTGTTATTGATTTTGAGAAGAGAAGCAGACTCTTAGGCAATCACTTCCTCCCAGGTTTTTCCATTTCTTCTGTTGCCTCATTTTTGTCCCCACCTATAGTTTTCTCTTGTTTTATGCTTCATTGATAAATCTACTTAGTAAAATAGGTACTCTTTTTTTCTTCATAGCCTACTGTCCATTCAGGAAAAAGCTGGAATTTATTAGTGCCTATACGCTACCAGCAAATCTAATGATACTAGTGAATTTTAATATAGTAAGTGCTAAAAAGACTTTTCCATTTTGGGACTGCATAAAAATATTAATTCAGTTGCAGAGTGTGGGAAGGAAGAAATGTTTTGTGCCAAATTAGGTTTTGTTGTGCCACACATGTTTTGTGTGGAGCATGCAGCATGGTATTCTTAGGAAAATATGCATTAACGAGGTATCAGGGCATCTGACAAACAACAGAGGCAAGGGACTGAGTTGTGTTCGGAATGTTTTAGTGTAGTTACAAGGCATTCACTTGTTTTGGAAATGCTTTTGTATAAGAGGTTGGAAAAAATAATGTTCAGTTGATTATTTCTAGATAAATGTTGGGGAAGGAACAAGCTTAAATGGAATAGAGAGTGTGCGTCTGAAAGGTGTGCCAGCCCTCACACTGAAAGAAGTATAAAATCAAGTAGGAACAGAAAAATAGTAATAGCACCACACAGGTTGGTAACAGAGTAATTCCCTGCAGTTGTGTTGTGGGTTTGGGGTTTGTTTTGCAATAAGTTCCTTAAACAGCTTAGATACTGTTGAAACACTGCGCTAAAATGCTTCTGTAAAAAGCTGATGGGTAGCCCTATATTACATAGAATCATAGAATGGTTTGGGTTGGAAGGGACCTTTAAAGGTCATCTAGTCCAGTTCTGTGCAATGAGCAGGGACATCTTCAACGGGATCTGGTTGCTCAGAACCCCATCCAACCTGGTCAAGAATGTTTCCAAGGGTGGGGCATCCACCACTTCTTTGGGCAACTTGTGCCAGTGTTTTACCACCATCATTGTAAGAAAACTTCTTCCTTGTGTCTAACCCTAACTGACCTTCCTTCAGTTTAAAAACATTACCCCTTGTCCTATTGCAACAGGCCCTGCTGGGATCTGTCCCCATCTTCCTTGCAGGCCCTCCTTAGGTACTGGAAGGCTGCTGTAAGGTCTCCTTGGAGCCTTCTCTTCTCCAGGCTTGAACACCCCCAACTCTCTCAGCCTTTCCTCGTAAGAGAGGTGCTTCATCCCTCTGATCATCTTGGTGACCTTCCTCTGGACCTGATCCATCAGGTCCATGTCCTTCCTGTGCTGGGAGCCCAGAGCTGATGCAGCACTGCAGGTGGGGTCTCAGCAGTGCAGAGCAGAGGGGCAGAATCCCCTCCCTGGCCCTGCTGCCCACGCTGCTTTGGATGCAGCCCAGGACGTGTTTGGCTTTCTGGGCTGTGACTGTGTACTGCTGGGTCGTGTCCAGCCTCTCATCCACCAGCACCCTCGAGTCCTTCTGGGCAGGACTGTTCTGGATCTGTTCATCCCCTGGGATGAAACCGGAGATTGTCTTGACCTAGGTGCAGGACCTAACACTTGGTCTTGTTAAAGTGGAATCCCATGGGCCCACTTCTCAAGCTTGTCCAGATCCCTCTGGATGGTATCCTGTCCTTCAGGCATGTCAAACGCACGACTCAGCTTGGTGTCCTCTGTAAACCTGCTGGGGGTGCACTGGATCCCACTGTCCAGGCCTTTGATGAAGATATTAAACAGTACTGGTCCCAGTAGACCCTTGAGGGGTGCCTCTCATCACTGATCTGCATCTGGACATGCCAAAAAAGGTGAAATAATGTATTTCTCAGGTGAACATAGGTCAAATTAACTCTCTTATATGTTAACTATATGTTAACTCTCTTATATGTTAAACTACATGAAAACAAAGACAAGAAACAGTTAGCAAAGCTAAATCTAAAGCAGACTTTTGTGATTGACCATCTGTTCAACAAAGAATTATTTTTTACTGTATCAATTCAAAAGCTCAGATGCTGAAAAAGTGGATCAAAGCATGAGCATGTTAATCAGACTGTGGTTTAGGTATGGGAATCATAAAAATTTTTGTGGTTTTAATTTTCCTGCTGGGATTTTTATAATTGTTGTTATTTTTAAGATTTAACTGGCAAGACACTTCCATCTACATATTTTGGAAACAAAAAATTATTTTCTTTTTAAAAGAAAAGAGTAGTCAGAAAAGATAACTGTCTTTGGGAGCTGAGAAATTAAGACATTTACTACCAGGCAGTTGGAAATTAAATTCTGAGAGCTTGTCATACTGCCTGTAAAAGAAAAGTCAAAATGAGATGTATCCAGAATCATGTCCCTTTTCTTGCGTAGGATGTGTTTTATTTATATTTTAATTTGGTTTTGAAAAGAAGCTGAATCAACAGACTGAAAAAAAAGAAGTCTTGTGTTTGAAGGTGAATACCTCATGTTCTTTGTAATAATGAGTTATTGGTGTTAGGTACTTATATTATTTGTTACAAATAACTTTTAAATTAATCTAATTAAGCAGGAGCTTTTACATTTATTCTCCTACCTTGTGGATTGTGAGTACCTGCCTTCATGTGGACAACTAATTGATACAGAGAACGCTCTATACTGTATTTGAGCTTACACAAGAATATACTTTGGGATGAGAAAGACTTCCAGTGACTTTTGGTCAGACCTGTAATCACACTGTAATGTAATCACATTGAAACTGGCACTGGTAATCACATTCATGGTGATTTGTACAAGCTTCATATTCACCCCTTAAAAATAGGAAAATGAGTTTGACTTGCAGGGATATTTCCAACAGCGACAATTATAGGAAATAGTATACAGAACTGCAGAAATATTTATATAATGTGGCAAAGCAAACATTACACGTCTGCATCTGCAGGTTCTAGGCATATGAATAGATTTGCAGCTTGCAAGAGGGAGAAGAGTCCAAATTTCAAACATTGTTGTCATGTTTTAACCCCAGCTAGCAACCACACGGCCACTCACCCACTCCCTCACCAGTGGGATCAAGGAGAGAATCAGAAGGGCAAAAGATAGAATGCTCATGGGTTGAGATAAAGACAGTTTAATAGGTAAAGCAAAAGCCACACATGCGAGCAAAGCAAAACAAGGAATTCATTCACTCTTTCCCACGGGTAGGAAGGTGTTCGGCCATCCCCAGGAGAGCAGAGCCTGTCACGTGTAACGGTGACTTGAGAACACAAAGGACATCACTCCAAATATCCTTCACTTTCTCCTTCTTCCTCGCACTTTATATACTGAGCATGATTTCATAGGATATGGAATATCCCTTTGGTCATTTTGGGTCATCTGTCTTGTATGGGTCTCCTTCCAACTTCCCATGCACCCCCAAATTCCCTGCCAGCATGGCAGTATGAGAAGCAGAAAAGGCCTTGGCTCTGTGTGAGCCCTGCTCAGCAATACAAAAACATCTCTGTGTTATCAACCCTGTGTCCAGCACAAATCCAAAACGCAGACACATATCAGCACCTGCGAAGAAAATTAACTCTACTCCAGCCGAAACCAGCACAGTTTTTTCATTACTATATATTTCTTTTTAGCATTAACATTGTTTCTTATGAAACCACTGAGGGTTTTTTTAGAAATAAATGAGCTCTAGTGAAAATATGAGCTGAGCTGAAAAGGTAGCTGTAAATGTGTGCTTCAGCATTATGTTCTGATTAAATTAAAATTGGAATATGAATCCCTAGGCATTTAGTTAAGCTTTGTACAAACATTTACTGCAGCATTATGTTCTGATCTAGATATAATCATCCAATGGTCTCTGCCCTTAACTCTATTGAATTTTTAATTTAGGGGTGGTTAAGTCAAAATTCATTGTTGACAAGGGGCTTTGAGCAGGAGGGGGAACTGTGTGACAAAGGTCTCTTCCAACTAGAATGGTGTGAGTTGTGTAATAATCAATCAGTAGGATGTGCGTACATCTATACTGTATGTATTTATGAAGTGGTTCTTGAGTGTTCTGTATGCACTTCTAATGCATATGTATATATATCTGAAGATAGTTGTATGGCAAAAACAACAATAGCTAAAAATGGGACGTGAAAAGAATTAACTTCACAAACAGAATCCTTTGTCTTTTTGCCTCCCTTTGAATCTAGCGAAGAAAGTTTCCTATGGTTGATGCAGTGAGTAACTTAGTGCTAAATAAGAACAGTCTTCAAAAAAAACCAACCCAGCCCAGTGTAGCAATGTCTCAGAATCACTGTGTCTGCTCCTGGAGAATACCAGCTTCATCCACAGGGGTTGCTTCCAGGTACATTGTTCACATAAGGAATGACATCCACTCTACCTAGAAAGGTAACGTGCACTGAGAGGCCTTGAGGTACCCAGGACTCCTTAAGCCATCTAGAGCCCTGTACTAAACACAGATCAGCAAAAAGTATTTTTCTGATATGAAATAAATTTAAATGATGGGGAATTTTATTCTTCTGTGACACACTGTCTAATGTATGTGGCAATTTATAGCATAGAAGGTCTCTAATTGTCCTTAAAATAGATGCCAAATTGACTTGCTACATAATGCAATGAATTACTTTGTTGTTGTTGTTTTTAAAGAGATCCTTTATGTTTTGCCAAACAGTGGCTGAACTTCACTTTGCAGAGTTGGATATCATAGTTATGAACCAGGTACAAGACAAAAAGTGGCCATTAGTGGAAAACTTAGGTTGGGTAAGAGGACCTACTGTCAGCAGAAGGGTGGCTTTTGGCAGGAGCAAGGGGCTTAGAAGAATGAGAAAAGGGGTAGAAGTTGACTAAGTACTGAGCCTTCCCAGCAACTTCAGTCTGAATTTCCCATGCACAGCCCTAAAATAGGAACACTTTTACTGAAATGTATACAGAGAATACGCTTTAAATGAAAGACATCATAGGCAGTAGTGCCTAAGAGACCTGAAAAATCAAGTTCAGAAAGAATTTAAATGAGCGAAGCAGAGTGGCTTTAAAACAACTTGTATGGAAATGAAGGCGGGGACAGCAAAATTCAAGTTCCCTTAAGTCTCCCAAAAGCAGGAAGAATCAGGAGATTAAGTGAGTAAGAAATTAGTGTAACATGACATCTGTAGTGTGAATGAGATATCTGCAAGTGAGTTAGTATTTTCCTATTTACTTCTTTTATTATGTTTACAGAAAGTTTTCTTTGAATGTAAGAACAGTATTTCAGCAGATGTTGGGGCATGCAGGGATC
The DNA here is from genome assembly GCA_013397865.1 of Struthidea cinerea. Taxonomy (NCBI): domain Eukaryota; kingdom Metazoa; phylum Chordata; class Aves; order Passeriformes; family Corcoracidae; genus Struthidea; species Struthidea cinerea. The sequence continues at coordinate 4,402,888 of VZTI01005325.1, forward strand.
CACAATCTATTAGAAATTTCTACCTAAGCAACTTGAGTGGGTTTTTGTTTCTCATGAGGCGGTACAAGTAAACATTCAGTTTACAGGGAAGCTGTCTGTGCAGAAACATTCCTTGAATTATCCATTTGAAACATGTATCCTATCACTATCACGTGAGGGACTGTAAGTACCCAAAAAGACTGTTACTGCCTTGACTGACTGTATCTAGCTCTAAGGTAGTATGTGTAGTTTGGCCTTATGAGATGGCAATCCAAACTCTGGTGTGAAAGCGTATTTTATGATCCTTCACTTCAATGTGGAAGCAGATTGCTGAAAAGTGCTTGTAAATGTTGATTCAGAGTTGAAAATGTGCCAAGAGACTGCTAGTAAAATATTTACTGATAACTTTAAGATGGAAATATGTCTTCCTTATTGAGCTATAAGTTCAGTTTGGAACGTGTTTCGAGGAGGAACATATTTATATTAATATATCTATAGTCTATGGAGCAACATTTGCTCTTGGGGATATTTTCTTTTAGTAATTTTGTTCATGCCTGGCGCAGCTTTCAAAAAAATGGAAATAAATGTGTGTGATTATGTGAGATCATCTTCAACTGCATATACATTTAAATATTTTGGAATTGTATGAAGGCCTTATGTTATTTTAGGCCACCACAGGAACAAAACATTTTTTTCTTGTTTCTTTGTTAAAGGTAAAGCACATTGCGATCTGAAATCTAATAAAGGAAGAAGACACAAATGATAAGCAGTTTTTCATCAGAGGGAATGTAAAGACTGAATGTTGGCCATTATTAAAGTTGGGTAATGCTATAGAAGAGATTAAGTTGTAAACAATTGCTTCTGAAAAGTAGTGGGAGGGGGTGTGCTTGCCTGAGGTTTTTTTAGCATTTTCTAATCCTATCTTTCTAAAAGGAAAAAAGGGTTCCTGTTCTGTTTGAGTTTGGCTTTAAAGTGTTGGTGTTCCTCTTTAATACTACTGCTTTGACTCTGAGTTTTCATTTATATTTACGCAGATGATTTATCTTTCAGAGTCTCAAGATCTTTCCCTCTCTGTATTCAACTTGTCAAAATGAACCTGAAGGATGGATGGTTTCTACATAAGTAGAAGTGGTCTCAGCATTTAAAATTTTAAATGGGAATTTTTAAAAATAAAATTCTAAATGGGATTTTTTTAAATAAAATATAAGTGGGATTTTTTTTTTTAATTAAAAGTGGAGTGAAGACTAAAAGGTAGTGTATGAATTTCAGGTAGAAAACAGGGCAAAGCTAAGCTTACTGACATAATCCCATTGAATCATCTCACACAAAAAATAAGCCATGTGACAAAAAGCAGATTTTTCTATCAAAGTGGTAAAAATCTTGAAACCAAAATGAGCGCAGGTTGAGTGTGTTCAGTAAAATCCAATGATCAAGAAGGTGTTCATGAGTAAGTTTGTTACACCAAAACTGAAACTTTGAAGAAAGAACCTGAGGTTTGGTAGAAGTCTGCATCTTTTAGAATCTGGTGGCACCATATCTGAAGACATGCCAATGTCAGTACATTGAATTAATTTACATGTAGAAAATCTTGTAAGAGTGGTATTGCATTGGAAAAGTAGTAGATCCAAGGCAGCCTTTCCTGAACTCAGACCTGAGCTCAAGAGTAGCAGCACACTACTTTGTGTATCACTTTGTTGATAGACTCCACTGGTGAAGTGCTGTGTAATACAAGTGAAAGCCATCACACCAAAGCACATCTTACCATTTTAATATTTACTCTCTTTATGAAAGAAACATACTCTGCTCTTACAGGAGAATGTGGGAGAGATATAGCAAGTCCTTCTGTCTCTAGGAAATCTTACAGCAGTATTTTGCCATCATGTATGATGCAGAATTATCTTTCTGAACACTAGTGAGATCAGTTGAACTTTTTTCAATGTGGTAGTAACTAAGACTTCACTATAGCCTGTCTTCTAAGACTGTGGGGTTTTCTTCTTAGTAGTGTTCTGAAACACTCTGTGATATTGCCATGATTTCTGTGATCAGAAAAAAGGGATAAGTTCATGTCAAAGTACTATGTGCTAGGAAAACTTCTAGGGAAAATGTTGTGTATCATGAGTTACCCTCTTTTAAAATCATAACATGAGGCTGGGATGGTTTAGAGGTTTTGGATTGCTTGAGGGGGACGTCTTTTTTTTTTTTTTAATCTACCTTTTAAGCATTTAGCAGATGGGTTTGTGCTCTAAGGGAATAGAGGGCATTTATTGGAAAAACATTCATTTGATGGGTAGTGAGCTCTTCTATTTATTTCTGGCATTGATTGGTCTGTTGTCAATACACATCTTCGTGGAGATTCCTCATAGAAAGTGACAAAAAAAGAACAGCAATATTTGTGTAGTTATGCTGCAGAGGGGATATTTAGCTGTATTGATTTGATTGTTTCGTGTATTTCAATACTCAGATTTTCAAGTTGCTCAAGGTGAAGCCAGAGGACTTCAGTCACTATATTCAGTTAATAACAGGTGAAATCCTAACTTTAGGGTTCATAGAGATGTAGGAAACATATGCAATTGGTAAAGTATTTTTAGTGAAAAGCTTCCTTTGAACAGCAAACTAATACGTGCTTGGATGTTTTGCTTTGTTGAACAGGTGGAATTATGAACCCTTTTCATTTGGATTTCCTTGCTGCTGTTGTCCCAGAATAGCTACAGTCATAAATATTTAGACTGGTTGGTGGTTTTAGTCATTACTTTGAGAGGCTGACAATAACTGGTTTTGTTCAACGTGAGGATGTGAGAAACAAAACAGCAGTGGGAACTAAATGCCATATTCCCTTGCAGAGTTCATTGGAGTTTTCAGTGAATACTTAACTGTGACTTCTGACAGGAACTGTGTCATACTCTCACCTTGACAAGTTTAAAAATTGATAGTGTTTTCAAAAAGAACTGAGTTTTGTAATGTTCTGATTGCATTTCTGAAAGCTAAGTGAAAAGAAATTAGAAATGACTGACTGAAAGAATGTAAACGGAACAACTGTGTATCTGGTTGTCTGGTGCATAAAATCCACATTCATTTTAGGGCTGTCTTGGGTAATCAAACATTCCTGCATTAACAATGAGGGGTTGCTGCAGATATGTTATATGAAGGCAGAAAAGATAAAATAAAAGCCTCTCTTACTTTTCCCTTTTGAGGAACAGAGACTGTAGCACTGAATTACATGGCACAGGAACATATAGAAAAATTAGTCTATGCCCTTCTTTCACATGGGAATCTATCCTAAGCATGAGTTAATTAGCTGGTTCATGCTTAGTTCAGCATCTGATGCTATGGTAAATAGTAAATAAATTAATCTGGTTGCATATAGTACTTAAGCCTTAGGCCACCCTGGCCCTCCCAGAAAGCACTTCAGACTGAAATCTCAATATATTTGTGACAAAGGCTATAAGATGTAGGCAGGAATCAAGACCCAAGACCTGAGCAGGTGTATTTTCTTGTCATACTGAGTTCATGTGCAAAGCAGTCCTGAAAACTGCCCTCACTGGCCTTCTGAATAGGCCAGGTATTATAAATGAGGCATCCTGACACTTTTAGAAGCTTCCAGATTGTGATGGATTCCTGAGCTCCAGCTTGTCAGGTATGAATACCTGTTTTCTCCTCACATGTATATTCAAAAATGCCTTTAAAGTGCTTGAAAATCGGTGTCATTTGAGAGATGCTGTTGTGTATTTGATCTCTTAGTTAAAATTGCAAAGCAAAAAGGTGGGGAAGGGTTCACCAGTTAGAACTACAGATGAGTGTGCTAACTTTTGTAAACCATTAACTTAGTAACTACAAGGTAACTAGTCATCTACAATGCCTCTACATTATTGGTAACATTATCTTTGTTTAAGGCTCTACATTCCTATGAATCACAGGACTTGGAAAACTTAGTATATTATTTAGCACTGAAACTGTCATGGAAGCCTAGACACTTTTAGGATTAAGTGTTACACCACTCAGAGAGGACAGAAAAAGAGTTATATGTGATTGAAACTGTTGAACTGCCATGAGTTCTAGCAGGGCCTGAATATTCTATGGAGAATGTCTGAAACCTAACTTAGTTTTTAAAGAACACTCTTTATTATTGGGCCAGATGATACTGAAGGAAAACATTCATTTCTGGAGTACACGCTGAAAAAAGGAAAGGAAGGCCTGGTTAAAAGATAAAGGTGTATATCCTTTCCCCTGAGAAGGCCAATTACTCTGGAAATCAGAAATGTGGAAAAAGTAATGCAGTCAAATTCATTGGCATCGTGCTTTTCCGAAGAGCATTATGTAATTAGAAATACATACTTTGTGTCAGGAGTGATGATAGTAACCAGCAATGAATAATTAAGTTCCCAATTCTTTGGTTGATGGATTCATGTAAGTTGAGGCTGTGTAAAGGTTTTCTTTATTGATTCATGGAGGGTACAATGTAGATGCTACGCATTCAAATTACAGAAAAAAAAAAAAACCAAACTTTTGGCTAAATAAGCAAGCAGTCTTTTAACCACTGTCAGACCAATTTACTTTGTGCTTTTTGTTTTGTGTCTATGATTTCACAAATCATTTCAATGTCCTTAAATGATGTTCTGACAACTTACTTTTAGGAGGTACCTTAATATAAGGTACCACTGTGTACCTCAGCTTTTCTAGAGAGCTGCCTTTAAGCATCCTCGAATAACTTAGAATTGGGAGAATGGGGAGACAGTGGTACTGCCCTTATACAATATGTTTTCTTCAGTATTTCTAGCTTCGGTTTAGATAAACATTCTTAGTATTTCAATTTTATTTTGTTTTCAAAAGATTTAAGAAAGTGCTGGAAATAATAAGTAAAGCCTTAGCAGCTGCTGGAGAACTCATCTTAAGTGCTAAATGTACAACTGGATTTGGTACCCAAACAATTTGTCCTTTGGCTACTCTGAGAAGTTAGCTGGAGATAAAGATGGGCTTTGGCAATGCTGAAATGACTCTATAAAAAACTGTGGGGCTGGAGGATAGTGCACTTTCAGGGCACTGTCTGCCCTGAAGGAAAGAGCTTTGAGCACCCTGCCTGTTTGCATGTTTGCCCGATAAATAGGAGAGCTTACTGCCTTTTCCTGGCAGCCTGAAACCCAGAGATGCAGCCAAGAAAACAAGAGATGCAGCCACTTTTGCTGGCCCAGCACAAGTTAACCCCAGCTTGCTCCCTTGGCTCCTTGTTGCCATGACTGTGACCTCTCACTGCAGTTTCAGGAAGGAATCTTGGAGTGACAAGCTTGGGGTGTAGTGAGACAAATGGTTTCTGCAGAGCTACCCTGCACTGCATGTGGCCACAGAGTAGCAAGCCATGATCTCAGTGGCACAGCCATGATATCTAAGTGAAGAATAATCCTAATTATTCTGATTTTCTTTAAAAATGTGGTATGGGAATCAGTGATGTAAAGGTGGCTCTTCTACGGGGCTTTCTAGATATGCATATATATGCTTCACTCAGACAAAGGAAAATGGAATTTCACAAGACCTGAAAGAGAAAATTATTTCTAAGAACCAATGCCTAGCGCTTTATAAATGTCTGGTAAATCAGTTCCCAGCCTTGACTTCAAAAAGATGATGGAAGTCAAAATGGAAGCCAACATCCACTCAAGTCTTATAAGTTTCAGGTGTTGGATCTTTTTTTTTTTTTTAAGGCAATACTTCCAATCTAAATATTACTGTAATTAGTCATCCTCGACTACCCAGTCCAAATGATCTGTATGCCCTTTTACACTGGGAAAGGAGGATGCTGTCTTGGACACAAAGCAAAGCTCTGATTCATGATCTGGATTACGTATGAGACAATATAGTTTGTTTTAACAGTGCTTTTCAAATTTTGTACATGAGAGTTTACCTAGTCATCTTCTTTCTTTGTGTTATTAGTTTGTTTCTCTGGGATTGGTTTGTTGGTTTGGGGGGGAGTGAGCAGGTATGCTGAGGAAGACTGTGGGAATAGGGGATCACACTGGGGAGAGATTTGCCTACAGATCCTAACTGGTATGACTTGCTTGGTATTTGATTCATGTTCTGTTTACATGCACAGTTGGTATTTCCGAGATGTGTGGTAATTGCTGGCATAATACACAAAAGATGAAGCACTCTATCTATTGGAAGAGCGTACTGTGTGTATGGATCGGCAATTTAATAGAGCTGCTTCCTGTCAGCTGGCATAAAACTGACCCAGTGAGGACATGTTAAAGAATTACGGAGACAAGATGAGGAGGAAGTGGCAGGAACCAAACAGTACTGCACTCACTCTCCTTCCTACCTGTTTGAAATGTACCTTCAAACAGTGACAGTATCAGCTAAGACATTGGTGTCATTGAGCCTTCTTGTTATTGTGAAGGAATTCGTATTAATATATATGCTCCATACATTGTCCTTTTCATCAAATTTAATTTTTGACAAGTGTGAGCATGCCTGTCTTATGCTGATACTTTTTTCCTGTCTTCTTTCCTTCTCTCTCTTTCCTCTCCTTTCAGTTCATTGTGTTCACTGACGGGTGGATTACTCATGGAACGTTCTCCACTATAATTTATGTTTATCTGAAAATAGGAACTGCAGTTCTTCAGTAATAATAAACTCCTCTATCTAAACAGTCTCTATTTCGATTCACTGCCTTCATTTTCTTCATGTCCTGTCATTTTTTTCATTTGCTGCTGCTGTTAATCTGACATCCTTTGCTCCAAAAAAAAAATGTGTTTTATTTACAGGGCACAGCATTTGGAAGTGCTCCTGTACCTTCTCGCAGGCAATTATGTGAGTCTCTTAAATTCCGCTCTGTGTTGTAAAGATGACTATGTGTTCATGTGCTGTAGCATGGCATGCCAATCTAGAGTTAATGCCCTGAGGTCAATATTCAACCGCTGGTGTTGTATATTGCCTGTAATGTGTTTGTAGCTAACAGCTTCTATTGACCCCTTCTTTATTTCTTTGTTGTGTTTTGTTTAACACATCATGAAATGGGGCTGTGCTGTGCACTATAGACTTGCAAGAAGGGAAGAAAATACCATAATTACTCAAAGTCTGGAGGGGAATAAGAATAATGTTAGCAGCTCATGTGTGCAACACAGTAAAGAGTAGCATTGTTAAAACTAAAGAATTTCTTTTTCCTATTCTTCAAATTAATCTCTCCATTGAACAGACAAAAAAAATCTGGACCTCAAGAAACAAAGAAATGGAAAATCAAACAATGTGGTGTAAGGCAGACATTACTGAGACCAGTTGTATTCCTTATAGGATTTTCCTTCTAATTAATTTGAAGAACAAGTCCATCCGCTGCGTTGGGGAGAAAAGGGAACTTCTAGAAAGGGATCTCATTAATTTTTTTTTTCTTAAATCCATTGGAATTATTGACAAAGAATAATTTTTCTTTTAAATTAGAATAAATTCCCCCTGTTGACCACCAAAACACCAAGAAATCACAAACAAAATGTGCTCTTTATTTTACAAAAAGATAAATAAAAAAGAAGAGAAAGGCTTGCATTCTAATTCCAGATGTTCTCTCTGCTGCATTAACAGTGTTCATGTGTGAGTGTGTATATTGAATATATAGATGCTCAGAATACCATCAGACTTTGAGATGAGGACTTTCTTACATTCCTTGAGTTATTTCTGTCTTTCTCCTCCTACCTTGAGTTAATGTCCATCCTAAAGACATCGGTGTCTTCCATATGCATATAATGAGCTACAGCCATGCACTGCATTATTATGATTACTGTGCACTGCATCACACCGCTGGATGTCAAACCGATTCATTATAATATAACATTACAGGCTTATTCATAAATACAGTGCAGTTTGACTGATGCTTCATTGTTGGCAGTCTTGCAACATGTTGCTTGCGTAAATTCACTGGTGCTGCTCTTGTGTATTCCTGGGAAAACATACGGCATTTGTCTATGAGTGTGGGTCTTGCAAAAGTAACAAAAGATATGGTCTGTATATGACTGTCCTTTCTTTTGTGCAATTATCTAAGACGTTCCTATCCTACTGGGTATATATAAGGGAAGAAAAAAGCACCAAGACGTAACATTCTTCATGAAATATAATTGTGCTCCTATTACAGTTATTTAAGGTATGGTGGAAAGAATTGATATTCTCGTTGTGTCCTTCAGAAAAACAATGCTGAAGTTATTTTTCTTCCAATATGTATGTCACTTAGCAGTCTGCTGAAATGAAAATTTAAATTTCTGGCTGGCTTACTCTCATTTAAGTCCTGCTACTGATTTATATGATTAACAACCTTAGTGAAGACTTTGGAAACACACTGAAACAGTAACATGCTGTAACATGCTTTAACATGCTTAGTTATAAATAACCAGTATGTCCACTGTTTGCAACTTCCTTCCTTGTATGAAGCCCTTGTTTGAGGTGAATGATGAAGTGTCACAGAATGAAGTGTCTGGGATTTGAACATAACAGAAGGTGTGGGAAGTGCAGAAAATGTTTTATCTGGCAAAGATGGGTTAAAATTTGTGTAACAAAATGAAGATGCAGAGCTCTGAAATACACAGAGTGGATAATGGTTGGGTTAACTATGTGGATGGGTAGGCTGGAAGAAGTGGTCAGAATTTCCACTCTCTCTTGATGAAATAACAGTAAAACTAACATCGCTGAAATGGTGAGATGTGAGAAGTAAGTTTAAAGCAACGTATATAGAATGTGTCAATGGCTTAACTGTGAAGCAAAAGGAAACAAAGAACCCCACGTAAATAAGGGAACTCATAATATCCAGGTGAATTATTTCAGCCAGCTGTTTCCTTTGGTTATGTGTTCTGGTAGGCAAAGATTATGTGGAACTATGAATGTGTTGTGGTAGAGTTCTAACAGGAAGCTAAAATTAGAGCTTGAACATCTTGAGCTTGTCTTTTAGTGGTTGGGGGTAACTTCTCTGGTCTTTGCAAAGCATTGGATGTTATTGTCTGTGTACCAAAATGGGAAACGAGGATGTGTGGTAATCCAGAGCAGCAACACTACTGAATGAGTCCCATGTCCTATTACACACAAACTGAAAGGTGGCAGGAATGTTTTCTTCCAGGTGGTGTGACCAGTGATCCTACAGTAACTCTACTGCAATGGAAGAGGCAAGAATAATCTGATCTCAGTTCACGCGAGATGTTTTAGACTACAGGGCACTTGTGGCTGCTTCACCTCCAGAGTGAGCAGGGGGAGCTCAGTGGTGGTGTTGGAAGTCACTGGGAAGTCACCTCTGGGCAGCCAAAGCTGTTGAAGACATTGAGTGGTGTCTGTGCCAATGCTGTGTTATGACATTTCCTCTTGGGGCTCAGGGTCCAGAGGAGCTGCTGGTGAAATGTGGCAAAGCAGTGAGTGGTTGAGATTAAGATGCTGTTTATAAACTATTCTAAAATAAGTATCTTCTATTCATTGGACATTTTAACACTCTGGCTATAAACTCTGAGACACTGAGTATAACAATAGCTAATAAATTACAATATGGAAGTTAAGACTCTTTTCCACAAGGTAAAAACTTGCCTTCTGAATTTGAATAGATTGCAAGTTTGTTTCTGTTTTACAATAAAGACACCACCAGGAGTGGGGAAAAAAAAGGAACGGACAATTCAAACTAAGAAAAAATATGAGAGCATCTGTAATTAGCAACAAAATAAGATGCACGGACCGAGGATAAACTGAATGGGGAGTCCAAGGTCAATATAGATGTCATCAGAATTCTAATGATAGCTGTATGACAGAGCTTTGCTCGTTGGAGTACTGCTGACCTAAAGGCAAAGCAACAGATTTACAAAATACAGTTATGACTAAATAAAATGTTGTATCAAAACAAAATGCAGCTGCAGATTTTTTGGCAGAATTGCACTGTAATTGCCTTAGGGAGAAGAAAGCACTCATGTTTTCTCCTGTTGCTTGTTCATCACATGGAGTGGAAGCACAAAGATGCCAGTGAAATACATGAAGTAGAGTAAACCCCACAGTGATCAAAACACACGTTCATTGCCAGATTTCCTTCCATCTGCACCCTTGTCCTGCAAAAGAACATGTTAGAGTCAGTGTTGTAGGTTTACATCCTGTGTTAAAGCATAGTGGATCTTGCACCGGATGACAAAGCTTTAATATTTTTATATCTGTGGTCCTTTTTGTAAGGACTTTATTCCAAAAATTTTTTCTTTATTTGACCTGAAATGTCCTCAAACTGAAAGTAATTACTAATGGAATGTGATAGTGGTAGTAGTTTTTAAAAAAATATATTGCAATTTACATGTAATTTGGGAAATGAAAAATGCTTACCTGTTTTGATTAGCACTCTTTAGAAAAAGAAATCAGTGGGAAAAAATAGCACAGAAAGAGCCTTGCTGTAATAGATGTTCCTGAAACAGAGTGGGAAGGCAACAAAAATCGATACAGTTATGTGGTACCTGACAATCAACTTTACAGACAGAAAAAAAAATGGATCAGATGCTCGAAATAGCCATATAATATCCAAAGAATTTCGTACTGTCTGGAGATAAGAAAAGCGCCAGAATTGAATGCAACTAAACTAACCTTCTAGGCTCGGAATTTCATACAATGAAAAATTAAAAATAAACCAACCTAATATCAAAATTAAGGGATTCCTAGTTGGTTCATAAATGGCACTTTAATGTTGCAATCTCACAAAGTTTAATTACTTGGGACAAATATAAATATCTCAGAGTTTTAAATTGTGGTGATTTTAATTACAGCAGAGAATGTGTAGAACTGAAATTATGAGAGTTAAGTTCCTAGTGTAGACAATTCTATGTGTCTGCTGTCAAGTTTTTTCAAAGCACTAGACATCTTCTTTGGTCAAACAAAAAGACAAAAACAAGGAAATAAAACACTGAGAAATTAACTATTTTTTTGATTCATGGTGCATTGCAGAGGGAGAAACCTTTTCCAATGGAGTAGTTTTCTGATAAAGAGTAAAACCCAAGGTGGTTGTGGTAAATGCATAAGTTGTGAATGAAAAGCTTTAAGATGTTTTATTTCAGAATTTTAATGAAATTCATAATGAATAGGCTAGCGTACTAGTGAAAACAGAGTCTCTTAGGAAAAAGTACTGGCAGTCATTTTCTTGTGGACTTGATCAAAATATATGGAGCTGCGATGTAAGTAGCAGTTTGGTTAAAACGATGCTTTATAAAAGTGTATTCAAAATACCTGCATGTTTGTAAAGTCATACCATGGTAATAAAGGTTTATCTATCAGAATTCTCTTCTATGTAGGATAAAAATCGTAAGCACAGGAAAATAGGTCAGTGTATTTTGAGCTTTATGAGGAAGTTTTACCCTCACAGAAAGGTGCAAAACTCTCCTTCCAACCGTAGGCCAGATGTGAGTTCTCCAGACTGAACATCTGACTAAGAAAATGCTCTAGAACATTAAGTTCAGATACATGCAGCTAGGATGTCTACAGGTTCCATTGCTATTTGGCTAGAGCCTAGAACCGTATCTGACTAATTGTAAAAAAGCTTCCAGTCAGGTTTTAATGGAAGTAATTCACTTTCAAGAAAATTAAACAACAGTATTAGAAATAAATTATGTAAATAGTAATAATCCTTACTATCTATTGTTTTACATTTTTGGCTCATAATTCTTTATTGTACTGTTTCAAAAAAAGGCCTCATCTGAGAGTCACCTGCTAAATTCGATTTAAAAATTCATCAGAAAATTATCTATTTAACTGAATAATCTTTCCATCAGGTTTTTTAACTCAGTAATATGTTCTTGGTGATTTAGGCTTATTGTAATGTAATCAAAAGTTATAGCCCTATTAACTCCAGTGAATGTAAGATCATGCTCTGCTTTTGCAAAATGAGAAAATATATATTCTGACAATTTTTTTGTTAATATATTATTATTTTTAAGTCTTGCATTTGTGGGAAAGAATTCTAATTCTTTTAACAGCAGCTTCTGCTTTCATTCCTGTTTCCATGGAAACAAACATTAGCACAATGAAATTTTTTTTAAAAAGTGATTATTTTAAAACATTGAAGACTGGAGATTTCATTTAGCAAATTTGGAACCCACTCATAAAAATCGTAGAACTTACATAGAAGATGTAAAATAGAAATAGAAAGTTTTTTTGTGATAGCTTAACATGTGGTTTTTATTTGCCTTTGTTTCTTCATTCCATGATTGAAAAGAAGGATAATTTTATTATTCATCGGTTCATGCTTGATGAGGGAGAGTAGTATTTATTGGGCTGCTATGTACAGTGGTGCATTAAAAGCCAGTTTCATTTGCATACTTCATCTGACTATGGAAAAAGAAAACAAATATATTGTTGCTGTCTTTCTGTGGCATTGGTCATCTTGTCTGTCTTATCACTGAGCATGCAAAAAATACTGTGGTCATAATTTGATTAAAAATCAGATACTGCATCCTGTTTAAATAGAATAGCCCTTCAAAACTTACTCTTTCATCTTCAAAATAAATAGTCTATCAGGGCTAGATTCACTGAATTCGGGCATAATCACTTCTTCCTCTCCTGCTTTGAATTCATGGACTTGGTTACACCTCAATCAAGGAAAAGTAGAGTATGGAAGCCATGAGCTTGAAGAATTGTTTTCTGTTTGTTGTCTTTGCTTTTGCTGCCATTTATAGTGTGTAAGAATGAAATGCATTGTTGTGCACTTATTTTGAAAGTTAAAAGATGAAAACTGAGGTAATCTATTGAAATTAGATAGGCTCTTGCTGAATAAATTTTAAACCACCAGGAGATTTTAAAGAGAAAGCATTCTCTGGGCTTCTTGAGCTGCCTCAAGTTCCTGTAATTGAATGTTTATGAAAATTTTCCCTTCAAAACCTCCATAAAATGTAGTTCATTAGTAAAGATTTATTTTGAAGTAATTTCTGTATGAAATCCTTTAATATTTTGGGGGTTTGTAAACTCTTTCTTCCCGTGAAAATAAGCAGAAATGGCAGTTTCTAACAGAGGTGGTTTACACTCTAAGGGTTTTCTTTTTGTTTTTATTAGTAACTTCTGTGGTGGCTCTGTTTGTGGTCAATACCAAATGGAAGAAAGTCTGTAGGATCTCTTCCCCTCTAGGATCTCAGAAAAAAATATGTAATTAAAATTATTAGTGACTCCTTTCCTAGAGACTGAGCTCTATCTTTTCTACAGAAATTCATTAAACTTGTCCATGAACAGGAAATTGACAGTTCCTTATCTCTAATGCTGGAATTTGTGTTGGTCACAAACAGAAGGCAGTGAAGGATAATGTCCAGAAACCCTTCCAGCCAGGGCTTCTCTGAGTCTGTAATTTGGAAGCACATGGAAAGAACGGAAAAAATGCGCAGTCTCTGAAGCTGCATCTTTCGTTCAAGTTTATGTTCTGTTTTCCAATTCATGTGCAGTTAATCTAAGAAACTTTAGCTACTGAACCTGGTAATTTATCTTTTTAAGTGGCTAATGATTGCTTTCAAGTTTTCCAAATGAGATTGACTTTTCTGAGTGGTGGTGCTTTTTTTAATTCTAAAAATAAGGTTAACGCAGTAAATAATTCTTCAATTAAAGTAATATTTAATTTTAGGCCTAACAAAATATTTCTGATTGATCTGATCACTTTAATTCAGGCATCAAACTGAAGAGTCCCTTATTCACTTAACTCAATTTTGAGTAATGAAATTGAATCTCTGATAGATCTCCTTCAGGAGTAAACTCAGAGTTTCATTTATTCTGAATAAATTACATCTCAAAGTAATCCTATTTCTGATTAGTCAGTTATCTAAAATCTGACAGTGATTTTTTTTCTTCTTTTTTTTTTGTTTTAGATCTATATTTGAATTGTAGTGACTTGTCAGTGTAGCCATGTGATAACTTACGCTTTGTCAGTGGAATAATTTCCATCATTCAGTTTTTCCCCTTTGCCCGCTGTAATAGTGCTGCTGTTCCTGGACTTTTTCTCACCAAAAAAAAAAATCCTTCTCTTTCTCCAATGACCATCTACTGTGCTATAATAATAGTGATACGTACTTTCAGATTGCCTATTGATAAATTTTGCTGTGAAAAATTTTTCCTACTACCTGCTTAGCTGTTCACTTTTTGTAAATATTCTGCTGATCACATAGTTATCAGATGTTTATATGAGAAAAGAGTCAGGAAAATGAAGAAAAATTACTTGCTTTATGTCATTAATGAGAGTAATAGGGTAGAAGAGTACACAGCAATTCAAAATAAGGCTTCCAGTGAAAGATAGCGAAAGGATGTGATAGAATGAATGTGAACAGTGAACATTTCATCTCAGAAAATGTGAAACCTGCAGCTAAAAGACTTGCTCAGGACCTTTGAGTGTCGGAGACTTCATGGCTTCAGATACCAGTCTTCTCATTGATGCTGGAGCAGACTTGAGCAAAGCAGTCTCAGGCAGAATTTTAACTAAGGAACCTATTTACCCATGTTTTTCTGATTTAGAGTATGTGCAGTCTTGAAAAAAAGTTATTCCAAGGTGTGAGGAGTTACAAAATCATTTTATGATGACTTACAGCCTAGACACTTGTATTTTAGTAACCTTGGGTGACATTCAGCATTTACAATTATGGAGAATGCATTTGCATTTTTGATTAATTATTGTAATGGATAGTGCTTTTCTTTCATATGTAGTCAAATGAAAAACTGTTGTATTCTTTGTTTTGGTCAATAGTTCTGTCTTCAGAGGATTAATGAAATTTGGGACTGCCACAGATGGTTATTGAAATTACTGAAAGGCTTAATAGGCAAGTCAGTGTTAAAAAGTTTCCAAGCCATTGCCATTAGCTTACATTAAATGCAGTGGAGAAATTCTGGGGAACTGCACTTCCTGCCACTCTGCTGTTTGTTGCATATGTGACCAGAGATATCGTGAATGCATTTTGCTTGGCATTGCTACAGATGTGTATGGGCTGAATAATAAACAATGGCATTTATTATTCTTCTGATACAGCTATTGAACCCTTTAACAGTTTTCTGTATTGTATTTAAATCCATTGAATAGATTAAAAAACCACTGCCTTTAATCAGCATAGCGTGACTTTTTGTCCCAGATTTCCCTTCTGAGATGTTGCAAGTGTTATTATTGCAATCTCTTTTGCATTTTGTCAGTAGTGGAAAAAGCAAGCCGACAGACATTTTGCTTCAGATGGTTAAAGAGAGTTAAGTGTTGGAGTAAAAATATTCGCCGTTTCTCTGTGTCATACAAGCATGTATGTGAATGCACCCTTTTGCTGTTCTCTTCCTCACAAACAAGAGACAGTCTGTACCTTTCTAGAGAGAAGCTACACAAATGATCCACTCTGTTGTTTTCCCATAAACTCCATGGATTTTATATGCTTCATAGACCACTAATTAGAATTACTTTTTTTTAATGTGATGGAGCAAGACATTGCTAATGCTAGAATTATCTATCGGTATTTATCAAGTTCATCCATACGAACTGTAAATACAATTAATGTGGTATGGTTTGCTAAAAATGAACATTTGGCATCATACAGTTTTAAGCAGCGTTATATATAACACTTTTAATATTGCTTCAATTTATTCCTCGTCCAGTTATTTTTCTAAGAAGATTTGCCTCCTTTTCATCCATTCATTTCTAACATCTGCAAAGTATCTGCTGCTTTGCTTTTATAGAAAATTCAATTCATTATTGTCATTTGGTCATACTGCTGAAGTTCAAACACACAGGAAAAGAATGAGAGGCTTTTATATGCCTTGTTAGAGTCATCTATTGTTGGGAAATAAATATCTGCTGAATGTTTTCTGGAAGCTATTTCAAGCATTTGTTATAAGAAAATACAATAAAAGCAGTGTAGAAAACCTCGTTAAGCTTTTCTATAAAGCAACAATAATTTTTACGTCCCTTCTCTTCAAAATGCTAATATTTGCCTCTGATTGTTAAAATAGCATATTATATGAACTTTGCTTCTTCCAGAATTTTATTTAAAAAATAAGTAATATTGTTGACATTTCGCTGAATATCAGATCTTTGGGCTTTTAAAAGACCAAAGAAAAGAGATGTAAAAGTGGACATAGTAAAAGTGAACTCTACCATAAAGATATAAGAGGGGTTTATTACTTATTTTAAAATTACATGTTTTGGCAGTGAAAAATCTTATCTTCTGTAGATATATCTTATACTGTATACTAACAGTATAGCTGAAGAAACCCACTGGTAATTCTCAAGTGGAAAGAATTGTTCAGTTTCCCTTGTGGGGTCTGTCATACCTCTACCACAGTCTCCTGCCAGCTCTCTGGGAATGACTCTGGGCCTAGACTAGCAAACCAGAAAGTAGAAATGCTCCATGACTTGTATTGTGTAAGTCATAAAGTTTCCCTCTCCTTCTCAAGTAAAAGGATTCAGTATTCCATGTTTTTACAGGTAAAAACCATAAGAAGAGTTAACAGAGACCATTATTTGTTAGGATAGTGAGTATATGCATAAGGTTGGCCTCATGCTAGCATTGGCTATTTTACTAATCAGATTATCATTATTACCCCTGGGCTGCTTATATTTAGTTTTTATGTGTAGGCTCAGGCATTGAAATTTAGGGATCAGGCACTTAAGCTAACTGACGCATGACTCCAAACACGCAAAATGCCATCATGCACACAAACAGAGGTGTTTGGGAGGCAGCACAGGCAGAGGTACAAAGGTGTGATTCACTAGCTAGACACAGAAGCAGTCCAGAAGCACGAGTTCATGTCCTTGTGTATTTCTCCCAGGAAGACGGAGGCTGGATCAGCTTGCACTTGTCGTGGGTTTATGTACAGAACAATCCCTGCTGTTCCACTGTCATCATGTGTCCCTGCCTGCTTCTAGGCTGTCCTTTGAACACAACCGGTTCTTGCTGGCTGTATTGTATCTCCTGTAACATCAAAAATAGTTCCTGATGTGAAAAGCCTTATTGTTCTGTTTATTCATAGTGGTTTTTTCAAAAAGAAATAAAAATCTATGGAGGTTGAGAAAAGAGACAATACTACTGTGGAGTCAGCTTGGTCTGTACTTGTCACTAGGCACGGTTTTGTAATCCTCACTTGTTTGCAGTTTGTGTCTGAATTTCCTCTCTGAGCTAATGCTTTTGTAGATCAAACTTTGACAGAGATGTTCAGAGTGTTGTGATTTTTCTCACTGGGGCTTGGAGAGATTTTGAAGTTCAAATTTATTTGAGTTTTGGCTACTTCGGCCATGTGCAGCTACTCATTCCTACCTGAATGAATTATAATCAGTATAATATAAGCTATTTCTCATATTCATTAGAAAGGGTTAAGGAGTCTTCCCATGAAGAACACATAGGTTGAGGCCAAACCTTGAGTTTTGGTTTTTTTCTTTAGTTTTTTGCTGATGTCCAGGGCTGGTCTTGAGAAGGCAGAGTTGCCAGGTGATGAGCTCTGAGCTTGCACGGAGATCTCTGTCACTTCACTTTGTTTGGTCGCCCTCAGCTGTGGCATGTGTGGTGGTGTCTGCACATGGATGATGATTTTGCCTACCAGTTTATGATTGTATTAGTTTTGCTTGCAGTCTAGCTGTTAGTTTAGCTTCATTGACTAACTGTGAACCCTTTCTTGGGCAATGAGCAGTGAGCATATACTGGATTCACGTAGATTTCTGTTGCTCTCTTCACGTTCCTTGGCTGGAAAATTTCAAAGAATGACATTTTTTTGGACTATACAGAAGATTATAAAGCTGGGCTGCTTTCACCTAACTGTAAACCCCTTTTAGTTTTGTCTTTCAGCTACAGTGATTGTTTGTAAGTTGAAAATTTTATCTAACGTTATGAAACAAAAGCCACTTACATAAGCTGTTTTAATTAAAACAAAGCAAGTGTTAGTCTAGGTATGGCTGTCCTTTAACATAACATGAAAGAGAGTGCATAATCCCCCCTTTCTTCTTTTCGTCTTCTTTTGTCTCATGTGGCAGGAGTTAATGATTCAGGTGTGTGAATAGGAGAAAGCGAGGCTTTTCCTGTGTAGGACTAAATGTTTCTGTGTTCTTGGAGCAAGGGTGGAGGTGTTGCCACCCCATGGCTGTTGTCTTGCCTCAGCACTAACCACACAGCAAGAGGATCAGGGTATTTAGGCATTTCATGTGACAGGGAAGAAGTTTTATTAATTTATAAAACACAAAACCTTGGAAGATTTCACGTCCAGCTGTGAAACTTGCCAGCAAGTTGCAGATCCAAATGTTCTGTTGGGAACAACAGAGCTGTTGCTTTCCTGAAAGCTTTGAGGATGCAATAATTTCATTTGGCTGACCTGGTCAAGTATGAGCATGGGTGTCACGATTTGAAAAATTATTTCTCTACTCATCTCTGTGAAGTAGAATCTGTCTTTGGACACAAAGACAGTATCTTTTATTATTTACTGAGTATGATATTATGTTTGTGGTACTATAAATACTTCAAATAGTTTTAAATGAATTGTCGAACACAGCCAGAGACTAAAACAGGAATCACATCTGGACATTTTACAGCTCACTTTTACTTCAGTGCTAAAATTTAAATGCAATTTGTGCAATAAGTCATATGGAATGAAACAATAATGTGGAAAATACCCTGCAGTATTAATTTGTCTGCAAATTAATTTGAAGGAAAATTACTGAGTCTGAGTACCTCTGTGTGCCAAACGTGTGTTTCATGGCCGTAAGCACAGGATGCCTCACTCCAGATTCAGCATCCACTTTTACACTGAGCTATTAAGTACAAAAGCAACCACTGCAGGAAGGTGGTTTTTTCCTAATGGATTAATAATGACATGGAACAAACATTCCCTAAAAATACCTAACTAAACAATTACGGGATGAGTTGCTATATTGTTGCAGTTTATCAGGTGTACTGTTTAAGCAGTTACCCTGCTCCTGAATTAGGTGGAAAATAAAAAAAGACAAATATGAAGTAATTCTTCATATTGCTTATTTAGTAACAGACTATTTGTAGACTGATTTGGAATTTTTTTTTCCTTTGAAAAACAACAGGCAGAAGGCAATTTGAATACTGTAATTTATCTTTGATGGATGATGTATTTAAAGCAGCTGAAAGCAAATAATTTGAGCATGTAGCTATTAACATTTTGATCCCACTAAGGGAGCTGCATGTGCTGACCCTCGCCATCCAAATGTGGCCCTTAGCAGGTATGAGGTCTAGTGCTAGTTTCAGCTGCAAAGGGAAGTTACTACACTTTCCAGTGCTGATTTGAAGTGAAATGCCAAATGAATCTACAAAGCTGTTTCTAGCCCATCCAGATTAAGGTAGCCAAGTCTTGTGCTGCAAAAAAAAATCCACAAGCCTTTGGGAAGGCATGAAAGGAGTCATGTCTCAGTGATATGTCAAACCTTTGCCTTCCTTAGTCTAAATAATATGAACTATTACCTAAACCATGGTTTATATAAATCCTTGTCACTGCTGATGGTGCGGAGTCCCACCACAGGTACCTTGTGTTTTCCCTATTCTGTTTTTATTAATGCTTGGTGGTTTCCTTAAATTATTTCCTTGAGGACAGTACAGCTGTAGTACAAGTTTGTGGTGCAGAATGGCCTTTTGGCTCCCCTGGAATCAGCCACTGCCAAGGAAACAATGCAGGTCCCGTCAGGTAAACAGAATAGTTCACAATCCGACCTCTGAAGTAAAACACAAAATGCATCATGTAGTTTTACACTCCCAGTTGAAATCAGTGATAAGAATGCAAATCTGTAAAACCAGACAGTTGTTACAATCCCATTTCCAACACATACTTTTCAAAAGCTCCAGGGTGATTCACATTACAAAATTTTGCATGCTGGTTTCACCTTCAGATCCTGATGTCAAAAGTATTACATGCTTATTTGTGCTTCAAGCAAACATTAAGAGCTTTTTTTCAGACTTAGCTTAAATTTTCCTTATTATTTTTTATCGGGTAGCCTTGGAGATTTTAATTTTGCTTTGAATTTTGTCTGTTCGTTGTAAATTTAAGTGAATAGAATTATAAACTATAGATTTCTCAATGAGAAAATTTAAGTGCTTTGCTTTGTTGCTTTACCTGGACAGTGGAATGCTGATCCACTGATATCAATGATTTCAGTATTTGGTCCATTGACATTAATGATTTTAGGTCTACCAGCATTTTAAGTTTTCAGGAATTGTTTATTTTTGGGGTTTTTTTTGCCAGTTAAATTTTTTCCTTGGTTGTTTGCATCTGTGGGAGTAATTTTGAAATGCTTGACGTTTATAAATATATATTTCACAGGTTTGAAGTTACCTACCTTCTTAAGACCAACTGTGGCTCATAATAGTGTGATTAGACATTTTTATCTTCTCATAATTTGGGATAGCTTATGATTTTAATTAAATTATGATGTATAGGATTGCTATTAATACACAGTTTATGCAATGACAGCATTGGGCAAGGACTGTTCTCTACCCAGATCAGTGAATTGCTAGATTGAAGGAGAGATACAAGTATTCTTGTCCTCCTGATTTATTTGAAGAGCTTCACCAAATCCTACACTAAGTAAATAATTCCTTTGAAATATGAAGAGTAACACATTTTAAATAATGTAGCAGATATAATTATATTTGAGTCTTCACACTTTCAATATATGTTATTAGGTTGTGCCCAGCACTAGGTCAGGCCAAAATGTGAGACTAGTTGTGTGACTTTTCTGGAAAGTCTGTTGAGATCAGAAATAATTTTGGTAGTTTCCCACTCCCTTGTAAATCACTCTGTATAATCAGATGCCATTAAGCATACATTAACCTGTAGTCTTTTAACGGGATGAAAAGGGAGAAAAAAGATGAAAGACCATGTTTCATGCCCTTGGTGCAGATCTGTCTGAGAAAAGAGCCCACATACGATTTGTGTGTTAGCAGTAGTCATGTCACGTCATACAAAACAAAATCTTAGACTGAGCGTTCCAATTAAACTAATTTTATAAAGTTGACTTAAGCCTTTGGTGGAAGAAATATGTCTGTTTGTCAGTGAAGCTTAAATCGTTGACCTGAGGACTCAGTGTTTTTAGTTTTCTTGGTAATCCATCATAACTTTCAAGCCAGAGACTTAATAGTCTCAAGAAAGTTCTTCTTACTGTGAATTATTTCAAGACAAGCTGTCTGTTTTACACAGCAATGTATTAAAGAATGCAGAATGATAATATAGATAAAAATTAATGGATTCCTTTATTACTCTGTAAATAGAGTGTAAAATCTTTGCACTACATAAATATTTTTGAAATACACATTCACCTATAGTTTTAACCTGTTTAACCCTATCAGTACCTTTATTGCCACTGTTACAATTAGAGATCAGAGCATTGCTTGGAGGACTGAATTCTGAGATTGAGACACCAGGCAAATACCAAAACCTTAAGCAATTATTTATGCTCAACTACTACTATTTGGACTTGTCTGGATGGGTGTTAATTCCTGTGTGCAGATCTATTCTGGCTGATTGAGACCAGCATTAACTATTTGCTGACTGACTTCAAGTAATCTGGTTAATTCTAGCAGTTGTAGGCTGGAAATCATCTCATTCTACAAAAGTACCAAACAAAGAGCTACTACAAAACACTTTGCTTCCTTTCTTAAGTCATTTTTGTATGTCTGAGTGTAGGGCAAATCCAGCAAAATCAGAAATAGGTTGTCTGCTTAGTCACCTCCCAACTTCCACTTACCTTCCTGTAACAGGTCTTTTTAAACACTAGTATCCTCAATTTCAGGTATGCACTGTTTTTCACCTACTCCCTGCAAGACCCGAGAAAGGGAGTACATGCATATTTATTCAAACATAAGAGACCCCATAAACACAGTATTACTTTGACCATTCATCTATTTTCTTCCATTTGCTTTGTTTTGCTGTTTTTAATTTTATTTTATGTATTTGTTGTTTAAACAAGAAAATCCTCTAGGTATTATTTCAAATTGTATGAAAAACTGTAAAATATCTGGGCTATACTGCTATATTGAATCCATAATGATTTAGGTTCCATTTATTTATAATAAATAACCAAATCTCTCACAGCATTCCCTTTGAGTGAAGCACACATGAAGTAGTATCTCTCAGGAGGTGATCCTGGAATAATTTGCATATTTAAAAAGATAATGTTTGCATTCATTCTTGTAAGAGCTATAATACAAGAAGAATATAGGATAAAAGGGAAAAAAAAAAGTTGAAGGAGCATATTTTATTTTTTTTTAAAGCTGCCTCTTAAGAAATGGCTGTTTTATATTTAGAAAACCTCGGTGTCTGGGGAACGTCATTATATGTGATATATGAACTTTAATACAAGAAAATTGTGGGTTCAGACACAATGCAGTCATTAGGTGATACTCAGATAACATTGCGTAAGTGCTCAAAGGCTTCAAAGTCAATGCCAATCATTGGATCCTGGAGTGAACTTACTCGATAAACTGCTGGGTTCTTCGTCTGTGCAAAGCAATACGGATTGCTGGCACTATTGATTTGAATGCTGTAAAACAGAAAGATGATCTCTCAGGGGAGCTTGCCCTTTTGAATAGCAATGTGAGCGTTAAAATTACACCTTTATTTAATATTAGTTCTTGAAGGGAAACTGCAAAAGAGAAGTAGCATTTATTCCCTGTTTGAATCAAGGTACTGTGTCGTAGGTGGCATCATATTCAACAACAGTTTTTAAGTCCATTAAAGGCTTCACAGACACAGCAAATTTCAAATCAAAACCAACAGCTACGAGTTTTAGATGTGCATTCATGTATTTATGTGAGTGGAACACTAACTTGATGCTTCTGAGGCAGAGAAGATGTAGTAGCAAGAGGGTGCAGTAAGATGGTAAGGAGAAAAGAGACGAGAAGATAATGTGTTTCATTCACTATGGAGAAAAAAAAAGTAATTATTTTATAATTGTGTGTTACTAGAGATAATTGAGATTCTTCTAGGAGAAAAGGAAAGAAGAATATCTGGGAAGTATTTACTCCAGTAATTTATTAAAAAGGTCAACAAACTATGCACACACTGTTTTACACACAGGCAGCACTCATGATGAAACTATTCCTAAGGCATGTTGGTTCTCACAGAAGATGTTTTTGATAGTGAGCTTAGTAAGGATAATGAACTTCTTCAATTAGAGAAGATAACAATCTCTGGGAAGATTTCTTTGAATACTGATCATGTTCTGGTGCTAGGTGTACCTGTTTAATGACTTTTGCTGTAGGTGCTACGGGAAGATAGTAAGTGACATCCAGGATATACAGTCACCAGCAGTTTATTACAGTAAA
This sequence comes from Struthidea cinerea, assembly GCA_013397865.1. Lineage (NCBI taxonomy): Eukaryota > Metazoa > Chordata > Aves > Passeriformes > Corcoracidae > Struthidea > Struthidea cinerea. The sequence continues at coordinate 4,426,098 of VZTI01005325.1, forward strand.
TTCCTGTGTGTTATTCAGGTAGTTCTTAAAAAATGTGACCTGTTTCCTTACAGGTGAACGTAGTACTTCCAGGACCAGAAGTACTCAATGTTAATTGTGTGTTTATTTGTGTAAGAGTACGTAATTTGCAGGTTTTAGATTGAGCTGTAGGGTGGCAAAAAAGTAAATAGCATCTGAAGTTTCATATATTTTTCATCACCAGCAAATTTTATTTTGTACAGCTGGGGGTTAAGTGTGGATTTTAATTTCCATTTTGTAGTAGCTTTTATCAGTGCTCAGCTGGTGAATGCAGCAAGTGCTCTTAATTGGAAAAGGATGTTTTGTTCTAGGCTGATCAGGGTAACATGATTTGTACTTCTCTCCTTTCACAGAGGAATTCCTGTGAAGGATTAAGCATCTCTACCGAGTTGTTAAGCCTGAAGAGTTCAGGATATTCCTTACCCCTCAGTATTAATCCAATTAGTCTATCCGTAGCAGAGAGAGACAAATGAATAGCTGTGTGCCCTGCTCCTGCTGTGCTGTAGGACGCTGTTCTGCAGCTTCATGTGTAGACAGTGTGTGAGTGTATAAAGCATCCCTAATACTGTTTCCTTTGTTTCATGGTTTTCCTAACCCCATTATGAAAATTTGTCATCTTAGAGACTAGATTTTGAGGAGAAAGTTATTCCCAGACAGGCTATAGCCTCATCATTTGATTGCATCTGGGGAATAAAGCAAAGCACACGTGGAGGATGAGGGATAAGGTGCTGTGGAAACTAGCAGCTGGGTCAGTTCATGTGCAGAAAGAATACAGCTCATCAACATGTCCAGCTGAGCATTAAAGTGTTAAGTCATGGTGACAGGCACCTTAATATTCACAGTGCCAGACACTGCTTGGACATGAAGGAGGAATACAGGAGGACCAAATGGCGTAGTCAGGGCCCAGAGCTGAGCTGGCTCGCTTTGAGGCTCTGTCTTCGTGCATGTGGAGGATTGTGTCTGACTCACAGAGGAGTGAGTCCAGCCCTGTACAATTATAAAGTAATGGTAATTTTGTAATCTCCAACTTTCAGAATTTTGTGCCCTTTTGGAAGAAGCTTTTCATTGCATTCTGGCAAATTTAGGTGGAGGTAGTGTTAAGAGATGAAAAACATTTGACTACAGAAACTAGTTACAGAATTTGGGGATGAGATACTGCGTTATAATGAACAATGAGAAACTTCTCATCTTTCTTTTAAATTAATTTCAAAGTACCTTATCAAACAAAAGAAAGATGCTGCAATATTTTTATAAAAATTCAAGAGGCCTCTTGAATTTTTACATTGATTGGAGAGTGCCAGGACCAGGTTTCTCAGCGGCAGCACAAGGAAACAGAAGTTAGCTTTTGCTGAAGTCAGTCCTGAGATGCAATCAAGACAGAGGAAAGGCCAGGGAGGTGAGCTGATGGACTACCTCATGCCAGGAGAGGGCTGTGAGCTGGTTTCTGCTCCCCACAGAGCGCTCTCAGAGATGCAAACGGAGCCTGGGCTTGTGTCTCCTGACACAAGCTGGTTTCAGGGGTGCTGCTGGCCCTCCCTGCTTCTTCTGGGGAGATTAGGAGCACTACCATTTCTTTTACTTCATGGTCATCAAACACGAAGTCTTGTTTTTTTCTCTCCACAAGTGGAGCTATGTGTCTGGAAACACCTGGTGTGTTTGAGACTAGAATAAACATCACTTCTGAATGTCGTGGTTTAGTTCTTCATAAGAATACAGCTGGGAAATTTTGCCTTCTGCTATTTGTGCTGTGATTAATTAATCCCCAGGAATAATTTCATGATTTTTGGTCCAGCTCTCCATAAATCCATTAATTTATTTGTTAAAAAAAAGAGCACAGGCTTGGAAGTACCTGGTAGCATCTTTCTGTAAAAAAAAGAAACTGCCAGCTCCCTAAGCAAATTCTGAATATGAATATGAACTAAATACTAATGTGCAGTGTGTATTTCAATTTTGCAACCTGAATATTCAAGCCTTGCAGAAGTACTAATGGCTTAGCTTTTTGCCTGGAAGTTGAGAACTTTTTAGGTCAAGATTCAATTACAAAACCACATAATAACTTCATCATAAATGCAGAAGGTAATGTGATAAAGTAATGGTTATATTTACAAACCAATAATTTACAGTGGCAGCATTTCTTTGATTTGTTAAAAAATCCATTATTTTCAGGATGGGTGTAATAAATTTCTTATAAAATATTGAAAATACTAATTAATTACTGTAATAAATTACTTTCAAACTTACTGATAGAAGCAGTTACTGTAATGAGTTTTGCATCTTGAAATATAAATAATCCTTCCATACAGGATGAAAAAAACCCAGAAAGATAACCTTTTTGATTGAATAGCCTTAAAAGAAGACTATAGATGTTTCATGTATTCTTATACAAAGAAGTCAGGAGTGCAGAAGCATTCTGTACAAGATATCTGTACTTTTTCATGTCTTGACTACTTTTTGTGAGGGATTTAGTGACCTTTCTTATTTGGATCGCTGTAGTTCTATCACACTCATTTTTATTGTTTTTTGTTCCTTTTTTTGTGCACATAATTATAGGCTCTCTAAAAGCCATCGACTGAAATAATCTAAGTTGCACCCACGATATCCAAATTACTGAATAACATTTTCTTCCCGTGCTTGCACAACACGCGCATTAACTACCAGCACACTGCACCTCTCTGAGGGGTAGATCACCCCCATCAGTTCCTGCCCATAGTCTGTAAATGTTTGCACTATAGATTGCAGATAATCAAACTTATCATTGATGTTTCTTAATGTCAACACACTGCAATTCCATGCCTGTCTTGAACAATGCCGTGGGAGAGCATAAAGCAGACATTACTACTCTCTGTGCTACATTGACCAAATTCGAATAAACCCACTGCTGTAAAGTTTGACAGATCTGTATTATCTCAGGCCCACAATGGAGTGTGTTTTCTAAGTCTATGTCTGTTCAACAGGGTTCTTAATTTCCCCCCATCACTTTTAAAACCAAGCTGTGGTAACCACAGGACAGAGAAGGGATCATAGTCGTGCTGTTCCTACACATATTATCAGTGTATGGCTCTTTCATTATGGGTCAGCAAAGACCCATAAGTGGGAATTTTTATTTTTTCTTATCTCTGGAGCCACACAGGAATTTGGTATCTTGAATACGCCTGAGGGAAGGAAAATATTAGTAATTACAGTTCTGAGCACCTATCATGTAAGTGAAATACAAGGAAAGGTAGAGACAATAATTCCAGAAGCTTACTCTTTTGAGGCTTCTTCTCATACAATTTGTAAAATCCGACAATTATTTCAGGTTCCAACATTTCCATCCTTAGCTTTACTAGCAATGGAAGATACTTTAAAAATTACAGTTTGGACTTTAAATATTAAGACACTTAAACACTGTTTAAGCATGTTTAGCATTTAGTTTTGGTTCCAGAACGTCCCCTCTGTTTTGCTTATAGAATTTGGCCTCTCTAAGCATTTTAGAGCTAATGAAAGCCTCCTTATATATAAATAATATTTTGTTTGTACAATTCACTTTTCAGTGTTTTAAATAGGAGAGGCAGCAATATATGTCAGTGAGTTTTGGTTAAAAGCGAAACAACAACAAATAGATCAATGGTTTGTTTAAAATGGAAACTACCAGTGCAGGGTGTTTAGGGCAGCTTTCAGAGACACACCAAGAGTTTACCTGCCGGTTATCTTGGTGAGTCATTGCTCTTACTGTGACGATATTCAGAGTAGCTTGATTTGCTGAAACCTGATTTCATTTCACTGACGCACCAGTTGTGCGGGCGATCCAGTACTCCTTAAGTCCCTTTGATCCACCTGATTGCGTCTTTCTTTCCTGCCAGCTCCTTTACAATATTATGAGGCATAACCACTTCAGAGGAGAAGATTTTTCAGATGTTCTGTAGGTCATGATACAGTGAAGCCATGACTTTACTCACAAATATTTTGTGTACGCTACATTTCTATGTCTTGGAGAGGAAAGTGAATAGCTTATCCGCCAAGCTAATGACTGACCTATCGTGGTCCTGTCCAGCTATTTTCTCAGGCCCTAGGAGTAATTACTTCCTAGTGATCTGTATGCAAACAGAGGGAGTCTAGACAGTATAGCATTTAAAAAAAAAAGAAGCGAGGCTACAGGGATTTGTACATAAACTACTACTGCCTTTCATTAGAAGACAGTGCTCATTTTCTGAGGAATAAACTATTCCCCAAGTATATTTGAAACTGGGCTTACTGGGATGCACTACCCCATTAACTCTGAGGTGCTGGGTGGGACCATGCTCATCTGCTAAAATGTAGAGTTGTGTTATAGCAACAAAGCATCCAAACGAGCCCACAGAAATTAATGATGCTTTAGATACACTGTCCATCTTTTTATTCAGTTAATTCTCCGTGCTGCTTCTTATGCCACCTTTTTAAATATGGGGCCAGTGAAGAGAGTCTCTTTTATCATCAGCTTTATGAGACAGACAAAAGACCAAGAGAGAAATATTTTGTTGGCCAAGGTTGCTTTCAGAGTTGTTAGCATTCTACAGAAAAGCAGAGATTAAAGCATGTGGCACAGCCTTATAGTGTGATGTCTCAAATCAGACTCCTGGTCTCACCCATTTTTTGTACTGAGCATTGCTTACTTGCATTGCCAGCATTCTGTATGGTTAATGCATGAGCCAATTCACAGATCTTTCTTCTTTTATTACTTTTTCTTTGCTAGGAATAATGTGCCCACACATCCTTAGTGCTTTGCACTGTTATGTTTCTCTTTTGATCCTAAAGAAAAACAGGTTGAAATCACAATTAAATATTAATAGTTTAGAATACTGGGGTTTTGAAAATTACCCATTACTTTTATCTTGGAAAATAGAGATGTTTATTCAATAGTCAAAACTTTATGAATCAGTTGTTTAATGGAACATTTGTATTTTGTGGTTTTTTTCTATTTGCAAGAGTAATTGTTTGACTTTTCCTTCTGGTGAAATTTTCTTTAAGTTTGTGTGTATTACATGCTAACATGGCTCTAAAACATCTTCTCACTGAAGTTATTCTTGGCCTAATTTGCTGCCTTCTTGGAGGAAGAGCTTTGCAGCAGGGTTAAAATGGTGTTTGTGGCTGTGGGCTGCAGAGCCAAATATCCTGATCCTGGAATCCACACTATAAGAAAAACTGTGCTCCAACTACAGCTGCTTTCTTTGGATTTTTTCCTTAAACAGATACTCTTGATAGGTCAGTGATGCTTACACTTGCACTGGCTCTCAGGTGTGATAAGGGGTATTCATATCCCCCTCATGAAAGAGGGACATGAGGAAAAGCATATTTTATCCTTCTACCTACAAGAAACTTTAAATACCTCTCCAGTCCTGCTGTTTCCATAGGAAATTCAAAACTTCATGTTCTTATGAGTTCTTAAAAGTAAGCAGACATCCCTGGGCCTATCTGATATATGATATAACTAGCAGTGGAAGGCAAAGAAAAAAAAAAAAGAACTGTAGTAAAAAATTACCTCATAACCTTGCAAAGGCAGTTGATATTTTTTCGCCACAAGTGAAAAGCCAGTTCAAAAGAGAATGTCTGCTTGGGTTATAAAAACTGGAAAAATGCTCAAAAAGAATTATTCCTTCTCATCAAATAGATACTTTCTCATGACAGAATTGTCATTTCAGCTGGTTAGATTGCTTCTCATGAGTTTTTGCTTGGTATAGATGCACAATTTCATTTTTCTCACCAGGAGATAGATTATTGTATGATGCATAATTTGGTACATAAAAAACTTGTTTTAAGGATGGCATGAGTTAAAAAAAAAAAAAAAAAGAAAATGTGTGTGAAAGATGCTAACTAAAGATCCTACCATAATGTTCTTTCAATTATAGCAGTTCATCTTTTATTCATTTGTCACCCTTGGCACTCGATTACATCAAATTCTCATTGGAAATACAAAGAGTGGATTCCCACTCAGTTTCTTTTTTTGCTGGCTTTATTGTGGATGCGCTTGAAGAAAGAAGTGTGAGTGCAAGTTGGTCTGAAGGTGGTGAACTTCAGAGCTCTCCACACCTATTCAGCAAATTAGTCACATCATGCCAAGTGAAGTGACACATCTTCTGTGTTAAGGGGCAGTGTTACTCTGTGCTTTTCTCTTGTTAAGGATGAGCACTCAGGAAATGAAAAGCATATCCAGTATTAGTCTCCTAAAGATCTTACAAGTTTCAGATTGAAATGTAGAAATGGAGCTGGCATACATTAGCTGGCATACACTTCAATAGATGGAAGAATTTTATGGATTTGGACAGTTGGTTTTCCTGGGTGATACTCTGCCTGCTTGGACAAAGGGATCAGCTGTATGGCAGGGTTGCTGTGGCTTCTGTAATGTGAGATCCTGCTGGGGCTGTACATCTGTCGTGGTTTTAAAATAACACCGCTGAGCATGCTCCAAGTGTACAATATATTCTGTGTGTGCCACAGCTCATACAACTGACAGCATCATCAAGGATGGAAATGACATTTAGTTCAAGCTCTTGGACATTGCCAATTTCTGAAACTTTCATGTTGAAAACTCTTCTGCTTAGCCATGAGGCTGAACAGAAGAATTAGCAAGATGGTACGAATCACAGTGTACATATTGCCGTAATTTTTGGATGATTTTCAGTAGGAAAACTAGAAGTAAAAACTTGACTCTCTTTCAGAGTGTTTGCACATGCACTTTTGCAAATATGTGCCACCTATTATTCAGTAAATTAAATCCTAGTTAGTCTTCAAAAGACTGCAAACCCAGTTTACTTTTTTTGAACCTCAGACATGGAAGGTAAATTCTAAGAATGTGTGTGCACTTATATCTCAGTAAAAAAAAAAAAAAGAGGGTGCCCAATATGACTTTCTAGGTCAGTAAAATAACTGAGCTAATAGCAGGGCATTCTATTGTACATAAGACCATACAGTTTGACAGATTTAACTGATTGTCATGTTCTGACCTCCTCTGAGGAGGACATGGGGAGTGTGCATGTAAATTGAAATGTTACAGCAATTATGGACTTATTTAAAATATATATGCATGACACCTCCATCTTGCAATTGAATAATAGTATTCAGTCTTATGCTGTTTTATGATCTTCTGGAAGATATCTGCAAAAAGAAATCTTTTCACTTGTGCCAGTAAACCACTCTTGCTTTTCCTTCTGATATTATTGTCCTCTTTTTTTAATACAATTAAAGAACATAGAACTATGTAAGTTATGCATAACTATCCTTGTTCTAAATGATTAATGCAAGATCAATGACCAATACAATTTCAAAAAATCCTGACAAATTTTCATAACTTAAAAATCATAAGTAGGATTTTAGTCTATAGCAAAGATGAATAAGTGTGGGAAGGGGAAAGCTTTCCAGAAGGAATTACATAAATTAAGCTAAATGTTCCAAGCAAGATTGGGTTTTTTTTTTTTTTTTTTTTTTTTTTTGTCTGCTTGGTGCCCTCAGAGAGAAACATGAGACACATTTTATTTCTAGGCAATATCTTTTTATTTACATCCACTCAACTCATTAGCGCTAAAAAAAAAAAAGAAAATACTTGTACTAGAGCTGATGAAATAATTGCTGCAAGCTGCGTGTTTAGACACATTGTACAAGTTAAATGTACAAAATTCACCCATTAGGATCCCTTGTGCCCCCAGTTTGTCATTCACTCCCAATTAGGATTTTTCTGTAGAGCAAACAAACAAAAGTCCCTCGAGGACCAATTCTTCAAGGCATTGATTGTATGGAGAAGGCAAATGTCCCTTGCTTGAACTGAAGTCATCTCTCAGAAGTTCACACATTTGTTCAGGCTGGTGTGCTGGAGTATCCTATACCCACTATAACCATTGAGGAGTTCTGATATTTTTCTATTCTCCTCATTCTCACCGCCACCATTTTATTTTTTTTTAATGTGCTTCCATTATATGAGATTGTTTTTCTATGGCACAGAGTTGGTTTCTTTTTATATATTTACACGTGGTCAACTGATGGTCTGCAAGCTCTAATGAACTTTTGGAGTCTGTTAGAAAAAAAAAAAAAAAGTTCAGGTTTTTCATAAGTAGATGTGCACTAGGTCCACACCAGTGGGGAATCTGGAAGAGATCTGTTGTCCCCCAGTTTTCCCTCTCTCCCCTGAGTAGCTTAGTATGAGACACAAGTATATTTAGTTTATAGCTGCTGCTCTAGCTTAGGGTATTGAGGGTACCTAACTGCATCCTTAATGATTTTCCACATGTTTTTATTGCTGAAAATGGTAAAGAATTTGTTTTAATTAACACTGATGACTGTCTAGCCACGCTGTAAAATTCTGAGCTTCTGCAGGAAATGGTATTCAAATCCCATTCAATGTAAGGAGGTTTTGGCATATGCTGTGCTCCATATGGAATCATAGTGGCAATTTTCTTAGCCCTCTTTTCTTCAGTCAGTCTTATTTTTGATGGTATAACTTTTTTTTTTTCTTCTAAATTATAACAGTAACAGTTTGTGATGGGCCAGTGATAGATATGATTCTACATGTCTGTCCTCTGGGCTGGCGGAACATGAAATATTAGATACCATTTTGCAATTATGCTGCTGTCGAGTTTAGGTTTTATATGGTGAGAAGTGATACAATATTTCAATTGAAAAGTATGTACTACTGCTAAGTGGGTGCAGGGGATAATTCTGATGAAATGAAATCCCTATAAAAGTCTATTTAAAACTAATTCATCCTCGTGAATAGCTGCAGCCTTGTACCAGTGAATTTGGGTAGCAGCCTTGATGTTACAAGAGGAAATGAAAGAAGTTTGTTCTTTGCCCAGAAAAACCCCAGAGTAACATTGATAAAGCAGTTAAGCAAACTAAGTTTCAGATGTGGTTTTAGCACACCAATGTCAGAATACTCTGTTGCTTCCAACAGGGCCTTGCAGAAGATGTCAGATCCGGGCACTGACCAAAACAGTGTGTAGAGGACAATATTTGTATTCTTCTCTTGCCATTTATTGACAACATCTGGCACCCAACTCTTGTTTTGCAGGAGAGTTGGTTTGCTGTTGTGTTTTGCCAAGGACAAGACTGTGCATAGCTGAAGGGTATCATGAATCTCTGATGCCCAAAGTGCTCCTACTTCTATGAAAAAAAAGCAAATTAAAGTAGCAACTCGGTGAGTTTGGAAAGGAGGATTTTTTCTAGTCAGTAAAATGACTTGAAATAAATGGATTGATTAATTAAAATCAGTATGTCTACTTATAGAGTGAGGTACTTGAGCATGATTTATGTGAGGAGTTATTGCACTGGTCTCTTTGATCCCATGCTTTGAGAATTAAATGTAAAAGTCTCATTCTCAGTTTCAAGGTTGAATACAAATCCTTGTGAGCCTGCTCCTGTTAAATTGTGTCCTGTCACTCTCAAGCATTCAAAACTTCCATCGAGGCCAAACTCACAAATCCCTTCCTTAACCTCCAGTTTCCTTGCTGTTGCTACATGTGAAGTTAACCCCCATGAAAATTTACTGAAGTGAGTCTTTTTCAGTCTTCCTATAAATCTCTCTCTCTCTTACTGTGCCATATAAAATTTGTTGATGAAAGATTACATGTGCAGTACTTGCATGCTGGTTAACCATCATAGGAATAATTATTGTAACTATTCCCTTTCATGCCAAAAGACTTATTAGACATGCTCCACTGGAGAGATAATATGAAATGTTTTACCAAATGTTAGATATTTACTTAGGGCTATGTCTTCAATTTGGAGTTTTATTACAAAGTGTCAGGAAATCTATTTGTATCAAGGAAGTACTTATAAACATTCATTTTGCAACAATTCTTATGGAAAGTTTCCAAGTGGTTATTGCATGTTTCCAGACAGAAACATTTTTCTTCCCCAGTAAAGAGACGCAGATAAGAAAATTGTGAACTCTTCAAATAAAGACATACCAAGAAATATGGTATTGATGATATTCATGAAGAAGATTGCCTGAAAAAAATACGGAAAGGAATAAATTTTCTTTCTAAAATAGGAAACAAGGCTTTTGAGGCAACCAGATTTTACGTTTTCTGCTGGGAATAGTTCACACTTAGACAGTAGTAACAAGGGGATTNTATTCATGAAGAAGATTGCCTGAAAAAAATACGGAAAGGAATAAATTTTCTTTCTAAAATAGGAAACAAGGCTTTTGAGGCAACCAGATTTTACGTTTTCTGCTGGGAATAGTTCACACTTAGACAGTAGTAACAAGGATTCTGAAAAAACTCCATAGACAAACACATGGGAATCAATGGAAGGGAAGGGGGATAACATTTGGAAGAACAGAGTTTACCCAGAAGAAATTAATGAAAGAAATTGCCACTTGATGCAGTGAATGAGCTGAAAGGATGTTATAAAAAAACCCAACCAACCAACCAAAACCTAAAAACCAACCCTCAGAGAAACCAGTCTCCTGTTTTCAGTCCCTGTTGGCCAGTCAGGTGGGGAAGTGTCCCACAGTTGCACCTGTAGTTGATCCTGCTGCTGGGTAGCTCTACTCTGATCCTCTGGGTATTGG
>VZTI01005326.1:0-72430 GCA_013397865.1 Struthidea cinerea
CCGAGGGTCCGCGGCGACACTTTGTATCAACCTCTGGCAGAAAAGTGAGGTCCAAAACCAAAGACCATAACACCTGAATTCACAAAACTTGACGTTTCTCTTTCCAAACCACTTGCCAATGCCTAACTCTGGTGTTTTATTCTGTGTGGTTAATATTAATGATAGTAAGAAGGAAGATTTTCTTTTCCTAAATCTCCCAAAGGAGAGCACAGCAAATCAGAAATTCAGTGTAAACCCTGTAGTTTACTATGGGGCTTGATTGTAATGAACAAATCTTTAGGAGTAAAGAAGCAAACAAGAATACCATTGCTTCATTTAAATCTCATCTCTTTTCATGCCTTGAGGAAGCTCAGTTATTTGTTCTCCATGACAATTTAATCCCTCCAGTAAACACTCCATTTTATCAAAAGCTGAGGTCAACCTGCAGCCCATGGAGGAGACCGACGCTGGAGCAGGTGGATGCTGAAGAGGAAGCTGTGAACCTCCATGTGGGAGGCCCATGCTGGAACAGGCTCCTGGCAGGGACTTGCAGATTTGTGAAGAGAGGAGCCCACACTAGAACAGGTTTCCTGGTAGGATTTGTGACCTTGTGGAGGCCTCATCCTGGAGCAAGCTGTGCCTGAAGGACTGCACCCCATGGAAAGGGATGCACGCTGGAGCAGTTCATGAAGTTCGTAGCTCATGGGAAGGACTCATGTTGGAGAAGTTCATGGAGAGCTGTCTTCATGAATCCCACAACAGAGCAGGGGAAGGACTCTTATCCCTGTGCAGCCGCAGGAACTGTGATTAACTGACCATAATCCCTATTCCCTGTCTCCCTGCACCACTGCAGCAAGGAGACAGAGCCTGGGAAGGAGGCAGAGGTGGTGGGAAGGTGTTTTTAAGATTTTGTTTTACTTCTCATTATCTGCTCTGATTTTGATCAGTAATAAATTCAATTAATTTTCCCAAGTCAGCTGTGTTTTTCCGATGGCTATAATCAGTGAGTGACCTGTCCCTGTCCTCATCTCCACGCATGAACCTTTCATTACATTTTCTCTCCGCTGTCCAGCTGTGGAGGGGAGTGACAAAGTGGCTTTGGTGGGTGCCTGATATCCTGCCAGGGTCAACCCACCACAACATGACCTTAAGTTTCAAATATATTTTGCTTCTCCCTTCACACACTGCTCCTTGGGAGGCATTCCCTTTATAATTCTGTTTCTCATTCCATCCTGTTTATGATGCAGAAACCATATCTGTGAGTAACATTCTACTCCTCCCGACTTTTCTAGTGTATTTACCCTGCAGAAAATTATTGAACCATAGAGCTCATTTATGAGGAGATCCTTGAGGGAACATCTTGCAAAGAAACAAACATGAACCCACATTGTTGTGCTAATTACTGAGTTTGATATGAGAACTGCAGTGAGTGGAAAGCCACAGCCTCATTAAGATACAACATTCCTGATTAATTGTTGAATTAATTGAATTCAGATGGAAGGATAGATCACTTTCTTTGGCATAATTAAGAACTCCTAGGAATGAGTAGATTAAGTGGAAGAAAAATAACATTATTGGTTTTTTTAGGTTCTGTCCTTATCCCTTTTATCTGTGTGTGCTCTTGGAAGGGCATTCAAGTGAACACTGACATTAAGAAATTTTTACACATCACCAATAATCAGTTCTGCACTTCCAATGCTACTCTTAGAGTCACATTTCTTATATTAATACTATTATGCAAATACAGCCAAATAAGAACAAGACTGAATGCAAATCAGCACCAACTTTGGAAGTGGCATTTACAATGGACTATATATCAAAAGTCAATTGTAAAAGTTTTTTCCTCAACTAACTCATAATTATGAACAAGCTCAGAAAGTGAGCTGATCATAGACTGTACAAAGCAAAATAATAAAGACTTTGAATTTCATAAATTTCCTATGACGGATTCATTTCCTAGTTTTGGATAACATCTCAGTCCCTCACAGTTCAGTAGGATGTCTATGTCTTATAACTGAAAAAGAAACCAACACAATTTCAGTTAGGAGAGCTCTGGAGTAAGTGCAATAATGAATAAGCAGCATGGTGCCCATGATGGCATGGATTGCTACAGTCTTACTGGGTTTTGCTTTTATATCAACTGGATATAATTACTTCAGACATAAAATATCATTCATATTTTCAACTAAAATTTAGATACAGACTTAGAGCTGAGTTTTGACACGATGATAATTGAGAGATTTGGCACAAAAGCCCATTTTATCCTACCATAAAATTCAAAGTGTTTCTCCCACTTCAATTTTGGTCAGTTATAAGAAAATCAAGGACTTGCATTAAACAGAATTTGGAAAGAACATAAATGAGATGGTCAACATTTCATCAGAATAGACCTGATTAACTAGGTCAGCTTCTTCCATGAAACATAAAAAGATGCATTTTACCAGCCAATTTCCAATATGGTTTTTGAAATCCAAGGACTAAAAGTTGGAAGAAGGAATAAATATTTAGTGGAAAACAATTTATATCTTAATGTAGTAGCAGTCTCAAACAAAAGTTATCCAAACCAACAATTCCAAAAGGAACCTTTCATTAAAGGATATGCCTCAAGTTCCATGGAAGCATCACAAAGCCACAGCACAACACAGTTTCCTCTTCCTCTTTGGAACCCGGCTGTATTAAGGAGGATGTGGGTTCTTATTCAGTCTCCTCATTCTTGCATTATAACCATTTAATATTGTCATTTGGAAACAAATTATGTCTCTCATCTTGCCAGCTGTGATATAGCAAAGTAAGCTCTTTCTCCCAAAGTTTTTAACTCCTTCATAAATAAACAGTATAGACCACGTCTATATAGACTACTGTTTTGTTATTTCCTTTGCTCTTAAAATATTATTATGAATAGTTATACAAGTAAGAAAAACAAGCAAAAATACTTCTGCTCTATCCAATTCATAGTCTGGGTCTCTACACATTACTTGGATGAAGTAAATGTTACGCTACTGTTGTGGTCTTACAGAGAGTCCAGGAACCTCTTCAATCTCAAAATACAATTTGTATTACAGTCCCAAGAGATGCATTAACTTTTGTGCTAGAACCTCTGCACTACTGGGAAGTTTTACTCTAAAACAAAAGAAAAAAAAGTCAATATTCTGACAAGTGAAATTTCCATTTTTGTCACAGGGAGTATCCAAAAACGCACTCTGGAAAGAACAAAATCCCTCGCTAATTCATTTCACCGATACCACTATCAGCTGCTTAGATCATGTTCTCAGACTTCTATGTTGAAATTCTGAAGATAGCACTGGCTACAGCTATTTCATCACCAGGAGAATCAATTAGTTACACAATCATCACAAGAAAGAGTCTGTTTTGCAACTCTAATGCTATAAACTCCTGCCAAAGCTAAATACACATCTTCAGCTCTTTGGCAGAAAGCCAAACTCCTCAAACTAGTTCTCAAATTGATCACCAAGCCTTAGAAATAGGTGAGCCTCAATGGTGCCATAAACCTGTTCTTTAGAGACACTCTGCTCTATGGAGACAACAGAAGTAGTCATATTTAAATATGTTTTAGCATTAGTATTACTGGCAAGTCACAACAGTGCCAAAAGTGTATGTGAAATGTTAAGACACATTTAAGTGAATCCAAATACATTTGAAAGACCATAATTGCAACAGCCAATTGCTGGTCTGAACCTACAGAAACAACCACCATGGGAGAATATAGAGCCAAACCAAGTCTCTCCTACTCTCAGTTCTACTTGGATTCAGTTTCATGAGTCGCCATACGAGATAGAGTAGCACACAGCAATTTTTCTCAGATTCACATACCAAATTCAGTCAAGTGAGAATGGCTAACCTCAAATGAATTTTTTTGGGGGGATGGGGGGGCTGTGGGGGAGAAGACATTGTTTGCATTTAATACTACTAGTTTTAATACATAGTTAAAATCTCAATAATTCTGAGTAACTGTAAATTTCAGATAGGAAAACATGACAGAATTAAGTCCCTGCGGCTGAAGTCTGAGTAATTTCACATGTACGTTTATCAATGCAAGGAAACTGATCCTTTAATTTGATTGTTAGGACAGTCATACAGAAGAGAAGAAACAAGTTTAAAATTATTTTTCTTCCTGACCTGACCTGTAGATGTGATTCTATACTTTTCACATCCTAAATATATGTAATAATTCACTTCTCAATTGTGCCAAAATTTTTGGAGGGTCTTGTTTTCATTCTAAATTCCTGTTCAGTACCAGAACACATGCAACCATTCTGTACTTTTCCTTATCCTCTTTTATCACTGCTTTAGGTGCCAGCAGGTAGGAAAATTGGAGTATAGGCAAGATAGTGAGTTTAATTCCTTCTGTTTGTTTTTTTTTACAGAAGTTCTGCACAAATACCAAATTATGTTTCTTAAATTAATTCCACAGAATAATTTTCACGTATAAACAATGGTTTCTCCTGATGGATAAAGTTTTTCCATCGTCTTTAAAGTGTGATTAGATAGCAGTATTCTCTACATAACAGCATAAGAAAAAGATGAGGCTTTTGCACTTGGCCTGGATATATTACACAAAACTATGCAAAAACTACAAATTGTCAAAGTAACTGTAGAAAATGGGCCACAAGTATAAAGCAAGTAAACTAAACTCTCATTTTCTTTTTAAATCAAAAATTCACTTCATAGGACAATATCCGAAACCACAAACTACTGCTAAAAAACTCACAAGATTTTGCACCAATTTAGTAACAAGTGAAATAGCCAAGAAAAAACATCAACCAACCATAAAAAACAGCCTAAGAATTATATTCAGCTGCTTATTTTTTACAGTGATAGATTCATTCCTGGGACTTGTGGCCCTGCAACCACAAGGTATAAGGTGAAACCAAATAAACTACATGTAGTTTGCAATTAGGAAAAAGGGCTATCACTTTCACTACCTCCAAGAAAGTTCAAGTTTATTGTACATGGGAATCTATAGTTTAAAAAACAGCCATGAAATACTTCACAAATGTTGCATGCTTGAGACCCTACATTAAACTTATCAATGTTCTTGCTGGTTGTGATAAATTATTTTCTTGTGCTTACAGTAGGCCACCTATCTGCTTCTCTTGGCACTTGAACAGTGCAGCACATATGCAATTTTATTCATCACTTTTTACTATCAATTAAGAAAATATACTTATTTATATACATTTATTTCATATCTAAGATAGAGGAGGAATCTTAGAACAGAAGAATCAAGTTGAAAGCAACCTACAATGTGACCTTTGACTCCAACTGCCTGACAACTTCAGGGCTGACCAAAAGTTAAAGCATGGCTTTAGGGTGTTGTCCAAATGCCTTTTTAACACTGACAGGTTTGGGGCAGCCCTCCAGGAAGCCTGTTCCTGGATTTGATGACCATCTTGGTAAATAACAGTTACCTGATGTCAAGTCCAAAACTCCCCTGATGCATACATCTGGCACTGGGACCAGGGAGAAGGGATCATCACTTGCCACTTCCTCTCCTCAGGATTGTGGGGAGAGAGAAGATAGAATTGAGCTTCGGGCTGTGGGATGCACCTGCAGAGGCACATGGAGGCACAAAGGAGCACGTGGCAGCACAAAGGAGCACGTGGCAGCAAAAAGGAGCACATGGCAGCACAGAGAAGCTTGTCTCCACTGGACCCTGGGGGGAGGAGGCGTCACGCAGCAGACCCCTACAGAGAGGAGGCTGCCCGGCGCTGACAGAGAGGTGGACAGCGAGTGATCATAGAAGGGCATTTAGAAAGAGTGCTGCTGATGTGGCAACATGGGATAGGTCACATAGTGAGGATTGCCATGTAAGGAAATACTGTACCTTGGAAAAGCGTGTAAAACCAGCTCATTTCTTCGAACAAACGATTCAGATTCCCTGCCGGTCTGGGTCTGTGCCTCAACGGCTACACAGGAAACTGCAGGGAGTAGTGAGGTTGCCCCTCAGCCTCCTTTTCTTCCACACTAAACAAGCCCAGTGTTCTCAACCACTCCTCACAGGATATGCCTTCCACCCACTTCACCAGCTTTGTCACCTTTCTCTGGATGCATTGAAGTATCTTCACGTCCCTTTTGAATGGTAGGGCCCAGAACCACACATAGGACTCAAAGTGAGGCCACACCAATTCTAAATAGAGCAGAATAATCACACTTTTTCCCAGCTGGTGAAGCTGTGTTTGATGCACTCCAGGATGCACTTTGCCCTCTGGACTGCCCAGGCACACTGACTTCTTTTGAGCCTCCGGCCAGCCAGAACCTCCAGACCCCCTTCTGCAGAGCTGTTCTCCAGCCACTCCTCTTCCAGTTTAGATTTGTTCCCACTGTTAATCTGACCCAGGTACAAAATTCAGCAGCTGGTCATTTTCAGTTTTATGCTGTTGATGATTGCCAGGTGCTTCAAGATACACAGATACCTCCACAAGGCCTCTTGTCCCTCAAAAGTCAGCAGCACCTCCCAGTTTGGTATCATCAGAAAATCTGGCAATGGTGCATTCAACCCCTGCATCCAGATCACTGATAAATATTTTAAATAGGACTGACCCTAGAATTCATCCTTGATGAATGCCACTGTTGGCTGGCCACCGGCCAGAGGTAGCATCATTCACTATAACCCTGGAGCTCTGTCCTTCAGCCAGTTCTTCACAGAATCACAGAATTATTTAGGTTGAAAAAGACCTCTGAGATCATTGAGTCCAATCTTTGACTTATCACCACCTTGTCAACTAGACCATGACACTAAGTTCTGCATCCAGTCATTTCTTGAACACCTACAGTGATGGTGACTCCACCACCTCCCTGGGCAGTCTACTTCAGTGTTTAACAACCCTTCCATGAAGAAATTCCTTCTGATGTTCTAAACACCATCAACTTGCTCATCTCACAGCTGGACAACTTGTCCCAAAGGATGCTCTGAAGGACAGTACCAAAAGCCTTATTAAAACCCAGAAAAACTACACCCAGCACCCATTACAGATGTGACCTTACTGTAGAGGGATCAAATTAGTCAAACAGGACTTTCCCTTTGTGAACTCACATTGACTGTGTCTGATGATTTCACTGTTCTTTAAAAGTCTTTCAATGGCTCTCAGCATGATCTTCCCCATCATTCTTCCAGGTACTGAATTAGTTTTGCAGAGAGTTGCACACCAGTTTTACACCTCCACAGCAAAGGAACTGTTACAATAAATTAGGTGAGGTCTAATGATTCTGACAGACATCACGGATCACTGCACTGGGTTTTGTGTTCAGTGGATTGTTTGCCATCATTTGAAATTATTGACCTGAAATCAAAAAACAGTGCAGATAAATAGCAAGCTTCAGTACCTCAGAAAAGCGTATATTGGGGAAAGCTTTGCTATATAAAGAAAGACTCTTTGTATAACAGTGAAATAGTCCTTTTATTAAGTAACTTGTTTTATATTGTATGAGCAGAGTTGCAATCTGTGTTTTCAGTTAATCTCCATTTATTTGATTAATTGAAATAAACAAACATATACCTGTAAATCTAGAATGGAGACATTTTTCACCAGAGTAGGCAAAGAAATCACCTAATTTATTGAGCCTTTAAACCCTCTGCTTCAATTGTTGTACTAAGCCATAAATCCTGTTAAGACAGTAAAATCAAGCATTCAGAGGACAAACAGCATCACACCTTATTCTTACAGACATTCTGCATTTTTTTCTTATTATTCTGTGTGATTCCATATGACAGTGAAATATGCTGTATCAGATTAATCTAAAGCTTTGGATGCTATTATTGAACAAATTTTGATTTTAGTAAGTCACAACGTGGTAGATTTGTAGTAGGGGCATCTCTCTGAAATCAGAAATTTTTATTTTCAACCACCCCATTCCATAACTTCAATATAAAATCCAACAAATAAATAGATTAATTCAATTCTACCGATGAGGAATTGTAAGGAAAAAGATCCTACAGACATGTACCCAAGACAAACGTAAAGATGAATAAAGAGGATTTGCTTGCTTGAGTATTTAAGGATTACAGATTTTGATTTTCAATACAATTGCCATTGATATGTGTCCTGATGAGGCCAACAGCTGGTCTGGGGGCCTCACAGAGTCAGACCTGAAATCGGTCAGAATTCACCAGTGAGAATTTTACAGCGAAATTTTGCAGCTTCAGTGAAACCCACAGAGAAGGCCAAGAAGACAATCAATGAGAGAAGATGTTCTGGACATGAGGAGAAGATGTTCTTGTTATGAGACATTAAGAGTGTACAAGGGAGAACTTGTAGATAATATGTAGCAATTATACCTTTGCTTGTATAGCTGATTGTTTTACTCCTTGAATGGTCATTGCTTGTTAGACAGCCTTGTCATTGTTTGCTAAGCAGCCAATCTTAATAGGCCACAGCAATTGTGAAGAGGTATAAAAATAGCAGTAGAGAAAATAAAAACTCTTACGACTTTGGATTACAGCAAGTGTGTGCTGTTATGTCCATCTCAACAAAGCCACAGTGTCCTAATGGAATAATTTTAAAATTTCCAAATATTCTGTAACTGATGCTAGAAAGTCAATGGTTTTGTCTTCCCTTACGGACATCCAAAAGCTAGTTTAAACTAGATAAACACAGTTAAAACTACATAAAACAGATGAAAATACTGAGAAATAGATAAACACAGGTCTCTACTATAGACAACACTAACACTCACTACTGCAATACTGGTTTGCATTGTCTTTTGCAGACCCATAGGCAATAAGAATTTGTCCTTAATGTGCACACCCTATACTGTCAGCAACCTGAAAATATATCTCATTTTTTGTGGACAATCCATTTAAAGAAAATCCAAGAGAATTGCACCAGTTAAGACCAATAGAGTTACAGAATCTACTACAAAGGAACCAATATGTATTATCATACAGGACCACAGAAACTTGTCTACTAGTTAGTAATTAACTAATTATCTGATAATGAAGGCATTCTTTCATATATTCTTGCTCTAGGTTTTCCAAGGAAATGCTGTTCAGTTCTCAGCTCCAGATGAACTGCAGAAGGAAGGCAAGATACTCTGGACATTTCAAGATAAAGCTCTCAGCTTTGGTTTGTGCAGTGTGATAGAATCAACAGTGTCAAAGGAGTGGACGTGGTCTTCCTTTTCAGAATCGCCGATCTGATACCAGGAAAACTTCCAGCATATTGTTTAAGCATAAATAATTAGTAACCCCAAAGTCTCTCTCAACAAGCATTCAGTGTAAAACCTGAGAAACTGAATGTTAAAAATTAATGTCTTATAATTTTCAGAACTTCTTGGAAGAAAACACCTGGTCACAGATGTGATCTTCTGTTCCCTGCAACCTAAAGGACAGAAAACAAGGACAAGCTGGCTTATGTCAACAGAAAGTGAGGGTAGTTTAATATCCTGTCTCTGGGAGCACCCTAAGGTAGGAGCTTGGAAAAACAATGCAAGAGCTGGGCAGATTTAGATTCCTTCTCTTCCAATACACTTGTTTACCAAACGGCAGCTCAGGGAGCCTCAAAGACAGATAATGGTTACCAAGAATCCCCTTATTAATTTCAGGCACATACATAGGCTTACCTTCTAGTCAGTGGAGTGAAATAAATCACCAAGGCCACACAGTTCACTCATTCCTGATGTCTGTCTTCAATTTAAAAGAAAGAAAGTTCATGCTTAAATTGAATTGAATAATTTTTCAAAATTAATTGAATTTTAAAATGCAGTTTTGCCCACCTGGTGTGGGAAAGTTCACTGTATCTTTTCTTTTTAAGTTCAATATCTGGATAATTAATTTGATGTCCCTAGGTTTTGTACTGTGAGATGACATCATTCCTTGATCTTATCCATACTATTATTTATTTTACAGAGTTCAATTTCTACTCCATTTTTTAATTTCTGGTAAAATAGTCCTAAGGCATACAGTGCTCTTTCCAAAATGGGCTATAACCCTCAGATCTGTAGTACTAAAAATATAGGTGAATTATCAAATTTTTGGAGTGACATAGTAACTTTTGCTCTTGTTTACTATTAAATATTAAGAACTCTCAAGAAAGCACTTTTTGACTTCCACTGATTATTAAGCTCATATATCTTCAGTACTACATAAAAATTTTATTATGTGAAATATAAGTTTTTCATAGTGCTATTCAAAATAAAAAGCTCTCAAACTGTGGGGCTCCTACTGGTGAACATCAGACATTTTTATTTATATATCTCATTATATAAACTCATTACTTGCCAACAAGTATTTTTAATTCTCTCTCAATCCACCTTCCCAACAAACGATTCAAACAAGATGGCATAATCTTCAGATTTGATGCTGATTTTGCACTGTGCTTTTAAACCTTTAATGTTTGAGTAGTTTGATAGCATGCAAAATGATTGTCGTGTCATTATACTCTTGTATACTCATTTGGGCTCTCTTGTAGAGTAGAGAGAAACAGTTAGATGATTCCTGCTTGTCTATACTTTCATAGTAAGTGAAAGATAATGGCTCCATTTTTCATTTTTCTTTCTGTCATTAACACGATTTTAAAGTGAATAATGAAAGAACAAACACCATTGAAATAGTGATGGAAATTTCCTAAGCTAACAGAAATTGTTGCTTCAAATGCTCCTCATTATTTCTCTGAAAGGCTATTGTCAAACAAAAGTAGAAACCAGCTCTGTAGGCTGCTCAGAGAAGTTTTGCTGTTTAGATCTTTATAAAGTATCCAAGGAGATCCTGGTGCAATGAGTGAGCCTTGCTCATCCAGAGTGACCTACCAGGACAATCCTCATTCCCAGCATCTAGAAATATCCTGAGCCTACCATTTCCAAATGACACCTCTGTAAACCTGAAGCCAGATACAAGAAAACATTAGGTAACAGGACTTTGTTGGCATTCAGGCTGTCCAAGTGTGGTCACTCCAAGGCCTACTGAAATATTTTCTGATTGGGAAACCACAACTACTCCTGGTCCAAAACTCAAAGATTACCATCATAGAAACTCTTAAATTGAAGTCTTCCTGAATGATCATAAAAATATTATTTCAAGATGGAAAACATAAGGTTGATTCTCGCAGTGACAAATTCATTGATACATAAACCAGGAAAACAGTTGACCACAGGAGTGCATTAGAGAAGAAATTCGACTGCTTTTAATGTTACGTGAGTGCAGCATTATGGCTTTTAGTCTGGTTTAGAACACTGCAGGGGAAGAGTCAATTTTTTTTTGTTTTAAGCAGTGATGTTTAACACAGATTTCAACAGAATAAATTATTAAATTTAGTGTTTCAAAAAGAACTTATATTTCCACCTCTTTATGAATGGAAGGCATCTACATAATTTTGTTTTATACTACTGTGAATGATCACAGGTCACACAATTTCACAATATTATATGTATATTTAACCCAATCAATTAATGAACTTACTTACCTAAAACTTGGTCCCAGAAAGCATCCAGTGTTGATTTGAAGTTGTCAAGAAAGCCATCAAAAAATTTGGAAGAAAAAATCGTATCAGTTCAACATTATAAGACAGTCATAAATGCTATTTATGTTCTGAGTCACTCATGTAATAGATAATAGATTTCATTATATTGTAGTGTATATTTCAAAAACTATTGAAAAAATCACATAAACTTGTTCACTCATTAAATTTGAGTTACTACAGGTGGCAAATATAATTGTGTTAATCTAAAGAAGGCTTTGCATTGTCTATGTAAAACACACAGAAGGACTGTCAATCAGCATCATTCCCTGCACAAGGTTGCATGCATTCTTGTGCTGATTTTTATGGTGAACAGTTTGAATAAAATACTCAACTTGCCTAGTGGAATTCTTTTATATATTGAGACAGTTTCACTTTGCCTGATTTTTTCTAGTGAATTGGCAGCTTAGAAGTGAGGTAATAAATTAGTTAAGCAATATTTACTCCCCTGCCGCCTTCTTCCTCTTACCTAACTTGTGCCTCCCTCTCCTTGACATCCATCTTGTAACAATTTATTCTGTAATTTTGTTTCATGATTTTTTTTACATAAAGCTTTTCCTGACAAGCACAAAACCTACTGGCACATTTTTCCTGACTATGCCAAAATTAATCACTCTCATCCTTACTAAGGCCCTTTGAGGTTCTTTTTTTTTTCTGCTTTGTGGCTTAAGACTCTTGTGCTTCAAACTGCTCATCTAAAAGAAGCATATGCCCTCAGTACGGCTGTCATTTTTATTAAGATGCACGGGCAACATCTTTGTATTTACCCTTTTTGACTTTTCCCATACTCAGTCATTTTGACACTATCTTTGTTGTTCTATTCTAGGTCTATGCATCTACAGATGCAGAATAGTTTCAAAAAAATTACAGCAGTGATTCAGTACCTATAGAGGTCTCATTACAGTGATAAAGATTTCCCAGATACTCTCAGAGAAAGATAAAAAACACTTTAAGCCACAGAAATTAATTACGATCAGAAATAAAAATGTTGACGAGTTCGAGCTGAGGCTTTTATGACCAGCTTTAAAATTTCCATAATTTAAAGTTATGTTAGAACAAGACTACTACCTTTCACCATGGAACCTGTATGTCAATCTTAGGTCTGCTTACTAAGTCAAAAAAACCAATCTTTTCTTATGTCTGCAGCCAAGCCCATTGGTAAACAAGATCCAGTTTTAAACACAAGTTCAGGATTGCTCCTAAACTTAATACACATGTCTGAGTGTACAATTAATCTATCAAAGTTACATCCAGTATCTATTAAAAATTTACTATATACAAAATAACAAAAAAACCAGTTGTTCAATAAGGAACACCTTGACATCAGTTTAAAGGAAGTTTTCTTACAGAGATTAAAGTTTACAAGTCCAGCTTTAGGTAAAATTTCAGCACCTGAAGTCTACACAAAAAATAAGCATTTTTATTGTTTTCCAAACATCCACTGAAGTAATCGCTCATGTTTGAGTTGGCTGCAGCTACCCATCTGAGAGCAGGGAGGTGTGCGGACAATTTCACAACTCAGTGGGTATTCACTGAGTGGGTGTGCTTGTTGTTTAACCCCTAAATCAAGCAGAAATGGAAAAAGCTAAAATCCTCCTTATGTACATTGCCCCTTTATATGCAACCTTTCACCTACCTATTCAGTGTATCTCCCTATCTTTACATCATTCAAAAGTATTTGATTTCTTGCCTCTAGGGCCCTCTTAGGAAATGAAGAATCTCATTATTCTGTTCCCAGACTACAATTGTCAATGTTTGCTTTATAACCATTTTTCCTCATGCCCATTATTAGCGTTTAGTTTGTAACCATTTTTCCTCATGACCACTCTCTTGCTTGAATTTTTCTCTTCTTGGTGGTTGCTTCCCAGATATATATACACCAAAAAAATCACATCCTTTCTCCATATACTTGCCAGACTAAACAACACAAGTTCCTTTAGTTTCCCATCTCTTCCTTCATCTGATCATTGCAACAGCCCATCTCTGTAAGTCCCCATTTTGATTCTTTCTTATTTGGGTCCCACTATATCCACATGGCTATAGAGACTCAAAAGTCACAGGAATACAAAACTGGAATACATTGCACTAGTATGCTTATGTGAAGATGTATCAGGTGGAGGAAATAGAATTGATCATCCCATTTCAAAAGAAATGCATCTTCCCCACAGATGCTGAAGAAAGGAAAGCAGAATCTGATTTCTCTTCCTATTCCCAGAGCTGAAGCTGATGTCAAAATTCAAAACAACTTCATGTGTCCGAGACATTGCTGAGGTGGGAACTCATTTCAGTGTGGGACAGCACAGAGCTGGGGAATGTCAAGGGTATTCACATCCTAGTTTTGTCTTCTCTGAAGGAGTCCTACAAATATCTATCCATTTGCACCCAGAACCTCTTTTTGCTGCAATTCAAATAGCAGGATTTTTATTCTAGTAATGCAGTGAAATTAAAGCGTCATCTCAGGGCTTCATCCTAAGCCATGCATCAGGCTGATGCAGGCGGTATGAAAGCTGTGTTTTCCTACCTATTTCCATTCAAAAAGAAGACTTTGAGTGCCTTCAACAAAATCAAATTAATTCCTATGCAGAAACATTTTTATGTCATATTTCCTGGCTGGAGTGGTTACTTCAGTGATACCAAACATTCCCTTTTCTGCCCTAAATTTTATCCTTGCTATAAATTTCAGGTGATTCAGCAGCACGCATCCCTTCCTCCTCCCCCCAGCTCTTGAAATGCTTAAAGGTTTCTGAGAGGGATAACGCCACAGGTGGCAGCAATCATCCTTTGACAGGGAAGCTGGACTAGGTGACCTCCAGAGCTCCCTTTCAACAAGACTTTCTATCTTTAAATGAACCCTTTGCCTCCCTGCACAATATAGCCCACTGTAAGGCCACTCTAAGACCAGTACTTATTTAAGTAATGGGGAAAATAACAAAGCTACAGCTGGGCATCCCTTACTAGTGTGTGGTTTTCCAGCATGCCCAAGCCCATGTCCAGTGTGAGTACTAGCCTGAATGGACAACTGATAAATTACATCAGACAAGGTGCAATAAGTACTCCCAACCTGTTCTGGATTTTACCTTGCAGTTTCAATAATGAGGATTTGATGCAAGCATCAAATAGATCAAGACATACCACAGCCATTCTCATAATTTAATAGTAGGCAGTGGGCCTGCACCAGGTTCTTGTTAGTATAAATGCACCATGGAGTCCAGGTCCTTGAATAAATATGAATAAATTTGTGCTGAGCTTCAAATATACTTTCTTTTGTACCTTGGGGCCAGAATTTACAATGAATATAAACAAGCCTGTAATGTGCATTGGGTGTTTTCCATTGAGCTTCACTGGCCAAATTTGTTTTCCAACCAAGCTGGAGCTATTGCTGTGCAGTCTCCAGCACAATTACTCACAGTATTTTTGTATTCTTTCCCTGTCTCTGTGTGTTGCTTCCTTTGACATTTTCCATAACATCTTCAGCTTGTCCTTAGCCTTGTGGGAAACAGAAGCAAATCATCTCTCTGAATTCAGACCACACAAACAGAAGGCTGAAAGCGTTGCAGTGAAACATATCTCTGAGCAAAGGCTATTCAACATAAACATACTGCCATTCGGTTCCAGGCACAAAAAAAAAAATTCTCTTCCTCTTGCTCTTTTTCCCCATTCTCTGTGGAGAAAAAAAAACCAAACCAAACAAAAAGAAACCCCAACTGACACTGTTATTTTGGGGGGGCGGGGGGGGGGGGAAGAACATATTTGGGACCAAGACCTAAGAATATGATTTCACCCAAAGATCTGCAAATTTGGGAAATACAAGTTAAAAATTGCATTAGTGAACATAATGGAAATGCACATTCTATCAATATTACTAGTTAGAGACATGCAAACTGTAACACTTGAATCCTTGTAGCTGAGGATCAGCTGGTGTTAATTATCAAAGCTCCACCAGTTCCAGTGGAGATTTGCCCACTCACAGCAGTTGAGACACCAGTCCTCAGTCACTGAACTCTTATACTATGCATCCACAACATTAAATATGGCATTACAGAAACTGGCACGTGCTCCTGACCATGACTTTGAAGTGGTACACTCTTGGCTGGTCTAAACAGTCATGTGTTCTGGGGAAAGCAGTAAGCAAGGTAAGAAAGGACATTTGCACCCAGTGACCTACATACAAATACTAAATTGTTTGTTTGTTTGTGGAGGGTTTTCTTCCCTTCTTTGATCTGGCTGTGAACTCCTTTCCCAAATTATTGTCTCTCTGAACAGAGTTCCATCAGTTTTGGTTCACAATCATGATCGCATGCCATTTAAGAATCATCTGCAATTTTCATCACTTGACAAGACTATCAGTCTTTAATATGCTCTTGAATCATTGTCCCACATCCTCTGCTGCTATCACAAAGAATTGTATTATGTTTTTGCACAGAAACCATTTGTATGTTCTCCTGAATAGGAACTCAGCAGCTCAGTAAATATGTGGACTATTGAAACAACATGTTTATTCTTAACATTGTTCTTCTGAAACAGTGGGAAAGCCTTTCCTTTCACAGATGTAGGTTTATAGTCTGCTCTGTGTGGTGACTGACTATATCTAATAAGGTGACAGAGAGCCTAAGGAAGTCCACAGAATGTTAATACTTTCACCCAAGAAGAAAGAAAAATATTTGAAAATTTTCCTTCATTGATTTTATGAACAAACCCCGCTCTCCAGTATGAGAGTTTTCTGTTCTCTTACACCATGGATAGGATCTACATGATATACTTGCATTTTCGAATATG
The DNA here is from genome assembly GCA_013397865.1 of Struthidea cinerea. Taxonomy (NCBI): domain Eukaryota; kingdom Metazoa; phylum Chordata; class Aves; order Passeriformes; family Corcoracidae; genus Struthidea; species Struthidea cinerea. The sequence continues at coordinate 16,227 of VZTI01005326.1, forward strand.
GTTTTGAGGCAGAAAAACAGTCAAATATTGCATGTGAAAAGGCTCGGGGAAACTTGTTTGGAGTCAAAGAAGTAAAGATGTTTGAATGAATTGGTAATTGGGCACTGATGGCTTACTTTTCCTACCAAATAGTTATTTCTACTCCATTTTCCCAGCCACCAGCAGCCCAATGCTACCATGATTTTGAGGACTGCTTAGCTGCTCACCAGCCTCAAGAAGCTCAAAAGCCACATGTGGGACATGTCTAGCCCTTAGCACACTCAACATGGAATATTCTAGACCCGAATAACAAAGAGTTGGTAAAAAACATGCCATGAAGAATTCCACAAAAAAGAGAAAGAAAAAGAAAAAGAAAAGGAAAAGAAAAAGAAAAAGAAAAAGAAAAAGAAAAAGAAAAAGAAAAAGAAAAAGAAAAAGAAAAAGAAAAAGAAAAAGAAAAAGAAAAAGAAAAAGAAAAAGAAAAAGAAAAAGAAGGCTTGCTTTCATCCTGAGTATGAAAATGTGGGGCTATACCTTTTATGAGTATGAAAAAGGGTCTATACCTTTTATAAAGTATAAGGTATAGTCTCTACCTTATAAAAGACAGAAAGTTTAGTGATTCAGGTAAGTTTCATCTTTTTACCTTGAAATTCCTCTTAACAAAGTATTGTAATGGAAAATGAGAGTTAATTTTTTTTTAGTTGGAAAAAAGTCCATGAGACTGAAGAATATTTTTAATCTTAAAATATACATGAAAATAAAACTGGGGCATGGATATTGTTTACTTTAAAACCAATTTATTTTCAAGAAATACTTTCTGGAACTAATTTCCTAAAACAATGTGACCTTCACTCATTTTTTCCCTTTTGGGAAAAAAAAATTCAAATAGGAAAAATATGGGCCGCTGAACTAGGCAACAAGACATGAGGATTAAAAGCACCAGTATTCTCCAGCATATTTTATGATGTCAAATATTTTCCAAGGCCTAAGACCAAAGTTAACCAAATCCATTCCTTAGGAATGTGCACTAATCTACTGCCTCAAAAGAATTATTGCAGATAATTGAAGGTATCCGGCTAAAATCTGAGAAAAACAAGTTTTAGTGTAAACTTTTTGTTTACCCACACTTCATAGTTTTCAAGCAAACACACCATTTAAGTTTCATCTCCTTTGTAACAGAAATGGAAACTTCTATTATTTTGGTTTTGACTGGTTATATTTCAGATAAAAAACCCAAAAAGCATAATGATGTAGTAGACTCTCAGTTGCCTTATACATACAGTTCTACTTCAAATTCTTCTTCCTCACCCTTGGGATTAAACATTGACTTTTGTTTTCTAGTGTGGATGGTTTTGTTTTGGTATTGTTGTGGTGGTTTTTTTATCTTTGGGAATATGTCAAGACCTTGTCAAGCCTTTTCTGTTAAGTTAAAGTTCATTTAAGTTCAAAAATCTCTTATGTACACAGGTCCAAGTATGTAATTTTTTTCTTCTTGACCAAACTAAATTGGACTATAAGAACTATTTCTCACATGCCCTGTTGATCCAGGCATTTTTTCCTGAACCCTTTTCACACTGAAGTATTTTTGGCCTTTTGGCTTCCTGATCTCCATTATGGCAAGACCTACATCTACAGAGATAACACACCTTCTTATTCAATAGCCCTCTAATTAGAACAACTATTCTCCTTCCCTACAGCATAGTATTGTGGTGTTTTACTCACCACCTGAAGACAATTCTAGTGCATCTGGCTACAGTACATGGATTTGTACCCTTTTCACGTAATCTTCATTCTTTGCTGGCCATTCAAGTAAATAATTTTTTTTTTTCAAAAAGGCCAAGCTGATGAAGTGCCACAATGAGAATATTCTGTAAAAACACTCAGGTACAGAAGTCATTTCCCAGTATTTTCTGGCCTAAATTTCTGTCTCTGGCAAATTTAACCAACCATATATACAATTTAATGGCAAGAAAATATTGAAACGAAAATGTGCCTACAAGCATCTGCATACAAATTGTCTACTTATCTGGCATAGACAATTAACTGTAAATCCATTTAACATGTTCTTAATCAACTGATTGCAGTGCTATTTCAGTATGACATGGTGTGATACTAAGTGCTCAGGAAAGGGTATCGATTTCCATATTTCTTTCAAACCACAACAACAAAATCATGTTTGTTTGGCATGGCATATTTTCATTGAGTATTTAAAGCTTGTACTACCATCCCACAGGATTGTGCTAATTAAGTCCCATACTAGCATTTGTAGGATTTTGACCATTAATTATACTATGTAAAATCATTCTTCAAATTCCCTATTATACTAAGTTGGTAAGGTTTAAAAACTGAAAAGTAGTTAATATCTGTAAAACATTAAATCCAAGTTATAGGCTAAATTTTGACTTCTGGATGAAATATAACATCCATTTACCTTATTATAGTACAAACCTTTTAAGCATTACCAACAATCTGAATGAAATTTTCTCAATAATATCAGGTTCACTTACTGTTCTCAGTGAGAACACAGCTTTTTCTGTTCCTATTTGTAGTTCAGGGATGCCCACAATTCCCATTAAGTTTGCCTGTTAAAAACTGTTAATGAACTAAAATTATTCCTGTGGATAGATCTCATGGACAGAATCACTGTGAACAGCCAGCAGGCCCATTATTTCCTCATCAGTTTCAGGCTGAGATTGTCTAACATTTCTTCAAGCATCTCTGAATTTGGAACAAGCCATCACGATTCTGTGATTCTCTAGCCATGTGTTCCCACTCTCGATCTCAGAGACTCTTTCTTATTTTTTTGACTTTATTAATGCCAACAGATCTCATTTGAAGTGTCAATATCCCAAAGAACACTTCCTACCTTGCAACAAGCCCAGGCAGTGCACTTTCATATGCATTCAGAGGTGAGGAAATTCACAAAGCTCTGCTTCATGCAGTGCGTAAGTACTACTTGAGAAATATCATGTAAACGATACAGCTCACATTATAATTTTTCCCCAGCCAAAGAAAACAATGTTAACTTAATACAGGATATCAAGCATGCAAACAAAACACAAGGAGGTCATACACTGTTCAGTTTGTCTCAGCAATGTCCTATGTTGACACACAGATGTTTGGAGAATCTCATCATGGCCTTCTAATCTCAAGGTCTGCATTATGTCCAGGCTGTCAAACCCAACTTTTCTGGTGAAATACTTGAAGTACTAACCACAACATACATGGTGCTTGAGAAAACCATGTCTTCCATAAACAGTACTCAGTGTGCATATAAACATACACATTCTTTAAGGCACAGCTGACAGATCCCAACAAACACCAGATATATCAGTATCTTTAAGTTTTCTTTTCTTGCAAGTAATGATTTCTTCTGCCATCAGTTTAAAGTGCAGGCTAGGTCTGTAGCAGAGGTCTTGATTTTAAGTTTACAGCAACAACTCAAACTGAAATAGAAACTATGTGTATTTTAGTTGTGCTACTGCTAAGCATTTAAAAATTGGTGTTCAAATAAAAAAGGAAAAAACAGTTACTATTTTGAAAAATTATGCAAATAGAAAACCTGAGGCTTAGAGTAGAATCTTGTCTTTTAAAAATCCTATTATTAAAATAAATTCAGTCTTAGAAAGAGAATAAATAAACATAAGATTTAATTTGAAGCTCTAAATTAATCATATGACAAATAGACCATACTTCATGCTCTATACCTGAGGTACATACCATGCTCATATATCTGAGGTACACTGAGGGGGCGTGATGTCAGAAACAGGCAGTGATTTAGTTAAGAACAGGTTTTCCTGCCATTTCAATGAAAAAATTATGTTTCTGTCCTGTTTTTAGAAGTAAGAAAGACTCAACACAACCATTATGCCCCTCCAAAATCTCATTTTTTGTTAAATCAAAATAACAAACTGAAGTCTCAATCAGACAACCCCCACAATAAAAAACTGAAGAGTCTAACCCTACCTATGAACAAAACTTCATGGAAGACTCCTGCTGTTTTCTTTAAATCAAACCCTTTATTCCACAGGTGAAAAATAAGCTAATTTGAAAACTAGATAACTGCTCGATAGACACTACAGAGTTCTTTGCAACTGCCATTTAGGATACAATTTATGTCCAGCAACTTTTCGTAAATTCAGATACTCCTTCCACCTTTGGAGTCGTGCATCATATGCACCCTGGGTAGACTGCAGAGAGGTGTGTCTGTTCCACCTGCAGTCTGAACCATCTAGCAGCATGATATAAACACAGTTTGAAGCCCAGAACCTGAGCAGGTTCAGCACTGGTCTCAATGAAACTGTTCAATTTTGTGACCTAGCTTCAGTTTGTGTAGCAAATTCCTCATGAGTTGCACCTGTCAGCAAGGACTGACTCAACATATATTTTGCAGGCTCTAAAAGGTAGATTTGAAATTTTAAAAAGAATTAATTCACCAATCTTTTTTGTACTGTCCTTTAGTGAGACAGAGGTTAGGAAATAAATTTGCATTTTGAAAACAAAATAGAAGAAAAAAAATTAAAGACTAGGATTTTAGGAAGAGGAAGATATTAAACATATATAGCATCAGACAGTAATATTTCAACATGGAAAACATTAATTTATGACACCATGCATCATGGCAATCAAAACTAAAAAATTTAAGTTTTATGGAGATACCAACACTTCCTAACAACTAGACATTTCAAAGCATCCTACTTTTATGATTCTGATTTTTAAGCTGGGCACCAGTCATTGTAAACCATACATAAGTGATCTACAAGAACATTGAAAACTAATTTGACCAGGGAGGATGTTAGAGGCAGATGTTTTCCAGAGGATATCCTATCTATTGTTTAAAGCAGGTGCTCCTACAGGCCTTTGTTCACAATATAAACAAAACTGAGACATTTATATTTCACTGAAAACAATAATGAAATCTGAAAAAAATACAGAATGAGAAATGCTTACTTTAATGACTCCAAGGGCATACTTATAAACTGGCAGGAACCATTTCATTACGTCATCTTGTGCTGGGTTTTCTTTCAATAGGACTCTGATTTTTTGATAATATTAATTGTGCTAGAGTAGAAAAACAAAACCATTCAATAGCTACTTTGAGTAAAGGTGATTGCAAACACATGGAAAATTAAAAGTTTCAATTGCATTGTGGTAATTTCATATCAATATCTTGGCCAAAAGGAAATATTACTACATAGTGGACTGAGAACAGACTTAGGGGTGTTGATGCACAAGGAGCTCAATATGACCAGGTAATGTGCACTCGCAGTCCAGAAAGTCAGCTATATCCTGGGCTGCATAAAAAGAAATGTGGCCAGCAGGTCAAGGGAGGTGATTCGTCCTCTCTACTCTGCTCTTGTGAGACCCTGTCTGAAGTGCTTCATCCAGCTCTGGGAGCTCCTGCACAGGGAAGCCATGGACCTATCGCAACAAGTCCAGAGAAGGGCTGCAGAGATGATCAGAGGGCTGGAGTACCTGGTAGAGCTGGGGTTGTTCAGCCTGAAGAGAAGGCTGGTGGGAGACCTTACAGTACTTCCAGCACCTAAAGGGGCCTCCAAGAGAGCTGGGGAGGGAGCATTTACAGGAGCATGTAAAGGGGGAATGGCTTCAAACTGAAAGACAGTAGGTTTGGATTAGATACCAGGAAGAAATTCTTTGCTGTGAGGGTGGTGAGACACTGGCGCAGTTTGTTCAGTGGGGGATGCTCCATCCCTGGATGTGTTTCAGGCCAGGTTGGATGGGTCTTTAAGCAACCTAGTCTGGTGGAAGGTGTCCCTGCTCATGGCAGGAAGGTTGGGACTAGGTGATCTTTAATGTCCATTCCAACTCAAACCATTCTGTGATTCTATGGCACATCTTAAAATCTGATAATCATAGTTGATAGCATCTCCCATCATTCTAATTCCAAAGTAATAGAAAGAAGCTAAGTCAAAACTCAGATTTTTCCACAAATAATAAAAAAGTCTGGTATTTGCCCATTCTTAAACTGTTAGACTAGGAAAAAAAATTTACATGTGTTTATGTAATACCAACTTGCATGGCCCCTTTCAATCAAAAAAAAATTAAAATTAACCCAGTCTTACCCTTGGGCTGAAAACTGCATCACTGTTTGATGTACATTGACGAACAATGATGGATACAGAGAAAAGTGTGCTCTATAAATATTTAACTAGTTTTCCTAATTCCAATTACCAGCTTACAAAGCAGAACAATACAAAATAAAAAGTTTTACAAAAAACCCGTAGAGCATCCTGTAGCATCATAATACAATTTAATGTGATCTAGTCAATTTCCTCACTCAGAGCAAGGCAAACTTAGATCTGTTATGAAGGACCTTATCCAAGTCAGTTGGAATATTCCCAAGGCAGGAAATTTTGCAATCACTCTGGGAAATCTGCTCCAGGGACTGATCACACTCATGTTGGAAAAGCTTTTTCCTGATATCTAAATATGCTTTCCAATGTTCCACCTTGCATCTGTTGCCTCTCCCCTACCACCGTGTACCTTCAGTAAGAGTTTGTCTACTGTATTCCCTCCCAGCAGGAGCTGAAGTCAGAAATTAAATCTCCCTTCAAGTCTGATCTAATCCAGTTCTCTCAGTTCCTCCTTACGTACTGTGTCCTCCTGTCCCCGTTTGTACTGGACTCCCTCCAGTATGTCACTGTCTGTCTAGTATGGGGAGCCAGCAACTAGACACAGCACTCCAGATGTGGTATCACCAGTGCCAAACAGATGGGAACAATCACTTCCCTGGACCTGCTGGCTACTCTGTTAGTAACATATCCACTGTTGTCCTTTTCTGCTGTCAGGCAAAACTACTAGCTTACGTTCAACTTGTCCACTACAGCCCTGTGTCTTTTTCCCCTGAGAGCTACTTTCCAGACAGATGGTCCCCAGCTGTGCCAGTGCACAGGGTTTTTCCATAACAGGTTTGGGATTTTATTTGAGCCATTTTTGGACTTGATGAAGTCTCGCCAGTCTTCAATCATGTTGAGATTCCTTTGAATAGCAACTCTGCCCTACACATACTGAATGCATGCTACCATGCAGTATGGGTACTAGAATCCTAAAATGTTCAAAAAAACTACTATTCACAGACATCTATGTACTTTACACACTCTTGCTTAAGGTAAGTAAGGAAGGAGGGAAATCCCAGTGAAATAATTTGGTTTTGATCTTGATGTCCATGAGACGAGTATTTGTCTGGAGAATTTTGAGCTCCTTGCACACCTTGCATAACAAGTCTGAAGTAGAGGAGGAAGTAGAGGAAAAAAAAGTCAGATATGACAAATCTGAGAGTTAATTACTTAACAGACCCAACTGTCCAATCCCACCCAGATACCATCCCTCTGCAGGACGAGGACAACATTCTCTTTCATATTTTATTTCCAACATGCTTTCCACAAGAAGTTGTTTTAGGAGAGGCTTTGACAGTTTTGAAGATTATATGTGTGTTTCATTCAGCCACCAGCTTTTCAGAACTTGCATGAAATATTCCTTTGCTGAATCAACAAATGGATCATAAAGTAGACACTTTGGACCTTAAGGTGTTCTTTCAGATTTCTAAAAAAAAAAGGTATAAAATATTTGAAGAGCTACCGAACTGATTACAGAATCCTACAGGTCAGTAGGAACTACCTTCAACTAAAAAAGTGCCTGCAGCTTACTCATCTTTGTGTTTGGATGAAAAGGTTTCTTCTTTTTGGAAAAAAAAAAAGCTAAATTTGGCAAAAAAAAAGGACCAAAATCATTGTTATGATCAACAAATGAATACCAATTCTCCTTGAGCATTTTGCATGTCTCAAATAACAATCCTGAATGAGAAAGAATATGCTAAATTCCCCAGTACTCATGAATTTTTGGATCAAAAGCCAGACAAATAAATTTACATTTCTCCAGGCTCATATCTGAAGAGTTAATTTGTTTAAAACAAACAAACAAAAAGTTGAATATTTATTCAAGCCCCTCCAGTTTGCTCAGAACTTAAAATACAGGTTTTTTATTTTTCTTAAGTGCTTCAATTTTTAAATCCCATTTATTTTCTTTAAGATTTCAGTAAAAGATGGTTGGGACAATCAAAAATATTCAGTTATAAAATACAGGGAAAACTTAAGGTGAGTTATAGTATAACTAGAAAATTCAGTGCAACAGATACCATTCCACAGAAGAGCCCTTAGAATGTAAAGGAAGACTTGAAGAGAAAAAATATTGGAAATTATATGCCTTCAAGAATTCAAAACCTTAGTAGCAATGATGATAATAGTTTCACAAAGAAAAAGGGTTTTCTTTGACGTACTTTTGCCTCAGTATCTTACAATATTTTAATATAACTTTTTGCTCTCCCATACAGACCATACTATTAGCATTGTTATATTTAATTTTGCATGTTATAATATCCTAGTTCTGAGTCTACCCAGATGTCTAAAGCATGCTGTGTAGCAGTGAGCTTTCTCTATTTATTGCCTCAGAGATTATTCAAAAGAATCACAAAACCTTTTCCAAGAGAACTATGTATACAAGCGAGCAGCAAAGTGAGAGTGGTAGCAACAATTTCATCTTTAATTAAAGGCTGAATAGGGCTGTATCTTCAAGACCCTAACTGGTCCAATTTAATGAAAATATCCTTCTACTGGCTTGAGACATACTTCGATAATCGAGGATATGCCTTAGAAAGGGAATATACAAGAGAGACAAAACACTCAATGAAAGATAACAAAACTGTAATTAAACACTAATTAGAGGCAAACAAATATCCTAATAACAAACTTTTTTCTGAAAACATAAAATTATCGGACATTAATAGAATAATTAAGAATGAAGATGCCAAAACACCACTACAGATTAAAAACTGTTAAAAATATATATTGTTCTGCTTTGATTTTTATCAAATAGTCCCAGTTTCAGAAGAGGCTGTTTCATATTTCAATGATCACATGCAAAAGATGCTGAATTTAGCATACTGAGACTTGAGCAAGTGCTCAGCTCGGCCGTCCTGGAAGCATCTTCATCTGTGGGATGGAGAAGACAGATAAGTTTTTTTGGGAGGTCTCTGCAAGGCTGGTAAGCAGGAAAGCTTTTACATATGTAGAATATCTGAGAAAACCTTCCAGTGTATTGGTAGAAGATAGTTAATAAAAGTGAGCTTACTCGCTACAGACTTCCTTTTTTTGTTGTATGGGAATTTTTTTTACTATTTATTTATTCAATTTATAATTATTAAATATTTCTACATTTATTTGTTTGCTAATTTTATGTGATTTTAAAAATTATTTTTTAATTTTTTTTTTTCATTTTACATGCAGGGATTTTCAGAGTTTTCTAAGTCAGCATATCAAAATGTTACACTACTTCAATATTTTTTTTTTTTTTTAATTAACCAAAATAGCCACATTTTCCATTGTGGCTTTTCCCAGATTCAAAATTAGTTCTCTTCTATTAGGAAGGTCTAGAAATTAATTGCTTGATAAATCAGATATTTGGCAAACAAAAAAGTCTTTTAAAATTAAGAAAGCACAATCTTTTCAAGAGAAATAAATCCCTCATGAACTGAGTAGATGCATCTGCTTTTATCTAACCGGAAACCAATAGGAAAAGTTAACACAAGGGTTGTGGACCTCTTGAGCAGAGAGGAACCATCTGGTGGTGTATATTTCAGCCACTGAAATTGTGGGAATGGGTTTGTCTGCTTCAACTAAAACATGCTTACCTTAAAAATTAGAACTTTCCTGTTGAGGATGCTGGAGAAGAAAGCCATGGCATTAAACTGTATATTAGACTACAAAAACAAGTATATCCTCATGACTGTGTCAGAGAAGCAAACAAATATAGTGCGAAAACAGGGGCTTAATCATCTTACTGATTGAAAGAAAATTCAATATTAACTCATTTATCATTCTTAGGAGGCAATGGATACTGTAGTCAATAGGTCATTGCATATAACTCAAGAAACTTTGCTACGGTTCCAAGCTCAGTCCAAATCTTACTTTGTGCTATGCTCTTTCTAATAGAATTTAACAAACTCACAAGTGCTATTTGGACAATAAAGTATACTGCTTGTGAGGTGCCTAAATGCTACAGTTAGTTGCCACAATGTTTGGATAGCAAGGGTTATGTTATGTAAGCACATCAATACACAACCACATTTACCAAAGAAATCTAGCATCAAAATAGCTGTAGGTTTGTTCTCCTATTTTTCAACATTTTTCAGTTTTCTGACCTTCATCAGATCAATTCATTGTAATTAATCCAACTAAGTTAGTCTATCCTAGTTGGTTAATAGAGATAAGTCTACTGCTGTGGTGACAAAACAAGAACCACATGGGACAATAACAAGATTTACAAAATTCTTAACAAAGCAAAATACAAGAGAAAACAACACTGTTGCCTCATTCTGGGAGTGAATACTAATGTATATACAAATATTCTGTAAAGACCTGAAGATGCAAAGTCCTTTGAATTCAAATCATTCTGAATGAATTCAAGATGCAGGGACACAAGACGTGTTCTCTTGAGCAATTCTTTGTTCCATTTTTATATATCATACACTACATTTTATCTTGCATTGATAGCCTAGAAAAATTTTATGCCATTTATACACAAATTATGGGTAACAACTAGAAAAAGATCACATTTCATAAACTCTGCTGAAATCCCTCTTAATAAAAAATTCCAAACAGTTCCCACCCTGCCCAAAACAAACAAACAAACAAACAAAACAGAAATGCTCCATACCTGTCTTACTATCTTAGAGGTCACCCACACACATCAGCAGGAAGAATAAAAGATAAAAAGGTAACAACTTTTCTGACTGTGCAACTGTAAAAAAACTACTTTGGAAGTCTCTGTGCTACCACTTTTTCTAAATAGTGGATGCCAAGACCAGCAGAACATGCTACAGACCAATCACTCGCTGCCACTGCTATGCAGCTTATCAGGACACAGTCTTGTCTCCAGGTCCCCTCTTCATAAGGGATTTAAAAAGCACACAATTGAGAAACAGGACAGGGTATACCTTCTGTGTAATGCTGGTATAGCCATGGTTTCCTGTCCTGCTACTAATCTTTGTGCAAGCTGAGGTTCTCTGCATGCTACAGTATTTATTAGCAGACTTGACTAGAGGTCAGATTGCTAGGACTCTGAATCAAAATAAGCCAGTTACTTAGAGATGTCTTTCAGAAGTTTATAATTTCTTCATGTGATTTTTTTAATGTTATTTTTAAATGGTTTTTTAATATGATTTATTTTTTCATTTTACATACAGGGATTTTCAACTACTGCTGGTTGTCCGAACTAGCACACAGGCAGTGTGGTTGCACACCACTATTTCAAGGAGATGTCAATGGGCAGAAGTCACCTTTGGAGCACTGGTTCTCAAGATACCCACTGTGATAATAGTCAATTACATATTCATTGTTTATTTAAATCGAGGATTAACTCTAGGCTATTCTTTAGGCAGGTCCACTTCTGTGTTTCAGGACTCAGGAAACTATTTCCTCACTAGCGAGGAAAGTGTAATCATCAGCAGCAACTACGTGTCATAACATAGCATCTGTTTTGGTTTTTTCCTAGTGCTAAGGGTTCAACCTCTCATAGCCCTGAGGTGACAACAGGATTGAGAAAGTCCTTTCACTTCTGAAAAGGATACGATTGTCTCCGTTTCTGAAATAATGATACCTTCCTGCTGACGACTGCAGTAAACAGACTATTTCAGCAGCACACATCTGAACTACATGAGAGATAACAGCACAGGATATCGTGTTTCATCAGTTCCAGATGTAACTAGTGGTTCTTGCACTACTTGAGTTTATTACAGTAGAACTAGTAATGCAATATTTTGTGCTCTTCTTTTCCCAAAGGTACGCTGCAAAGGATTCTCATAACACTGTGTTCTTCCATCCACCCCAGGTTTTCCTGGGGAAGGTTGGTTGTCTGGTCTGTTCACTCAGTTCTCACAGCTTTGTGCGATTCTGCAATAGCCATAATGTGTCTGCAATACCAAACCTCAATTTGAATAAACAGTGAACATGTAATTGACTATTATCACAGTAGCTATCTTGAGAACCAGTGCTCCAAAGGTGACTTCTGCCCATTGACATCTCCTTGAAATAGTGGTGTGCAACCACACTGCCTGTGTGCTAGTTCTGACAACCAGCACAGTCTTGACATGTCTGCATCACAGTTCAGAGGAGAGGAAGATAACAAATAATGGGCTTTCAAATTTCTCTGGCATCCTGATGTTATTCATAAGAGTGCTGTTATGAGCAACTGCTGTGCATCAGGCATAAGGGAACAAGAAGTACACACTGTACTAGCACCAGTTTCCATAGGAACAGTAGTGAAACATCGCACTTTTCCAGTTTTGGAAAAACATTCCCAGTTTCCTCCAAGTCTGACAGTGCCATTAGAAATGACAAAATACTTTCTCTGTTTCTGTTTATTTTGTACAAACATTTCTTTATAACCACAAGCAGATAGTGTCGATACTATCCTATTTGACAAGGTTATTCTTGTGGTCGGCCTCAAGAAGCAAAACAGAAAACTGTTTGAAAATTCACTGATCAGACAGGCAAGATAAAAAGTACTGTCATTTACTGTCCCTGCAACAGATCATAAGAGGCAATCATAATATTTTTTCATTATTTTCACAGGCAGCAGTTTGAGACTGATTTGTCTTGTTACACTGTACTAAATTAATCCATTTGAAATTTTAAAAAGAGAAACTACACACTGCGTTATGTGTATGTCAAGGTTTAGGACTGGTACTCCCCAATACAGCGCTCCCACTGAGACTCCAAACCACATGCCACTCGCTCGGTCCCTCTCCCTCTCCCCATTCTCTCCAATGAGGGAAAAATTGGGGGTAAAAAAGGTAAAGATCACGCTCTGAGGTAAGAACAATTTACTGGAAAGAGCAATGACAGAAGAAACCAAACAGTAATGCAACAATATTATTAGCAAAAGTGTACAAAAGAGAGAGTGATTCACATGCAAAATTCTCCCTGCAAAGTTCAACCCAACGGCAGTCACGCCACCCTGACTGCTCCCTCTGGCTTGGAACAGGCGCTACCCAATCCCTTCCTCAGGCTTGGAACCGGTGGTGTCATGAGATCACTCCCTTCATCATGCTTCCCCAATTAGAAGGAATCCCTACTTCCTGGAAGAGACTCCCTTCCCACTGTCCCCAGCAATGACATGAGGTGGTGTACAATAACCTCCAGATCCTGGCCATGTCGCCTTCCTCTGCCTACTGCAGAAATTAACTCTGTTGTGGCTGGGACCAGCACATCATCCACCCCTTATTTGATACCACCCATATCATGCCCAGATCCTATCCCTTCCAACTATACATACATATGTGTATACACACACACACAAGCACAAGCTCTTTTCCATAGTCAATGGCCTTCCCTACATGATGCCTGCTGAGTTCATTTAGTTCATGACTGTGAATTCCATTAGTTCTAGGTGTCTTCCACAGCAGGAGGCTGGTGTGCTGTTGGGTGGTTGCAAGCTGCACCAGGGCCTGCCTCATGACTGGTCTATCTGGAGCTGTCTATCCTCACTGTCCATGGCAGTTATGGCATACAGTGGCAGTGTCATTCAGCAACCAATATTAAACAATTCAACATTTCAGACTGTTCTCACCCAAAAATCAAATCCCCTTGAGGTACACACCACATTTCCCTGTCCCTCTGCATTGCACACCAAGTGCACCCAGGTCCTTGAACAAAAACAATCCCATGGATGGGTTTGCCTTTGCTTGAGGCAGGACTAATCCAAACTGTCTTCCCTAACACATTTCCCGTATTCACCATGGGGACTTTATTCTCTTTGACAGTACATGGAGGTTTTGATTGGGCAGGGCCAGCTCAATTTGTAGAGCTCTAGTGTTAACTAACCAGGTGGCCTTTGCTAGGTCCCAGTGTTTGAAGGTCCCACCATCCACTGTTTTCAATATGGTTTTTAACAGTCCCTTGTAACATTCAGTTTTCCCAGAGGCTTGTGCATGGTACAGAATATGATACACCCACTCATTACTGTGCTCTCTGGCCCAGGTGTCTATGAGGCAATTTTTGAAATGAGTTCCCTTGTCCCACTCTCTTCTTTCTGGGGTGTCATGTCTCCACAGGACTTGCTTTTCAAGGCCCAAGATGCAGCTACAGGCAGTGGCATGAGGCAAAGGGTACATCTCCAGCCATCCAGTGTTTGCTTCTACCATTGTAAGCATGCTTACATGCTTACCTGTAAGCACCAAAAATATGGTTATTAATTAAAACTGCATTTAGAATTCACAAACATAATAAATAAATCTTGTCATTATCTGTACTGGAGAAGCTGAACACAGGTAATGCCTTGCCAAGTGTTCTGTACCTGCACAACAATTCTGAGACATATTTGGGCTGAAAACTCTACTACAGGCCTATAAACACTGATGCACGGCATGTCCTTTGTGAAACTCTAAACACTAGGATTTCCTTTCTCACAGGTCTACTAGAACTTGGGATGCATCTATTAGTCAAGAATATATTATGCAACTACAGTGCATATTTCCTCATTTTGTCTTCATGAGCTGTCTGCTTTTGCCATCTAAAGTTATATTGTTTATATTTTTCATGGGAAAGTTTACTAAGCTTACTATAATATTGACAAAAGTGACACATTTCTTAGTAAAGCAGAAAGAGCAATTTGTCAAGCAAAGAAACTTAGTTTAGTGCTCATTTTAATAAATCAGTATGCAGAGATGGCTCTGTATAATCAGGCTTGGATTAACAGTTTAGAAGTCACACACACACACACACAAAAATGTTTATGCTTCTTCAAAACCCAGGAATACATTGTTCAATCATGAGAAAGATATTTCCTGTAAAAATCTTTTATGTTTGCCAAGAACCACAAGTCAAAACTAGGAATTTACAAAATTAAAAGCAGAAGTCAAGTGTTTGCGTTATTTTCTCATTGTACCTGCTGTTAAGGTACACTAATGCTAACCACGTCACAAAAAAATATTTGATTGTAATTTCTTAAGAGGGAAAAAATGCTTCAAAGCTAAATTCTTGTGTGATCATCAAATTAACTACTAAGAATTGCAATTTTGCTTTTATAAAGAACGGGCAACAAAGCAGAGGTTTAAAGACTGTTAAATTGCCTAGAATTTTCATCACAGAAATGAGTCATGGGAAAAATTAAATCAAGGTTTTTCAGAAAAAAACCAACGTAGCTGTGGTACATATGCTTCTAACCAGACCATTGGAAAACTGTTTACAAAGTCAATTTGAAAAAGTTTAAATACTTTTGTTTGCAATGCACATAACAACCAAATAAAAAGTAGGATAAAGAGTTCTAAATCATACTGAATGGAGATTTTGAGTCCTGTGGTCCCCATTATAGAAAGGAGAAAAATCAATCATGAAGATCTCAAACTACAGCCAAAGAGATGCTTCCCTACCACTGGTAGTTGAAAACTGTGGGAAAATGAATAGTCTCCAGACATGATGCCTCAGCTTATCCTCTTCTGCTGTCCTCTCCAGGCTGCCCAACTCTGGAGGGGATTTTGGTCTCTTCAGGGAGCATGGAAAATTCTAACTTTTGCAGACATCCTGTGCCATTTCACCTTCTCCAGACTAAAATGAAACATCAGAGCGAGGCAACTTAATTAGAACTTACTACTCTTGAGAGAAGGAGATATGACAATGCTTTAAAAAGAACAAGGCATCCATATTTTAGCAGAGTCATCTCAGATAAAATTCTTAGTGTAAAGATCTTTTCAAGTGAGAACTCAGGTCTGGAATTTCAAAGTTGACTGTATGGTAGTCAAAGGATAAGACAATCCAGAATTTTACTAACTTTGCACATTGAATTTACCGTCTAACCTGAGTATAGTTATTGTATAGTTATTCTGATGAGAACCAGACTGAGACATCACCAGATTGAGACATCATTGTACAGTTCTTTTGCTTTATTTGATAGATTTAATGACCTCCATCCAAAAAAGACCCCAGAATTAGCCAGAACCAACACAAAGTATCATGGCACACATTAACTTCTCTGTTCTTCAGAAGTGATTTATCTTGAGACTATTGCCCTCTACTCCCCAAAGCACACAGCATGCCATGAAGTTCAATATACAGAAGAACTTCAGGATTGATCTTGCCATATATATCCCCAGCTCAAACCCGCATTAGCATGTAGGAACAACTCTAAGCGCTATTTCATTTCTTGGTAACCTTTAGTAAGTAAGTTTATGTCTGAGAACAGAAGTTAAAGAAATGTGGCCTACTGTATGCTTAAAGGGAACATTTTAGCAGGTGATAACAAGAACTTTGGACTTGCTGTCACTCTCAATTCACAACTGTCAAGAGATCTCAACTACAAATGAGGTTGTATTCTCCAATTACAACGGTCATTCTCTCAAATACAGCTTGATCAGTGAGAAGATACTCCATCACCAAGTGTACACCTTATCCAAAATTACCATAACCCATAAATGTCACATCCTGATGACTCCTTATGAAAAAGAGCTATACGTGTTTATATGCCTGCCCTAGCAAAGAAACCCAGGGTTCAGTTGACAGTATTGTGTATATTTTTTTTCTTCTGCAGGTTTTATTCTTGATCATCTTCATCTGCATTAAAAGAGCAGATTGATTCAAAGCACAGTAAAAAATAAATAACCTTCATGTATCACTATGATTAATTGTATCTTAGGATCTTATGTTTAACATGGGCTATTTCTCACAAGCTTTTTGAAAAATGTCACACTTCTGCACAGGATTTCTCAATATGAGATGAGATCTTGTCAGGGTTCCTCCAGGGTTTCTCCCTTAGTGGAAATGACCACAAATAAAGGGAGGGGGGCCTTCCCTAATGTGGATGCTTTTTAATGAAAAGCAAAAGCTCTTTGAAATAAGTTCTTAATTGTTTCACAGTCTTTAAAAATAAAAATTTGCCTTACAGAGGAATCGTAATCAAAACTAGCCACTGACAGCTGTGGCCATTGAGGGAGATTACCAGTAAAGGTCCAACACTCATAAAAAATGCAGTGCTCTCCATAATGAGTATTACACTCAGAATGTCTTGACCTCTCTTTCAAATCCAGCAGAGCAACACTGATTAATAGTACTCCTGCCCATTAAGTTCAACTTCAATGGTTATGGAAGACATTGAAAAAGTTTTATAAAGCATTTGGAAGGGAGAAACAAAAGAAAACTTCCATTCCTATTACTTTTATGGGACAAGTAGAATCAGTCTTGAAAGCCGGTTCAGGCAAGAATGAAGGAACTGCTACACAAATTCTCGTTACAGAATACTCATATTATGGTCAGCCCTCAATGGAAAGAAAAGAATTGAAAGCTGCTTACTGTTTCACTATTCACAATAGCCTTTAAGCAAGTAGAAATGTGTATGAGATAAGCATGCTAATACTACACCACTATAAATTCACTTAAACAATAAATTCCTTAGTTGTTCACAGCTGCTTGGTTTATGAGACAGTTTTACAGGCTGTAAAAGAAAGATATACATAAACCAAATATTAAGAACTTTTCTTTGCTGAAATTTGAAAAACCAAAACACAAATCCTAAAGGGTCATTTCAATACCCTGTACATAGAATACTGTAAGTACTAGCCCAAGACACAAAATGTATGAATAGGGCAATTACTTCCAAATCCCCCAGGTATTCACCAAGATTCAAAGCTGCAAAGGTACAAGTAAATAGATATATATGCTCTGTTACTAATCTCTGTGAGGCTTTAACATCTTTCAAGATCCTCAAATTTGACTCATCTAATGCAATCATCAGAAAAGTATCTCCACCTTCCTTGCCAGTGTTTGATGACTTTGTACAGAAATAGGATGACAGATTGATTTTTTTACCTGCACAGGGAGAGGCAGTGTCATGAAACTAAATCCTGTATTTTATTGCCCACCTAAAAATACTGCACTCCTGAATACCAGCTCGATTAGTCTACTATTTTTAAATTTTTCATATACTAGATAAGACTAGTCAATTGTTAAAACAACGCAAGAAATAAAGCATGCACACACATATTTCAGACAAGCTCCTTCGGCAGTAGAACATTAAAATCTGAATACAATTTAAAAGAAATAATTCTGTTTCCATTTCAGCTCAGAATAATTTTTTCAAGCAATGCAAAATCAAAACTGCATTTTTTCTGAAAACTGGGTATTATAAAATGCAGCACAATGCAAAATACAAGATAAAGCATAATCTTTCATCAGTGCACTGTCCTTAAGATTCCTTATATCACCTTGCTTTCCAGGGCACCTGTTCGGCATTTGACAAGAGGAGCTTGGAGTTTAACATATTCTTATCAGCTGTTCCACATCTCATTTGCCCTTACACAGAGGCCTATCTTCCGTGTAAACCAACCAACTCTTGTCTAACAACAGATTTATAGTCACAGTTATCTTCTGGAAGTATCTTAAGATATTAAAAGAAACCGGAAGACAATTTCAACATAGCTTGGGTAGCAAATACAGAAGTACTTGGCAACTACAAAAATTAGGTAATTATTTCTCATCAAACTTTTTGCCATCAAGTCATTTTCACAGAATGACACTCAGAAGTCTGTAATTATGGCATGAATATTGCCCATAAATGCTTGTCTTCAAAACTTTACTGTCATAGAGATTAGGAAAGGACGAAGCTGGAAGGCTATTTCTGAGGTTTTATCAAAAGTGTAGACTTGTAAAAAAACCCCAAAAAACTGAACAAATGTATCATTCTGAGAACAAATGAGATTCTATAAATATCAAAAAGTGTTGTATATTCAGAATATTCCCAGATGAGAAAATAAAATAGCAAACATATTTGTACCTCTTAATTTCAAGTAATTTGAGCAGCTACAAAAAACAGGGAGGCTCCAATTCAAATGGGGTTCTTCTCAACACACACCTTTCAGAACCACTGTGATCACTATGATTTTGGCTTCATGAAGTAGTATCAGTCATGCTTTCTGATAGCCAAAATCTAAATCATGACACAATTTTTTAATTTCTTTCAAGTGATCACACCGTCTCATTTAGCGTAGCCTTGCTGCTTGTAAAACTAACATTTCTTAGGTAGCATTTTATCACATAATAGTAAATGTAATTTCTTAAATGTGCATCAGACCATGCACAGCAAGAGCTTTGCCATATGCTAGTAAGTGGGATTCTACAAATGTTTATACTGTTTGGGCAGGAAACAGATGAAGCTGTGATTCTAGCAAATAAGACTTCTAGAAGAAATACTTTACAGGCAACACATAATGTGGTACACATACTTGCTCCTCTCCTAAAGATTGTCTTGAAGTAATTCATGTCAAGGGACAGCATTAATACATTTTTATTGCTTGACACATGGAGCTTACTACTCCTAAGTTGTCCTGTCAAAGCTGGCCCTGTCTTGACCAGCTTTGCACAGCCCTCTGTGCTCCTACCCAGCAGCTAAACCTAGCCACTGCTTGAGCCAGCAGGAATGTTCAGATTCGCCAGGAATATTAAAAATTGATTATGATTTAGTTTCATAGAAGGTTTCTAAGCTGATTGTGGAACACAGACAAGTAGGAACTGCACCAAAGGTCTGACTTCCTGGCCAGAGGGTGCTGCCATCCAGCTATTCCCACAGGAGATGCTCACTTCACTGTTCCAGTGCAGGAGAAAACCCAGTGTCAGGCTTTGTCATAACACACTTACCAGTCTCTGGTCAGATCTGCTGATCATGTGTTTAAGTTCTTGTGGAAGCTGTCTCAAAGATCTAAAACATCCATGTCATGCAAAATGCCAATGCAGAAAACCAGAATTTGCTAAGAAAGAAAAGACAAAATGGATGGATATATACATTCACTTGAAATTCTTCTGTACCCAGAGCAGCAGCGTGATCTAAGGGGAAAAAACAGCTGCTGTCAGAGCCCTCCCCACCACTTCCTTCTCCCTTATAAAATCTACACTCCTAAAAAGTAACAGTTTTAGAGCTTTTTACAAATAAATTTCACATTTTACAACCCCAACCCGGACACTTAAAACATTGTAATTTCCTGAAATCTATTCAGTTTAGCATAAAATTTAGCCCTTGAAAGTCACATCACATTTCTTGGCATCTATAGACAATTGTTATGCATGACAGAGCTCTACATACTGCATAAGAATATGCAATGTTGTCATGTTTTATGAGGTCACAACACAGTAAGCTGTGCCAGAGGCAAAGCAGTCTGTCCCATTGGGGAATGGGATTATTGCCTCAAAAAAGTTGCATAATGGTATTACTTTTGTCTTTGTATGGCAAACATTTAAGATGAAGTTGTATTGAACTTTTTTCCTTGGTTAAAACTCTTTATACTATTTTTCTTCAATATTTTTCTTTTTCAGAAGTTTTCACAAATGTTCTGTAAATGGACAACTATGCAGGCAACAAGGAAGACAGGGTGTTCCAAAAGTTCTCTCTCTCTTTGGCTTTACAATATTCTAACCTATATTAAGAACCATGGACCTGAAACACTCTGAAAACAAATATCATAAATCTTTATTCATAAAACGTTCCTTAGTAGAGAGACCAGAGTTCTCATTTCTGCAGAAGAGCTAAAACTTTACCTCTTTTTAATATCATATTAATCCCTCACAACTGGATTTGCTTATAGACATATAATCCTGCCCATAAAAATGAGATCCACGTGTTATTACAGTGAATCAGAGACTTAGGTTCTTATTCTCCAATGGCATTAAACATATTCCGCTAGAAATTGTGTCAGCATTTTCCTGTCATACCGTCTGTACATGTTTATTGCATTTATGCATCTCCCATATTCTGTCAATAATTACTACTCACTGTAGTTATTGCACAATCAGAAGAAACAGTTGGATCAACATTGAGCAGACTCCAGCAAACCAGTGAGGCTCAAGTTTTCTAAGGGTGCAGCTACATTAGTAACCAGTGTGGTGCAACGAGAAAAGGATATACCTTCACACGGCATCTCTGCTGACGGTGAAATCACAGAATGGCTGAGGTTGAAATGGACCTCTGGAGGCCACCTGGCCCAACCCCTTTGCTCAAGAAGGACCCCCTAGACCTGGTGGCCCAGGAACATGTCCAGATGGCTTTTGAATATCACCAAACAGGGAAACTTCACACACTCCAAGGGTATGCTGGTGTTGGCTGAGATAGAGTTAATTTTCTAGTAGCTACCATGGGGCTATGTTCTGGATGGAATTAACCACTTGTTTTTCAGTTTGTGCAGATCATCTCTTGTCCTGTCACTGGGCATCACTGAAGAGAGCCTGGCTCCCTCTTTTTTACAGTCTCTCTTCTGTTTTATACACACTGATAAGTGATGAGACTGACAGCTAGACTGACAGCCTCACAGAATCAGACCTAAAGACAGTCAGAATTTAACCCGTGAGATTTTTTACCATGAAATTTTGCAGCTTCAGTGAAACCCACAGAGAAAGCCAAGAAGATAATCAATGAGAGAAGATGTTCTGGACACAAGGAAAGGATGTTCTTGTTATGGGACGTTACGTGTGTACAAGGAAGAATTTGCAGAGAATATGTAACAACTGTACTTTTGTATAGCTAATTGTTTTACTGCTTGAATGGTCATTGTTTGTTAGACAGCCTTGTCATTGTTGGCTAAGCAGCCAATCTCAATAAGCCACAGTAATTGTGAAGAGTTATTAGAGTAACAGTAGAGAAAATAAAAAACTTTTACAGCTTTGGATTACAAGCGTCGTGCTGTTATGTCCGTCTCAACAAAGCAACAGGTAAGATCCACCCTGCCGGCACCAAAAGTTCCCTTCTCCAGGCTGAATGGCCCCAACTCTTTCAGCCTTTGCTCATAGGAGAGATGCTCCAGTCCCTTCATCATCTTTGTGGCTCTTCACTGGACTCTCTCCACTATGTCCATGTCTCTCTTGTACTAGGGGCCCAGAACATACTTCATGTGTGGCCTCACCAGTGCTGAGGAGAGGGGAAGGATTGTGTCCCTCAGCCTGCTGACGGACAGCAGGATACCATTAGCCCAGGATACCATTAGCCTTTTTTGCTATAAGGGCACAGTTGGCTCATTGTCAACTGGGGTCCATGAGGACCCCCATACTGCCAAGCTGATTTTAAGCAGGGTGGCATCTGCATATATTGGTGTATGGTGGTAAATTGCTGGTCCTAGTACCCTAGTGGTGCATAAATTGCTGGTCCTGGGCAGATACCCCAGTGGCCTCAGCAGCACACTGCAGCACACCTCCAGCACACTGCTGGAGGGCTCTCTGTCCGACCTGAATGTGGACATCCAGCAGGACCACGGGAAAGTGTGGCCTCTGCGGCTTTGCACAGTTAGCAACACAGGGTCCTGTCTTAAGAGAGTCAGATTTACTCCCCTACAAAAGTTACCAGTTTATTCCTGAGTTGACTCAACAGTGATACTAGTGCTTTCACAGTTGCCTGTGTTCATTAGATGAGTGATCGAGTGCAACAAGAGTATGGCACAAAACAGGAGTTTAGACATCCAGATTTCTTTTAAAACTGAGCTATTTTTCCATTCTCTCCTTTTCCCGTGGGTCTGTGTACTAGTTCAAAGAAAAAAGTTGGAGGTGTGATTGAGTTTGCACTACTGTTTAGTTTCCAGCTGAGAAAATCTGATGGCAGCAGTTCACTTGAATGATGAATGATGAATAACAAGAAAGAGAAAATTGTTTCGACTAAGAAAGCTCAGCATGATGAATAGATATGTAGCATAACAATTTAAATAGAATCTCCCATTAGTTTTAGAGTGCTGTAGTTCAGGGATTTCAGAGTGCCCCAGAGAAAAAGACTAGAAATTTGTATAAAGTTTTCTTTGTCATTCAGTCATCATTACTTCTTGAAAGAGTTGTACATGAACGACACATTTGTATGTTCTATATTACAATTGAAAATCCTCTGTACATGCACCTGTTTATGACTCGTGTCATCTCTTAGTCAGCTGAGATGATGATTGACAGAAACAGAGATGCAGATTCTCCTTTGCACACAGAAATATTACTGCGCTGAAATGCCAACCATTTAAAAAAAAAAAAAAACAAAACCTAGTATCTGCAAAAGAGACAAAGGATCACTAAGAAAGAAAATTTAATGATTTGAACTCATGTTCTTCTTTTTCTAGAATGCAAATTTGTTTTACCCCTGCCTTTTACATCAGGAACAGCAAAACAAAAAAATTGTCTGGTATTGTACAGGGAAATCGTTATAGTTCTGAAAATACTCAAGGTTTACAGTGATCCCAATTATTATGCAAAACCAGGTAATTATAATTATTAAACTAGTGCCTGCATGTGCCAAGTTCAGAAACTTTCAATTTAACAGTAAAATCACAAAAAAGGAAACTAATTTTAAAAACACCTTACATTAAAAATAATAAACCCTGTTTTAAAGTATGTTAAAAAATAATTTCCTCATTTCAAAATAATTATTGCCCTAGCAATCTATGCCAAGGCATAAGCTGTCCAGCCAGCATCACAACTCACAGCAACTCCAATAGAGAAGGACCTTCAGAGTCCACCACATTCCCATTTTTATATTGCAGACATCATTAGAATCATCCAGTTACAAACTTACTAACAAATTCCAACCTGCCATATGCATTTGATGACATATTTGGAAACAATTCCTCCATTACTTCCATACTGCCCTGTACATTTTTATGACCTTAACACTTCCCCTTCACCCTCCTATGCTTTCTCCTGTTTCATCCTACACCACTAGTCTTCTGACTAGCACTTAAAAAGAAGGGCAACATATTCAAGGTAGTCTAAGACTTGTGAAGGACTCCTTACATTTCAGACAAATAAAAAAACCCCAGGGTTTTATGTATTTGTAATGCAGGATTTAGACAGCATCCCTGAAGTCTCACAGAAACAACTCTTTTTTATCAGGAAAATTTTAATGGCTTTGCTCATATATTCCTAGTACAACTCTTAATGATGTTCCACACTTTAATTTGTTCACTTAGTATTCTTCTCACCACTCACCTGAGACAGTTCATTATTTTATTTCTAAATAATGACCTAATCAACACACTTAGTTAAATAAAACTTTCCTTGATTGCATAACAGTAGACCTTCCTAGCTAACATCTTATCCTTACATGCCACACACTAAACTAGAGAGGTACCTGCATTCCTCTGAACTAATCTGCTATAGTTTCCACACTATGAAATCAGAATATATACATCTGGGGTTTTATCATACTACATTAGCATAACAACAGGTTATCTTATTTCTTTTCATTAATCTCAGAGGAAGATAAAGCAGCCTGTTTAGGGTTCAAGAAGACCTGGGCTTGCTTTCCCTCCTAATTAACTCTCTGATGAGGATAGGTACTTTAAGATTTGATTCCTTTAACAAAAAGTTATTTGTCTCATATTTAACCTAGGGTAAGCTTAAAACCTTGTCCATTTGCCTTAGGTTTTGGTAAAAAGCATGTATTAAATATATTTTCTTTCATAATTACATTTTGCAAATATCCTCAAGAAATTGCATAATGAAATTGCCTATGTTTTATTCGAAGCAAAGTTGTAGCAGCTAATTTTAATGCATCCATTAGGATTCCTTCCATTTTAGGAATTTGAAAAGCAGCAGAGAGGAAGCATATTGACTAAGGCTCACTCATCTATTATGAATATCTCATTTTGTAAGGACTCTATAAAAACAAATTTATAATGTTTTCATGTTCCAAATACCTAAGCAAATAGTAATTCTCATTTAAGTTGACCCTCAGGTTAATCACATGTCATAGCCACTTTTTATTTCAGTCTCATAAAATTCTTGTCGAAACGATAATTTGATGTGCTATTGAATGGAAGAGAATGCAAAGAAGGAATTCTAAGACGATGACTTTATTCACCATGGCTTTCGGGCTGCTGCACCTCCGTTACCAAACTGCTGCATGCTGTATATTCAAAGTTCAAATGTACAAGGAAATTGCCAGAATGAGATATAGCTTCTAAAAAAGAAACTGGATATGATAAGCTGAAAAATTGACCTTGACATTTTTAAGTTGTTATAAGCGTTACGATCTGGTTTAAACCCAGAAAAGCAAAGAAAGCTAAGTCTCTGTGCATAACTGGAAGGAACTTAGAAGGTTCAAAATATTCTCAGAAACGAGATTAAAACCAAATGAGGTTAGATATTGATGCCAAAAAATTGATGTATTTTATTTAATAGTAGAGCAGTGAAGAGAAGAGAAGAGAAGAGAAGAGAGAAGAGAAAGAGAAAGAGAGAAAGAGAAAGAGAAAGAGAGAGAAAGAGAAAGAGAAAGAGAAAGAGAAAGAGAGAGAAAGAGAAAGAGAAAGAGAAAGAGAAAGAGAAAGAGAAAGAGAAAGAGAAAGAGAAAGAGAAAGAGAAAGAGAAAGAGAAAGAGAAAGAGAAAGAAGTGTGTGTGGGGAGGGTGGGGGGACAGGGAGAGGTGACGGGTTAGATGGAAGCCTATCACCCATCTGAGGGTCCCAAAAATGCTCCCCTCCAACTGGCCTTCTTGTGGTGAGGGCCCCCCTGTCGCCACCGTGGTCACACCGCCACACACCGTGCCACGCCGCCACGCGCCACCACACGCTGCCACACACCGCTACACACCGAAGAGTACAGAATCCCGTGGATTAATATATGCTTGCGGCCAGGCGGGAATGCCCATGCGTCTCCCCTCGCTTGACACACCGTCCCTTGCAACACTGAGGGTCTGTTGCATCATCTCTGGTGCTCTGGTGCAGGGTCTGGAGACCCCTTTGAGGGGGGCCCCTTTGATGGGCCATGTCACCCCCTTCTGCTGTGGATAAGTTTTCCACCCCTCCCCCGGTGAGGACCCCTCAGCTGGGCTCCTCTGGACAGTGGAGGATGGACAGTCACTGCGCCTCTGACCAGAGGCTTTTCCAAGATACCCAAAGCCTCTCTCCCCTCACCCTTTGGTGCGAGGGTCTGTGCAAGCCTGGCAGCTGATAGCCCTGGAGCTGTGGTCTCCACCTTAGTGCTTTGTGAATGTCCCCAGGCCTGAATTGTTACTTTATCTTATCTTCATCAGGAGCAGTGTAAGGCCTCAGTCAGGGCCCCATTCAGGGTGTGTTGGTCTTCTCTGCAGCTTTTGTAATACAGTTTTAAAAGTCCTTTAAGAAAATGTTTAAGTCATAGACCATAATATTTCAGTCTCTGACAATAACGTGTCACAAAATAAGACAATTATAAAAAACAATGGCTCCCAATACCTTTTCATAAAGCCTGGACAATTTAAGGAATCTAAATTATATTATGAATAGGCTTGTCAGAAAGTTTTAGAGCAGTGTTTTAAAAATCAAAATTTGTTTAAAAATAAAGACACCTTCTTCATCTACCCCACAATTCTCCAAAAATTCTTCTCCCTGAGAAAGACAGTATCGATGACAGTATGTATGGCCATGTTTGCTCTAAGGTCACAGTATTGGCTCACAGTCAACTCAGGGCCCACCAGGGCCCACGGGTCCTTCTCTGCAAAGATGTTCTCCAGCCTTCCCACAATGCTGAGGTCAACAGTATAAACGGTAACCAGAATTAACAGTAAATTTACACCCATTAAAACTATTTTTATAGGCTCTAATAATTCAAATAATTCACTTGGAGTTAAACTCTCAAAAACAATATAGCTCACAGTGAGGAAAGAGAGATCACACAGTCAGAATAGAGTTTGACCAGTGTGGAGAGGCAGTTGGGAAGCCAAGCGGAAAGTATCGCATGCATGGACATCTTGACCTTTGTGGGCCAGAAGCCATGGGAGTGGCAGACAGGTCTCTGAAGGATTGAGTAAAAGGAACATCATACATTGTGCCTTGCTTTAGAGAAATCACGCAAGATGATAGTTAATTAATGTTTCTAGGAAACATGAATGTTGAGTTCTTTACTAAGGTAATGGAAAGTTTTGTTTAAAGGCTATAAGGGTATATAAGCCATGCTGTAGAAACAATAAATTGGACTTCTGCTTGCACCAAGCTGCATCCCGTCTCTCAATCGCTGGAGATCAGAAGTTTCACAAAGGATTTTTTCCTTTTAAATTCATTAAAAAACAGGAGTAAAATGACTATGCAAGACTCAACTACTTCAATTCTGAAATAGTGCTAGACTGCCCCATTTTCTTATTCTTTAACAGGAAAAATTGCCTTTCCAGGACCACATTTTTTAAGCCATAATAAATCTTTGTGGTGGATTTTCTCTCCAGTGTATAAAAAAAAGCAGTGAGCTGGGGGTCATGACAAGACAGGATGTTATGCAGTTTGCATGAGGGAGCTAGAGCCAGCATCGCGGGAAGAGGGAAGCTGGCTCAGCTTTCTCTCTGTCGACTGCATGGGAAGGCAAGTCTGTCAGCCCAGGGGGAATAGAGATTACCCATCATTCTCTTGACAGCAGAAATCAGTAATTGTCTATCTGCCTGCAGCAACACAGCAAATTGAACATGGTCCTGCAACTCAAGTAAACAGAAAAAATTGGCATCTTCAAAATACTTGAGGATTAGAAACTTTTCCTAGAATGTGTTGAAGTGCTATTGCAAGTCCAATAGGGACTTTAGAGGTTCAAAACTGAACTGCTGTTAGGAGCTATATAGTTTGAAATATTCCGTCTGCTGGATAAAGAAAAATTAGGAAGGAAAAGCCAATTTCATGGGAAATGGCAAAAAAACGCATTTTAGGTCTGTCTGTTTGATAAGAATTAAATGAGCCAGACTTTCAGGTATGTTGAATATATATTCTGAAACACAGCTACAATCCTACAGTGCAGTTAAAAAAAGAAGACAAGGAGAGAGACAATTGTGGTTACTTGTTTGTTTATGCCTTGGTCAGAGTTCCAGGGTCCATAAGCATAAATCTGAAGTAAAAGCCAAGCATATCTGTTTGAGTGTGGGAAGCAAAGGGAAGTATCTGAGAGCAGATACCAAATCTTGGCTCATCCATGCATAAAACTGATTTCACACTATACCCAGGCTTGCCTTTAATATTGACCCTAATTTATAGGTGATAGGGATTTTTTTTCAGGCACTTCCAGGAAGCCCTTTAAGCAACATCCAGAATTAAATATTTGTGGTTGTTTATTCTGTCCACAATTAACTGCACGTAAGATTTTTATAGTCTTACTCTCTGCTTCTGAGAAAGCCACAAGGCTCTGTTCTTTCTCCTTCCCCTTTCTATATGTAAGAAAACAGTTTTTCTTAGACACAGCTCCTGATATTTGCAGCTGGTGATTAAATACACCAAGGGACAAAAATTTCCCTTGTGATGTTTAAATAAGCATATAAGAAAATGACACAGGGAAGCTGTTATATTATTTGATTTATTGTAACTAAAAGCAAAAGAGTGCGGTTTGTTCTTATAACCCAATTCAGCTTCAAACATCCATGCAATTTAATGCTCTGACTAGTCAGAGCAATCACAGTTATTGCAAATTTTATTTGTGCAGTAGGCCAGATTTTGTACGTACAAGAAGAATGGGTTATAGATACTTCTGAATGCTTATTAGGACAGACTGTATACTACATATGTATAAAAGTATATTTTGTAGAAATATTTTAGATTCCAGGTAAGGAGCAGCATTTCCATGCATGGAAAATATTTTCCAGATTTTTAGTATCCATCACTCTAAGGCTGCTATCATTGACATCCAAGCCCCAGTATTTCTACTGACAAGACCACCTTATTTTAAACTTCAGCCTAAAAGCACAAATTCATTTATAAAAGACAGAAACAGAGTCTGAAAGCTATCCCTGTCTTCAGAAAGTTTCTGTTAAAATGTTCTTAGCACAGGTCTTCCTTTCCAAATGCTGTTTTTAATTCTTGGAACCAATTAGTGAGCCATGCAAGCTTGATGGAAAAGCATGTATAGATATGACAGGTATAATAATGTTCTCCTGATATCTCCTGATATCTGGGTCAACAAGTAGGTGACATATTTGGTGTCTTGTTCTAAAGTGACCAGAAACTGCTGACAAAGGATTATCTATGACAGAAACAATTAATTACAGAACAGAGATCCATAAATAAGTTAAACAAAATAAAACATGAGGTATGATATGCTAAAAATTAGGTACACCAGGAAGAGAAATCTTTGCTGACCTTTAAAGACAGACAAATGGCTTTGCAAGCTCCAACATTACTGTGGGACACAGTTCCCGTAATTAAGGTCCCCCTGTTACCTGCAGCCCTCCTCAGGGTGCTGAGGCCAGCAGAATGACTTTAGGTAAATTCACACGACAGAGAGAGCACATCAAGAACAGAGGACTTGCTGCCTCAGTGAGAGAAGAGGTTCAGGCTGCCCCCATCTGTGCACAGCTGATTCCAGCAGTCCCAGCATAGCCCCTCAGCCCTTTAGCCCCTCAGTCCCACAAGCCAAAACCCAGTACAAAAATTCAGTCCATACTCACAATTACCTCCATTCATGAAAGCCTGTGGATAAAGATACCAAAAGCGGGTATTCTTTCGCCTATTTTTCTCATAAATCTGGCACTGAAATCCCGTCATCCCCTCTTAGGATGTCAAAGTTGAAAATTCAGAGATAAATATAATACAGAATTAGAATATTATCATGTTACTGCACCAATTAATGAGTACCATAGGTTAATAAGGCTAACTATAGAACCATTACATTATGATATTTAGCATTTTAGCTGTTTTAGGAGAAGCTTCATAGGTAAAACCTACTGTGAGTTTCTCTCAGTTCACATTTCATCACAGGGAAGAAAATGGCAAGGAATGCTCAGCAGAGTAACACAAATCAACCTGAGAAAAGGTTGCAGCTAGTGACCTACAAGCAGAAAGAGAATACAATCAGGCAAAGGCCCTGCGACAGAACAGAAAGGAGCAGAACAAGTTGCTCATTTTCTGGAGGAGAAAAAGTGTTTTTTCTTTAAAACACAGTGTCATTGCTTGTTAATCCTGATCATCATGGCATTCTTTTTTTAAAAGGAAACAGTGGTAGTGAAAATCTAAATGCAGCTCCACTTTTACAAGGTGTTTAAATTTCAGACCTTTCTTCTAAATATTTGCCACAGTATTTGGCACATTTTAAAACTACTATTTTAACAGAAGCAGCAGCAATTTTAGAAATTTTAAGTTCTACCAGTGGGAATGCTGCCAAGATGGAAAACGAATTCTTAAACGCATTAAGATTTACAAATACATCTACTTTTATCAAAATATCCTGTAAAGCACTTGAACTTTCTGTGTATCAAGACAAACCCACAAGTTTCAGATCTCTGCAAGGTTTAAAACTCAAACTTTGGTGAAGTAAAATGGAAGTGATGGTTTGACAGGTTTCTCTCAGGTTAAAATTCTAGGAGAATAGGATATAGTATAGGAGAATATGGTTTCTAGGCAAGTGAAACAAGTCACCTGTGGTGAAGTCCTTGCATGGGGTCTTATTAGTAAAAACAAAAAAAAACAGAATCACAAAAGGGATTCTAGGACAAATAATTAATAAATTTGCTGTAAGTAAATAACATACTAGAAGGAAAAGTATGAAAGCGGAGAAAATCACATCAGCTGAAAAATTCAATAGCTTGCTTTGAGATTGATGTTACCTACCATTTTCCCTAACAGCTCTACCAAAATAATGGGCAAGTACTAATTACATGCAAGTGAGAAATCACTGATAACAGGGAAAAAGACCAGAGCAGTATAAGAATTAAAGGACCTTGAGGAGAGGAGTAAGGCACGCGGAACATTCAATTTTATGAAATGCAAACTTTTTATTAAGAGATTGGTATAAAGGGACTTACCAACAGTAACATTCTCAACAGGAAATAAGAGGAGATAGATTTGCATGTATTGGTTAGCCAAGGATAAGTATAAGCTACCAGAATAAAGTAGCCATGAGAAAAACAAATATCATGCTAGAATGTATCAGGTGAGGTTTTACTGTTAGCAATAGGTGTGTATTCACAGCCACAATCAAGGCTCCTCAGTTTTTCTGAAGGATGACTTCTTTGCACAATGCCTTCAGGCACATGGTGAGAATCTCGGGGCTTTGCTGTGGAGGCCTGGAGTGGACATCAATGATCCCTGTGTTTCCCTTCCAACTCGGGATATTTTATGATTCTAAGATTGACTACAGCAGATAACTTCTGAGAAATTTCAGCATACAACAAAATAAAGGAAATATTCCTTGCCTTTTCTCAAGGTGCAAAGAGCATAATTCACTGTGATTTTAAAAAATTACACAAATATAATTAACATATATCTAATGTCCTTCTTAGCTTTTGAAAGACAGGAAAAAAATTACTGCCCTGTGTCAGAGGAAGCAGTGTCAGGCTTTAGGTCAAGCAAAAACCCACAGGCAGAGTTTTGGAGACACATTTCTCTTATCTTTCTCTTATCTC
Organism: Struthidea cinerea; assembly: GCA_013397865.1. Lineage (NCBI taxonomy): Eukaryota > Metazoa > Chordata > Aves > Passeriformes > Corcoracidae > Struthidea > Struthidea cinerea. Next base: position 47,559 of record VZTI01005326.1, read on the forward strand.
CGTCCTCTAACCTTTTAGCTGTGTTCTGCTGCAGTAATTTGCTACTGTTTTTGTCGCAGTGTAAATAAAATTCACAAATGCTACAGCTCCATGAGAGCCCTGCTTTGTGATGCAAATGAAGTGCTTCTGAAACAAAACTATAATAAAACATGACATGGTTCAGAGATACATCACAATTTTTTCTCAGAGGAAACACTTTTCAGCCATGTCATTTCAGTGTAAAAGTCCTATTTAGAGAGCCGAGTTTTGAGTAGTTTCAAGGCTTACTTATCACCTTTAAACCTTAACTAGAAGTGTTCTTTCTACTCTCATAAGTCATAAGCCATTTTCTCTATTCAGCTCAGAACATTTGTTATCTGCTCCCCAAGTCTTATAAACTTTATAAACTTCATAAACACAGACACCCATAAAGTCACAGCTGATCTCAGATCCTGGATTAAAAAAATACGGTCCCATTTAACATTATTAAAAATTGCACATAATCTGATATTGCCCTAGAGACAACTTGTCTGAAACACCATCTCTTTACACTCTTGCCTGCAATTCTAAACTCAGCATATGTGTAATGACACATAGGGGGGTTGTTTAGCCTGGAAAAAAGGAGGCTCAGGGGAGACTTTATCACTCTCTACAACTACCTGAAAGGTGGTTGTAGCCAGGTGGGGGTCAGTCTCTTCTCCCAGGCAACCACTGACAGAATGAGAGGACACTGTCTTAATCTGCACCACGGTAAGTTTAGGTTAGACATCAGGAAAAAATTCTTCACTGAAGGAGTGATTGGGCACTAGAATCATTTGCCCAGGGAGGTGGTGGAGTCACTGTCCCTGGACATGTATTAGAAAAGACTGGACGTGGCACTCAGTGCCATGGTTTAGTTGATGAGGAGGTGTTAGGTTAGATCACAGGTGGACTTGATGATCTCAAAGGTCTTTTCCAACCTAGTTCATCCTGTGATTTCTGTAACAGCTCAGGGCCTTGACACAGTTTGATTTACAGGGGGCACACTACGGCTTAGAGCAGCAGTTCCCAAAACTGCTCATAGTGTTCTTTCCTCCTGCCACCTTCTCACCTCACTGACCTCCACTCTGGTCTTTGAACCACTGCTTGTTCCTACCTCTACCCAGAGACTACAGCTTTTTTCTGCTTATTGCCTACACCATCCCTGTCTTCTCCTGTCTTCTCACTCTCCTCCTCAAATGGTAACTGACTTTACCTCCCAGAACTTCTCATGACTGAGAAGTGCTCATGTTACATAAAATTTATGTACTAGCATAAAAATTATATACATTATTCAAGCAATTAGTGACCTTAAACAGCTTTCCACAGCAGAACAAACTGTCCTTCATTTTACTTCAGAAGAGAAAAAAAGGAGGAAAAAAATAAAACCCAAAAAACTGGCAGAGCTAATGAACTGCTACACTTTTATTCATCTGTATATAAAAAGGACCAGGATGTTCTTCTGGGTACACTCTACACTAGGATAAGAGATTGTTGTCAAATTAAATAAGAATTTCTCTGTTCCATACAAATGAGAAATGTTCTAAGAACAGATACATGTACAGTTTCTCATGCATGTGACATTTTTAAAGTCACTACTACACACATCATGATGTATTTGATGCACAAATGTTAAAAATCCATAAAAGTAGAAAAAAATATTTTCAGCAGAAGCCTAGTTCTGTGACTTTTAACACATCACATATGATTACTTTCCATTAATAGAAGTAGAATGTAATACAGTGTATGCAGCAGCACAGATATTTTAGGACAGCCCAGAGACACCTCATGAGTAAGTGGAAAACATGAAGTACTGTGAAAAACGAGGTTCACTCTCCTGTTAGAATTGAAAGGTTTAATAAAGGACAATAAAGGACAAAAAAAATAAAGCAAAAGTTACAGTGCTGGATGCTTTGGCACTGGGCCAAGAGCATACCTGTGATCTCGGAGACTTGCTTTACATACACTTGGAGTATTACATATTCATAAACAATTATACTTATTCATCAACAATTATACATATTCAAAACCCTTTCCAGTAACTTTTTAGAATGGAATTTCAGTGGTTTCCCAGAATCAACAGATAGTTACATATTCAAACTCTTTCCAGTAACAATCTAGATCTCTTATCAGTATTTGATAGCTGGCGGTGGTAGCTAAGCAGACAGCTATAAGTTTTCAGGTTTAATGACAGAAAAGAAAAAAAAACAACCCCCCCCACCTTTTCATAGACAAAAGCTACTCATTTTAACATTTGCAAAAAGCCAATTATTATAGCATCTATTTATCACAGTACCAACAAAATAAAGCAAAATTTAAAAAGAAAAAAAAGTGTAAAAAATAAGTTGCATTAAGATTTTCAAGTGGCTGATTGAACTTAAATATTTTCCTACATAATACATGAAAACATCCTTCAGCTGCAGTCAAAAGGACAACATGCTCAAAACCAGTGCCCTCTTTGATGAGAAACCTGGAAGAAATTATTTCTACTTTTCCTATTTCAAAAGAAAAAATGCATTAGATCAGCAACAGGACTCTGAAAACTGCCTTCCACACTTTTTTAAGACAACTTGTCTCAGCAAGCAACACGGAAGCAGAATGGCTATTAACTTACAGCTTAATTTGCCAGATCTTGGTTTAGCAAGGTGTTCTGCAGGAAAAGAGAAGCTCCCAAATAGTAGGGTTTGTACTGAGTAAGCCAGCATCATTAATAAATTGACATTTTGTTCCTTTGTGGTTTTGGACAGCTGAATAAACTTTGCTTCTCCTAGGTGCTGAGCTGACAGGCTGAACATCAAATCCATGTCAGAGGTGTCAAAGAATACATTTAGTGCCTGTAGCTCAGTGTGCAGCAGCAATGTGAGCTGCAGGTTGAGCTCTGGAGAGGCAGGAGCCGAAGCCTGAGTCAAGAGGACATAACCTGTCAATCCTTTGCATAACAAAGGGCCTGGGGACCTGTGGCCCAACTAGGGGACCAGACACCACAGGAGCCGATGACTCCAGACTTTCCCATCCTTAGACTTAGAGGGTACAAAAGCCATGGGGTTCCTTTGTTTGCTTGAGCTGTTATTTTGTTATTGCTCCAAGATTTAATTATTTTAAGGATCAGGACATCTGAGACTGATAAGGGAGACCTGGGGTTAGCCAGTGAGGAAACCTGGTCTGATGGTGTGAGTGTGGGCTGTGTAGCTGTGAAGGGTCCTCAGTCCCAGCTTAGGTGGTGCAAGACTCCAAGAATGGCTCCCGAATGGTCAGTCAGGAAAGTTTCCCAAAGATCATTAAAGCCTAAGTGGTATGGTGCCGCAAGACAGACACTAACTGAGCTGGTGACAGTGAAGTTTTCTATTACAACTATGATCTTACTAATTTGAGTGTGTATCTGGATGATACAGAAATTTGTGCAGTGTCAGTACTGCCACTTTCCCATTGTTAAGGAAACTTCCCTGTCTGACCATCCGGGAGCCATTCTTGGAGTCCCACTTGCACCACCCCAGACTTACTGCTGGAACCGAAGCACCTTCACAGCAGGCAGCTCCAGTGAGCAGCTCCAGTGCCCTGCTTGGTTCTCACTACACATAGTCAGACAAGTTTCCCTCACTGATTCAGTTCCAGATTTCCTGTAGCAGAGTCACAGAGGTCTGGTTCCTTTCAGGAATTTAACTGTGGTGCAGCAACATGATTACAAGTCAGGCTGGGTGCCTCAAGGCTTTTTGTACTCTTGTAGTCTGAGCACATGCTCCTCACACACACTTCATGCCCCTTATATGTGCCTTATGTTCCAATGGCAAATTTGGGCCTGGGACCTTCTCCTTGTTTATTTGGGTTCCACAGAGTCTCTGGGTGACTGGCCATCCAGCCCCAAAGGTCCCTGTGTCCTTTGTTAGGCAAAGGGTTGGTTCCAGGTCATGGCTCATTGCTGGGGGCTCCAGCCATTTCCCCCCACCCAGGGCACAACCTGCAACTTGCACTGCAGCTGCTCACTGAGCTGCCTGCACTGGGCATATTCCCTAGCAGTGAGTTCTAGAGATATTAGGTCCATCAAATTTTTAAGTCAAAAAGAAAAGCAACACAGCTATTTTATCAGAGCATGATAAAAAACAGTTCTCCTCAACAGAACTTATGCCACATTTTCCTTACATTTTCTACTTATCCCCCACAGCTCTATCTTTTTTTTTTATCTAACTCAAAATTTGGTCTAAATCTTTCAATGACTATTCATAAATTCAAATTATGTGCATGATGCTGAAGCTGTAGTCTACCTTTAATATTCTCCATTCAGTATCATCTGTAACTTTGCAGCCTAATAAAAATGATTCATGGTTCAAATATTCCTCACTAATTGTTTAGTTCTCTAGATAGTTTCAATAAACACACTATTTGTATTTGTACAATGTATTTGACATTAATGTACGGTTTCATATATGATTTTTAAACAGCATAAACTTAAAACACTATTTTAGTACTTGTATGGTAATAAGACCAGAATTCTATAAGAATGACAAGTATATTAAAATAGATAATTTGTGGAGCCTCAGAATAAATTTAACAAGAAGTTCAGTTCGAATACCAGTCTGTTTGTTGGGGGTTTTAACCATATGAGTTTTGTATTATAAGGGATATTGCCTCTCTCCACAATTTGTTCTTATGCCAGTAGATCATCATGACTGGAGAACTCTGACTTAAAATTTTATTCTTTGAATACACTTACAATTACATACAACCCGTGTTTCAAAGATATCTAGTTTAAGCAACATATGGGTCCTGAAGCTTCCCAAACCACAGTTGCAGTGACCTAATTAAACTCTTCTGCATTATCTGAGACTCAAAGCCTAAGCACTGGGAAATCTATTCCAGGCCCAACCTTCTACTTACATAACAACAATCTCTACTTGCATAACAAGAAAATTTCATTGCTTCCAAGCAGGAAGACATGCATCAATTTCTGATAAACCAAACAACATTCTTTATTCCAGACTAAATTATTTTATCAAAATCCAATATATGTCAAAAGGGAATTTTTTCACTCCCCTAAAAAATTCAGAGTCTTGTCAAAATCGTGTTTACTGGTTGAAAGCCAAGAGTATCTCACTGTCTGTCATTAGAAGTGGATATAAAATAAATACCGGCATTTGAAAATGAAAATTGACTTATTGCTTCTATGAATGTTAGTATAACTAGACAAAGTAGGAGCAATGAGGACTTTCTTTAAAACTGTATCTCACTAACACATTACATGTTTCTGAAAATACTTCATTCTTCTGTTAACTTTTATTAGCTATGATTAAGAGCAAATTACTCACTTTACTAAATTACTCACTTTACTAAGTGAAATCCATCAGCAGTTCCACCTAGTAATACCAACCAAAGAGCAGCAGTTTCTTACATTCCCCAAGTTTCATTCTGTTCTGTGTCATTAAAGCTATTTCTACCCCTTTGCTACCAGAATTCCACAATTCAGTAATGAAGAACAGACAAATTTTCTGTGTTTAAGGCTTGGGAAAAATTTATATTAAATAATTTAAAAATAATCTAAGGTAGATATTTCCATAATTTGAAGTATAGATATGAAAAATAGACTGTGCAGTTTTAAATTAACAGAAGCCTGCCTTACTCCTGAAAACTAACATTTTCCAGCAAGTCTGTTACAACACCACAGAAAATTAATGACAGAGTGAATGACACTAAGTTTAGAATAACACTGTAGAACAAGGGCACTTAGTTCTCAAAGAGGATGTATCCAAAAAGAACATTGAGTTACACTCAAAAGTACATGATCCATCAGCTTCCAGAAAGAGCTGCAAAGCTCAAGCCTTAACACGCATTTATCTCAGAAACTGTCTTTACCATTGACCTAGGAAAGTAACCTTTGTTTCCCTTCCATTGCTGAATTCACCAAGAAAATCTCTGAAATGCTTTGCCATTTCCTGGGACAGGAGTCAAAGGTCAGCAATAATCATTCACTCATAAATGTGAGCAGAAGACATTTTACCTCCAGGAAACTACCCTAGCAAGTTGTGAGATAGTGCCAGATGAGAGCACTAAAAATTTCTTATGATGGGATTAATTAATGACTTCTCATCATCCCCACTGCATTATACAATATAGGAGAGTTCAGCTACAAGGCAAGTTTATCAGAGAGGCTTAGAGATTTCAGAGCACTAATCAATGCTCCTCCAGCTGCATAGATCAGAGGAGATTATCAGGACAATCATATCATAGATGTACTCTCTGTCCTCCCAGCAGTAAATGTCTCAGACATTGCAGTGTGTAGATCTGGCGTTTTTCTGCAGTCACAGCACATAAGCACCAGGACTGTTCAATGACATCAAAAATACCATGCAAATTGCAAACTAGTACTGGGACATTCCATCAGGGAAGAGCAATTGTATACCCAAGAGATTCAAAGCAACATGGTAATTCTGCAGACCTCTGAGACTTCCAAGCAGGTTTATCAAGTATTTTCTAGTTGTTTAACAGGCTTGGCAAACGCTACTCACAATAATAACTGGCTATCAAGAAAAAAGAATGGCCTTATGTAGTGTGTTTGCCATCCAAAAAATAAAGAAAAAGTTCAAGTGGAACAGTCAGAACATTTGTACTAGCAAAAGATTTTATTCTGTCCCTGGTTTTTGTAAGTCTGTCTGCTCCACCATCACCACCTGCCATCTCTCTGGATCTGATCTGGCAGTTCCCCACTCACACTGCAATTACCATCCTTTTAGCGATCAGCAGTGCTCAAGATGTTCCCTTATTTAGCATCACCAGCTGGCCACTTTATGTCTCCTCAAGAAGAAATACTTTTGTCCTGTTTCCAGCCAGGACAAGGTTAATTTTTGCAGTAGGCAGGAGGGGGCATGGCTAGGACCCAGAGGTTATTCTATGCCACCTCGTGTCATCATCAGGGGCAGGAGGAGGTGTCCCTTCTGGGGAGAAGGGATTTCAGTCCTGGTCCCATAGTGGAAGAAGGAGCCATCCAGTATTGTCTATCGTCAGGGGGGTTTTCCACATGAATCACTCCTTTCTTGTACCTTCTGTCATTAGTGTTGCTGTTACTGTTTGCTTTCTTATTTCATTCCTGTTTCCAGTAAATTGCTCTCATCTCAATCCATCTTTGCCTTTTGTGCCTCCAATTATCCTCTCCAGCAGCCACAGGGGGGAGGGGCACGAAGCAGCACATGTTTTTAGTGGCAGCATTGAATTGGAGAATACCATTCCCAAACCACAACACCTATGAATTGTGGGTTTTTTTCCACACACTGAGTTCATGGCAACAATGAGCCAGCATCACTTTAGGGTTGGACCCTAAGGGGAAGGAAGGCAAGAAGTTCTGGGTCCTGCTCATAGACTAGCTCAGCTGAAGTAAATGCTGGGAAGCCAGCTTGAGGTAGCTCTAAAAAGAGAAGGGGCAGACACCTGTGAACCTGCAGGTTCCAGATGTTCTAATCCCGATTTAACAGAATCCAAAATGTAAGTGCCAGGGTGCAGGAATTCCAAATCAGTGCAAGCGGGTAGCCCGTGCAGAGGACACACAAATTAAGCTTCAATGTATGAAGGCATGCTGTCTGCATGAGGCTTTGTGCCTGTAGTCAGAAAGAGATCAAGTCCTTATGTCTCTTAAACACAAAGTTTGAGTGAGTCCACACAAAGATGTTGAAACAACTGACTAGCCTAACTCTTACCTCATTGCAAAAGGCAAAAATACCCAGGCCAAAACAGCAAGAAGAAAAAACATGAAAGAAAGACTCCTAATAGCAGTGGAGCAGTTGTTAATAATTTTGAAATTGATTATTGTCTGTCAGCATATATACTTTTCCATTGTTCTTTTGCTTTCTTTCTTTATTAAAACACTCTCTCTTCATCTACTTCATGTGCTCACTGCAGATGAGCACAAGTAGAAATACTGGGGACAGGAGAGCTTTGTTAATTTTTCCAACTCTCATGGATTGGAATTTGGTTTATTAGTGGCCTCTGAAATTTACAGCTGTCTCTTTCATCTACCTGGAAGCAGAGTTCCATGAATGGAAGTCTGAATGTGAGAATTCAGGGTGAAGATTGTTTTTTCTTCTTTTACATGCATAAGTCTGAAAAAGACAAAATCCTGGTTTTACGTATTGTATTAAAATACAAACATGCCTTTCTCCCCCATTAAGAAATATGAGGGCTACCAGGGAGTTGTTTCTTCTTTTTAGCCCATAGCTAATATTTCTCACTTTTTTCTTAATCAAAGGTACTTCTGTAGTACAAATGCTGCCTGTGTAGTGTTACATTCAACTGTCTTTCATAAATCATGCTCAATAAAAATTAGAAGTGTTATGTTGCAAGTGAACCTTTACTCTCCATTAATATTAATTGGTTTTTCTGTAAGTAAAGCTACTTAAAGGATTACACTTTTCTTACCATAATTGGACAGCGCTATACTATTTCAGCAACCAACCTGTTCCATCACTGCCTCTGATTTCACTGAAATTTCCAGCAAAAAACTTATCTGCCAGTAAAAGGGGAAAAAAAAATCTTGAAAACATTTTAAATATGTTAATTAGCTTGTGCTTTGAAGAAAAAAAGCCATTCCCACTTTGTTAAAAAAATACAAATATTAAAGTTAAGGCAGAAAATATATTGAAATATCTTTTTATCTGCAAAAAATCTATGTGGTTGAATATACATTTCCCAATATCATCATCTGCATGAAAAGAAAAAATCTTTCCCATACCCCTAACCCTAACCCTTACCCAATGCTGACCCTAACCCAAATCCTAACTGTAACCCAACCCTAACCCGACTCATTCCACATAGGTTCTTTGTAAAGTCCGGTTTAATTTGGATGACTAAGGAGTCCCAGTTCCATTTGCCTTACTAATATAGAGAAACCAGCTAGTATTATGACCATTTTTACTGTTGCTGTCTTTAAGACCCTAACCACTGTTTTATTGCAGCATTACAGCTCCTTGTGTGCTGAGCATATTTCCTTTAGGCTGTAACAGAAGGATCCAGAAGGTTTGTTTTGTTCCTTCATTCTGTAACAAGTTTTGTCATTAGCTTTAGTTATTGAAATAGCAGTATTTCAAGTGTACAAAAGCACTAGCTGATCAATGTGCCTGTCTTCAACCATATGTTTTGAAAACTAACAATTAGTGGATATTTTGAGTAACAGACATCCTGCAGTTGTATAAGAAAATGTTACAAAACTTACATCACTATACAGCCTACACCATGTATGAGTTATGTTGCTCAAGCATTTGTTATAAATAGAATCCCAGACTGCACATTTTTACTAGTCTTTCTAAACTCAGAACATTCATGAGGATTACCCTTGGAGCAATTGTATGAAGTGGACTTCTTTTGCCTCCATTATTTACATCAGTTTGTAATATAATGTTAATCAGTGTTTGGCAGGAAGCCATTTCTGTGGGCAGCATTTTAAATCTCTCCCTTTCCAACAGCAAAACTTAACGTCTTTTCAATTTTTTTTAACAAAAGGCAAAGATAAATAAAAGAACAAATGAAATTTCAATGTTTACACACACACATATGGAGTATTTCTTCATGCCATGGCTAATAGACTCATGGAGCACCTTGCCAAAGAACACGAAAGGCATTAATGTTTATGTGAGCTCAAAAGAGATCAGACAAGTTCTCTATGGAGAAACATCTTCAAAAGTTACTAATAACAAATAAACAACATTCATCTCAGGAAATCACTGGACCTGAGATTGTATTGTGTCACCAGCATTTGCCTGTTTCATTATTTCTCTAGGTGTCTGCCAGACAGAATGCAGCACGGGATGTGGTCCCACACAAGCACAGTGCTGTGAAACAGTGACTGATAAAGTAACTATGACATTCATATAAGGCTAGGATTGCAGTGCCCAAATCCTGGGCTTCAAGCTAGTTTTTCCACATCTGCAGAAAATGACTGCAAGAGTACTGTCAGTTCTGGGACAAGACTCACTCTTCCCTTTGAGTTAGGAAAATTACCCTGAGGCTAAGAAGCCACCCATTAGCTGAAGCAGAATTAATTTCCCACATTATGTTCCAGTTTCATTGAAAAGTTCCTGTTCAAGTCTAGTGACAATACAACACTAAAGTGTAGTGGATGATGCATGAGTTAGTACAGCAATTAGAGAGCCCATATTTAAGTTTATTCTGTTTGTGTTTCTTTTCCTCCTCATATAAATTATAAATAATTGACATTTTCATTCCATTTGATTGAGTTAATGTATTTCAAGTATTACCAATGCCTTGCTATCATCTTGGTTCAAGAACCCTTTTGAGACAAGTCAGTCTCAAAAATTTGCTTTGTTTCAGGCAATTCCCTATTGTACAGTACAGAGCTTCTCTACTTCAAATGGAGTTAAAACGAAAAAGTAGTTCAAAAATCAACTAGTTCCTAAAGTGTAAGAGTTATTAGACAGATGTTCAGACAGAAGATTCTCACTGGATATGTGCCTAATTATTAAAAACAAACAAAAAAACCCAAAATGCAGAAAGATTTTAAACCAAAAAAACACCTGTTTACACTGATTGCTAATGAACACTGAAGCCATATTTGTTCTTTTTATTTATGCTTTATTATTTCCATATTACAGGAAATACTTTTATTTGCATCCTGATATTGGTTTGTTCCATCCCACTTTGACTTCATTCAAACTGAAACATGATGAGCTTGTTCTTAAGTCATCTCACTTTGCTATAGAAAGGCAAAAACTATTTAAAAAGTTATACAAAACGTGGACTGCTTGAGAATTAACTTACACTGCTGGGGGGTGTTGCGGTTTGACGCAGCTAAGCATCAAGCACATGAAATCTGTTATTTTTCATAAAGGGAAAATAAGAAAATATTGACAAAAACTAGAGAGCTGTGAGGCAAAACAGGTTCAAACTTAAAACAGTTGCTGTACAAAGAAAAAGTTTATTACTAACAGAATTAAGAGTAAAAAGAAATAACAATAAATTAAAGCAAACCTCCGCTCTCTTCCAGAACTCCCCTCCTTTTACCCAACTCACACAAAGGACAACAGAACATGGGATTTTAGTCAGTGTTGCAGTTCTTGAAAAGCTTCTTTCTTATGCTTAAGGAAAAAAGGATTTCTTCTGCTTTCACATAGTTCCCAAACTGCCATCAGCAACAGGTCCACCTGGAAATCTGCTGCCGTGAAAAAACATTCCTCCCATGAAAAATCCCACAGTTCTTTCATACTGCCAGACATGGGCCATCACATGGTCTCTTTAAAGATGAGTTATTTTTGCCTGAACACACAGGCTTTCTTCTTCACAAGGGTCAAAGCCTTTCACTGCTTCTATATAGCCTGGCATAGGCACTCTTCACATCTTTATAAGCTGCACATGAATTCCTCATCTCCCATGTACTTCAATAAAAATGGATTAAAGAGATTTAAAGTTTGTGACATTACAGTTTCTTACCACGGCCTGCAAGAAGTATTTTTAAGCTATGCGCGAAAAACGCGGCACCGCCCTCTTTTCTCCCATCGCCATCTTCAGCTCTGTCTCACACGACTCACTTTCTCTTTCTCTCTGACTCTGAAGCCGCCGTGTTGAAGGGTGCTCTTGTTCAGGCTTTACCGTGGAGAAAGCCTCGCTCCCTTTATGCTGCTGGCTGCAGAAAGGAGATTACGCCGGCTCCGCATGGAGAGGAGAGGGACCCGCCGGTCACAAAAAGCCATGCCGGGTGGGTTTAGCTGTGTGGCAGTCTGCAGCTGGTTTTAGCTGCCTGTGGCTCTGGGATAGTTCCCCCCAACCCCGCCAGCGACCCGCGGTCCATGACGCGGCATTGGGAAAAGGGGCAGGGGCCCCGGCCCGGCGGGGCCCGGAGGCTCGAAGACTCACCCCCACCTTCCAGCAGGCGAGCTGGAACAAAGAGGAAATTCCCACCTTTCCACGCAGTTTAAATATGTAAATTGAGAGAAGCGTTATTGGTCTAAAAATCTGTCCATCAACTCGGGTTCAACCCACTACAGGGGAAATAAAGAAAAAGCCCTAAGGTGATATCTCACAACTTACTATCACCTCAAGTTTGAAACAGGAAAGAATTGCTCTGCATGTATTGCAAAGATAAGTGAGAGAAGATGAAAGGAAGGGGACTTTTCTCTTTAGCAAATGCAAAAGATATTCAAGACTTAGTTCTTGATAAGCATTATCTTAGATCAAGTGTCTGCAAAATGTCAATCACAGCCAAGATTCACTCAATCCATTGTACGGGCTGAATTATGCGGTTGAACACCTTGGGATACACTGTTTTAATTTTGTATTTGAGTACTCTTTACTCCTACTTTGTTTGAATTGTTTTAAATACGTCTGTTAAGATTTGTTTGTTTCTAGCTTCCTTTGACACACTGCATCTTACACTGCATAACACTAGAAATCCCAGTTATGGAACATTCTTCAGATTTTTTAAGTCTGCAGGAACAATTTAAATTACCAACATGTGGAGTGATTGCAGGACAGAAGTCGGTTATGAACTGGTAGCCTGGATAGAAATGCACTCCTCAAAAGAAGGTGGAGAAAATGTGAAGAAAAGTACTTGGTTTTGATTTCAGTACTTTTATTTTGTGCACAACACTGTTAAAATCCATTATGATAACTAGATGAGACTAGTTAGTAGTTACTAGGTAGTAAAAGGAGGAGAGGCATTCCTTCCCCTGTGTATGCTGGCGAGACAGATGGCCAAAGAGGTGATGGGGTGCCACGAGTCCAGAGATACAGTACAGATCTGGAATCTGCAATTAATGCAGAGAAAGGAACAATCTGTTGAATTGGCAGGAAGGTCTGAGCCAGGCCTTTGAAAGGTCCAAAGAATAATTTTTTGGGACTAAGGGTAACTAAGTCCAAGACACTGAATTGGCAGGAAGTGAATTCTTTCTTGCAAGAACAAAGTCTGCCTGGAGTAATCCAGCTCTTATTTGATAAATCTGGCTTTCAGAAGTTTAAAAACCTTTTCTTTGATATCTCAATATAACAGTTCAGGTAAAGTGAACTTAAGAGATCAGACCAGCTTCCAGCAGGTACATTGTTGGAACCCTGGGTTTAGAAGAAGAAGAAGAAGAAACCTAACAGTACATCTTGGGTTTCTTTAATATGCAGTTTACTCCCATCCACAAACAAATCCTCCAAACTTGGCTTTGATCACAGACTAGTTGTTTTGAGCCTCATCTTGGAGTCAGACTGTGTATCTGGTGGAGCAGGAAAGCACAAGGGTCCTGCATGCTAATGTACTATCCTTGCTCCTTCCGACGTGGTCATAACATGCAGTTGCCTGTAGTCCAAGGCATCTGAGTCCAACAGACTAGGAGTGGTACTTTGGAGGTTGCCTGCAGGGACACACTTGAACAAGACTGCTCCACTTGTTTCGTATTAATATGAAATTAAATCACTTCTCCAGAGGCAGTTGAAGATGAACTCTAGAAGAAAAATAAAATGGTATTTGGGATGGGAAATTATGGTTTCCTCAGGACTGAATTTAAAGATAAAGGCAGTGAGCAATATGCTGCTTAGGCACTGTTTATGTAGAAAATATACTGATGATGGGAGTGAACACTGTGGCTAAGAGTTTGAGTGTTCACAAGTGCTTCATACACAGTGATCAAGAGGGTCATGATTCCTTTGCTCAAGCACTATCTTCTGGCAAAATAAACAAGGCATCTAACCTCATCTCTAACAAAGACATCTGCTGTGTCTTTGGGAAGTGTGGTGTGTGTCACTCGTTCTTTTACTTGTGTACTCACTCACATCTGCTGGTAGGCCTAATTCTCACTTTTTAAGGAAGTGATGGAAAGTTGTGTTTCAGGAGACACAATCTCCCCAAAAGGCAAGTTATTACTACTCAGTATTTAAAAACTCAGCAACATCTGCATGTATTTCAAGAACAATTTGGGGTAACTCTGGTACTCAGATTACAGTACATCAAATTACCCACATGTTTTAGGATGACCCAGCAAAGCAAACAAGTCTGGCCTTAGAAGAAGAGGTGGTTATAAATCAAGGTATTTATACACTCATTTATGTTTGTTTCCTCACAGCAAATAAATTACTTCATTCAGCAAGTGATTGAGAACACAAAACTTTCCTTCTGCAACTTGAAAAAGTATCTTTCACCAAAAACACTCTAAATTTCAACTGAATAAATGAAGTTCATAAATTATCCCTATAAAAAGGAATGTCAAGAAGTCTCATTTCTTAGCGATTTAAGTCAACATCTTAGTTTTTACACCTAAACACTTAGTAGTAAATGCCTGATTTGGATCAAATGCATTGAGACATAAATGTAACTTTGTTCTTTTAAAGAGAAGGACAGGATATCAACAAAATTGTATCATGATGCAAGACATTAAACCAAAAACTACAAAATCAAATGTTTTAAGTAGAGAAAAGATTTAAATTAAGTCTATCTGAATTACCAGCTGAAGCGTACAACTTAAGGCACCTCAGAACATGTACAGCTTAAATGAATCTCAAAGTTCATAGAATCATAGAATGTCTTAGATTGGAAAGGACCTTAAAGATCATCTAGTTCCAATCTCCCTGCCATGGGCAGGGATGCCACTCCCTGAATCAGGTTGCCCAGTGCCCCATCCAATCTGGCTTCGAACATTTCTAGGGATGAGGTGTTGCAACAGCAATGCCGGGTGGCAGGTGCTGCGACCTCCCGGAAGCGCCCCCCAAGGGGAGCTGCTTGGAGAGGCCACTCCACACACACATACGGTCCACACACGCTGAAAAGCTATCACGAACAAGCCAATGGCAAAGAGAGCAGGAAGAGTCCTTGTATGGGGTTCCCTCAGAGGTGTTTATTCCAGCCACGCGAAGGGGTCCAGGGACAAAGACCAGGACTCAGGGAAGGGTCCAGGGTTATATACAGGAGTGGGGAGAGCATCAGGGACCAATGATCTGAGGGCGCAGGGGCAGTACACAGGTGGGGCTAGGGCACAGGAGCCAATAGGAAAGATCCGGGGGAGTGGCAAAGGGACAAGGGCCAATGGGAGAACGGGGAAGGGAGAACTTTCTAGGCTAGGGGCATATAAGGCAGAAAGGGGCAGGGAGGCCAACAGACCAATCGGGGAAACAGAACTGGGGTACATCAACATAATTAAACACAGCATCCTGGGAGAGGCTTCTTTTGTCTCCATGACTAAGAGGTAATAGGCTCAGAGCTTTTCCTCCGAGGGACCTGCGAGGTCTCTGAATTGGAAGGCCTATTGGCCTCCACAATGAGGCATCTGCAACATCTCTGGGAAAACCATTTCAGAGCCTCACCACCCTCACAGTGCTTCCTAACATCTAATCTAAACCTGCCCTCTTTGAGTTTTGAGCCATTGCCCCTTTTTCTGTCTCTGTCTGACAGAGCAAGAAGTCCCTCTTCCTCCTTTTTATAAGCCCTCTTCGAGTACTGTAAGGTTGCTATAAAGTTTCCCCAGAGCCTTCTCTTCTCCAGGCTGAACAGCTTTCTTAACAGGTTAAGAAACATAGAACATAGAAAGGTTAAGAAACATAGAACATGCTAGCCCTCATAGAATGTGCTGATCATCTTCATGGCCTCCTCTAGAACCACTCTAAGAGGTCCATGTCTTTTTTGTTCTGGGGACACACAAGCTGGATACAGTGCTACGGGTGGGGGAGAGTAGAGAGGGAGAATCATCTCCCTTGCCCTGCTGGCCACACTGCTTTTTATGCAGCCCAGGATGCAGTTGGCTTCCTGGGCTGTGAGTGATCATGTCTAGCTTTTCATCCGTTATAAAACCCAAGTCCTTCTCTGCAGGACTGCTGTCTATGTCATCTTCTCCCAGCTTATATATAATAATAACAATTGCAGATTATTCATTGGAAGCAAGACAGGAAGCAAATTATATCTATTGTAAGAAAAGCAGTTTACATACTTCTAAAAATTCATTTGCATACTTTCAAAAATTCATTATAGTCTTAATTATAGTCTTTATTATAGTCTTATTCATTGTAATATTTTATGAAAAAGTTCATTATAGTGTTATTATTTTAACTTACAGATAATAAGAATTTTAACTCAGATGCCAATAGCTGGAAATGAATAATTAAAATCTTCAACGTTTTTCTTCAGAACCTCTAAAAATGTTCTAAAGGTGCCTTGGATCACCCTAAAGTGAACATAAGCCAACAGCAATATTTTGCTTTTCTTATCTATTTTTCAAAAGAAACTGTTCATCCACATGTAGTTGGATATCAGCAAGTTGATGGTCAAAGATATTGTGCTGGTTTAGCACAGCCTGGTTTGAGTGGGCAGAAGAAAAGCTGCTTGAAACTTCTCTGTCTGGCACAGAGCCAATCGCTGAAGGCTCTGACGATGGGCAGGTTACTAGCCCAATTAGACAAGTTGGTAATGCCTCTGTGATGACATATTTAAGAAAGGAAAAAACACGGGAAGCTCTCTTTCTTCTCCGGAGGTGTGGTGAGGCGGCCGCCAGGGCCCATCACGGCTGGGGGCCGCACGGCCGGGACCCTCCCGGGGCCAGGACCGTGTTGCCAAGGCCATCCTGGAGCCAGAGCTGTCCATGAAGTGCTGGCGAGGACCACATGACTGGGGCCAGCCATGCGGTGCCGGCAAGGACCACGTGGCCAGCAGCGAGAGACATGGCAAGCAATTCCCCAATGTGGAGCCCAGATGAGATCAGCCTCTCAACTGCAACTTACAGACACCAACTTTCTTCCAAGTCAGAGAAAAAGGAAAAGTGAGTACACGTGAGGAAAACCAAAATGGCGGCACCGAAGTCAGTGAAAAAAAAGAAGAGGGAGGAGGTGCTCCAAGCGCCGGAGCTGAGATTCTCCTGCAAGCCGTGGTGAGGACTATAATACAACAAACTGTTTCCCTATAATTCATGAGGTGCATGGGGGGGTGCAGACATCCACACGCAGCCCATGAAGAAAAGTACTCACACTGGAGCGTGTGGATGTTGAAAAGCTGTAATCTAGTGAGGAACTCGAACAAAAAGAGATGACCCTTGCTTTTAGAAATAGAGGAAGAGAGGCTTCGCTTCCAAACTAGAACAGCTCATCCTTAAAAGACTAAACCCCATGAACTAAAATGACCCATGCTAGGCAGTTGCGAGAAGACTTCTTGACCCGTGGGAGGGATTCACATTGCAGGTTCAGGCGGGGTTGTTGCTTGTGGAAATTAAAACCACACTAGAAAAGTTCGCAGAGTATCTCCCCAGGGAAGGATCCCACGGCACAGCAGAAGAAACTCTTTTCCTTAAGCATACTGAAGAAAGACTTTTAAGAAGTGAAATACTAACCAAAAACCCCATGTTTTGTTTCCTTGTGCGGTCAGTGGAAAGAGGGAGGGACTGGGAAAGAAAGGTATTCTAAGATTTGCTTTGGTTCTCATTACTCTTTTTACTTTTAATTCTGTTAATAGTAAATCTTCTTTATACTGTTTAAGTTTTGAACCTGTTTTGCCTTAAAGTTCTTTCTCATTAATCCTTATCTCAACTCATGAAAATGAAGTTTTTAATTCCCCCTCCTCTGCTCAGCTATAGCAAAAGAAAAGAAATGAATAGTTTTTCATCAGTGCCTGGCACTTAGCCAGCATCAAACCATGACAGATATTTATTAAAGTAGAAAGAAATAACAGGTTCCCTTCTGAGAAGCAGAGCTAAATCCTGACAATGACATGGTTGGGGTGGGGTGAGCAATCTTTTTATAACTGGTAGTCAAAACTCTTGGATTTTGGAGCAGTATTTATGTGGGAATTTACAAGAGAAATTAGTTGCCAAGTGATTCATCCCCATGCCTATGTTTAATTACAGGTAACATAACAGAAGAGATTTTAAAAAGTAATGCAAATACTTTACTTTTTTATTTTCACTAAACCTCTCACTAAAGAATGAAAAGGCAGGAAGGTCAATTATCCAGTATAATTTAAAAAAAAAAAATCTGAGGAAAAGGAAGACTACAAACCAGAGTGACAACATGATACTAGAAGAGTTCTGTTTGGACTTGTGCCCTTGTAATAAAACACAAGAGTCATTAGTGTCATAAGTACTAATTTGGGAAGGAATCTGGATCAGGTAAAATCATTACACCTCTGACTAGGAAGTTATAGTGTGGTGTTTTTACACACAAAACACACACAAAAGACTAAATTGCTAATTTTAAGTAAATTGATTAACAAATTTCCTGGAAAAGCAAGACCTCAGAAGGTTACAATGACTGAAGCATCCAGACATTTCTAAGCAGCATTGTGCTGTCTCATGATAATACTGGTATGGCAAACTACTATAACACACTGATATCTGTATTATAGTCCCTTATATGGGAGGTTACATTAAATTAAGGATGGGATGCTACACTTAAGCATCTCAGAAACTCCTCTGTTAAAAAATCCTTGGCCTCATTTATTTAAAAACTAATTCACAGACTTGACAACTGATTACAACTGCACATTAGCCTACCTTTATACAACACTACAAACAAATAGGTTGTGTGTGTGTATGTTTAGTCCCAATAAATTGGGAATTTATGAAGTGTACAAATCTGCAATACAACTAGACGAAATACTCCTCTCTGCTAAGAAGAAAAAATACCTTGCTTTTTTCCTACCAGATTTAAATATATATACTATGTATTTATAGCCTGTTTATAGCTGACTAAGACGTACACCAAGAAGTGATTTAGGAGATAAGGACACATAGATTAGACTTCACAAGTAAATTAATCTTTCTTCCAGCTTTAAATACATTCATATACTCTCCAGAAGACATCAATTTCTTTTCTTTTTCCAGCTTAGCTGGAGCCTCAGAGGAATGTTTTCACTCTGTCAGGGACGTTCATCAACAAGTCACTAGAGTAGTGCAAAAAAATAGTTCTGTCTACATCTGTCTTTAAGTGTAAGGCACTGAAACATCAGTTGTGATGCTATAGCACTTGCTCTGAATTATAACTGTGTAAGATACACCTTCCTCATGGGCAGTAAAGAGCACAAAAGAAATATTTTACCCATTATTGGTGTGCATCCATTTTAGAAAAAAAATGCACCTGCTCTTACCATAATAATGGTAACATCTCTATGCAATATCCAGCTTTTCACTGGGGAATTGAAATGCAAAAACTTGTTAGCAGAATACCACAGGCAAATGTTGCTGAAGAACCACCTCCATTCAGGAAGTCACAACATGCTGCTCAAACAAGTTACCATGGAACAGCCTCATATGGCTTTATGTCTTTACAGGGCATTAGCTCTTCTGAAATAAATGTCTGTGAAACAGCAGTTTTATTCAATTCAGTCATCAGGGAGTGCTGCTGCCACCACTGAGGGCACATGCATAGCACTGTACCTTCCAATGCCTAAGCTCAGCAGAAACAAATACCACGCCAGGTACAAAATTCACACCAGAAATAAGTATCCCATGGGATTTCACACCAGCAACATGACAGGGAAAATCTCCTCAGATGAAAAAAATGCACTGAAGGAGCAGTGGTGTTTGCAGGCACTCCTTACCTCCAGTGGATGGAGTTGCTTCAGCCATCTCAGATAACAAAACAACCTGGAGGACAAGCTTTCATCCATCTCTGACAAGGTTTGGTTCTTCCCAATCCTATTAATTTTTCTTTAGCTCTACCAGGTTTATTCCTCAAGCATTCTTGTTTCCATATGGTTACTAAACATTTAAAAGTTGTGTTTTCCAATTTTTGGAAACTGAATTGAAACAAGGCATTAAAATCACCTGAGGAAAAAAAACTTCTGTGAATCTCCTTCTACTGCTCCCCTGTTGAAGTTAAGCCTTTCTGAACAAACTCTAAGAAATAACTTAGTCAACTGTTAGTCAAAGGGAAGAATAAAACCTCTGCATAAATATAGGTTAGCTTTTAAATTTTTCAGTAAATATGCATTAGACAAATTGCATTTTGAATTTCTTATATTCTGTTTCAGTATTCCTTTATTTACTGAAACACAGAAAAGAGAAGAGAGATTCCCAGAATCATGCATAAATTTTTAGTCTAAATTTTATTTCCTCTCTCCTAAACTTCACCTAAATTATCATCAATGACACATAAAAGATTTATAACAGTCTACATAAAGAAGTATTTCTCACATTTGCACAGCTGTCATATAAGTGCCACTGTTATACAGCTGGGATAGAGGTAATTTTCTTCCTACTAACCCTAACCCATAACACAACCTTAACCCTAACCTACAGTGCCCTGTTTTGAATTCAGTATGAGAACTGATGTTGATAACACACTGATGGCTCAGGTGGTGCTCAGCAGTGCTTACCCTGAGCCAGGGGCTTTTCAGGTTGCCGTGCTCTGCCAGTGAGGAGCTGCACGAGGACCTGGGAGGAAAATGGCCAGGACAGCTGACCCGAACTGGCCAAAGGGATATTCCAGACCACAGAACATCATAACCAGCACATAAACTGGAGGGAGTTGACTGGGAGGGGCCGATTGCTGCTAGGAGATGGGCTGAGCATCACTCAGTAGGTGGCAAGCAGTGGTACTGTGCATCACTACTTTCTCCTCACTTTTATTTCTCTTTCTCTCTCCTTTTCATTACAGTTACTATTGGTGGTGGTGTTACTACTGTTAGTATTATTCATAGTTGTATTATATTTTACTTTATTTCAACTATTAAACTCTTATCTCAACCCATGCATTTCACCTTTTTTCCAATTCTCCTCCCCAGCCCAGTAATGAGGAGAGGGACTGAGGTAGCAGCTGCATGGTACTTAGTGACTGGCTGGGGTTAACACACAACTAAGTCCTTTATGAATTCGTTAAGCATCCCTATGTGTCTTGGCTGTTAACATTATTGGAGCCTTCAGAAATTACTTCTGTTTTGCAGGTCTAGATACCTATGATAGAGAGGAGAAGGTATCAATCTAACCAGGAAAACAATAAATTATTGGAAATACGTCAGGAAAATTTTTGTTTATAGCGTTTACAGCCCAACAGTTTGCAGAGGCTGGCTTGACTTGACTTAAGGACTTAATTAGAAATATTTTCTGGATGAAGCTTGGATCACAGATGCAGGTGACACGCTGAAGATCAGTAGCTTGAATGTAGGATGTTACAAAAAAGGGAACTTGGAGCTTGTAATATTTGATTGATCAAACAAGACAGGCTGCTAAATATAAAGAAAAGTAGTGATGATGTTACAAAGAAAGATATGCTGTGAAGAAGAGCTTGACTTCCTATCATATGTGAAAAACATTCCTAAAGGCAGATCTCACTGTGTTCTTCTAGGCTGGTATATAAAAATCTTACTCTTTCCTCTTAAAATTTATGTGCTTTTCAGATGGATAGATTGAGCTATTTTCATCCATTCCCAGCAGGGTAGCTAATTTGTTAACATGGCAGGAGGGATGGAGAAAAACTAAACAAAACCAGAAAACCAGAAGCACTTTTTAAAATAAACAATATTTATTTGTCCTAATAATGCCAGTGTAGTTGCAAAAAAATGCATTAAAAGAACTACAACAAACAGAAGAACAGATAGCACTATATTCTTTTTCTCATGAAATCCTCCAGGTCACTGTGAATATTTTCAGCTAGATTCTGTTCCATGTTTTATCTGGTTGTCAACTCTCTTCAAGTTAACAGCTGAGTGAGGAACCACATGTAACTACTCTCAGCCCAGACCTATAAAACAAGCAAACAATGGTTATATTCATCTGCTTTTCCTTCTCTGAGACCAGCTATTCTGAAATGACAGAAGTTACAGAATCAAGGGGAGAGACCCCATCCTCATCCTGCCTGACAGGGGAGGTGGTCAGCAGCTAGTGCATCTGCAGAATAACATCCAAGAGAGGCCAGGAAACAGGAGATGCACAATGTTATCCTGCTCATGGGCACTGTGCTGCTGGGAAGGTTGACCAGATCAGGGCTCTTTGAAGATGATTTCTTTTGAAATTTTTCATCATCTTGAAGTTGCTCCTGTTTTAGAGGACTGAAATTGAGTCTTCTTCCTCCATCGCCACAATATGTTTTTTGTTTAAGGAAATCAAAATGTTTGGTGTTTTTTTTTAATAGGAGAGCAATAGTAATAGTTAAGAAAACAAAGTCTTTTCCTAAGAAGGGAATATTGTTCCTAAAAAACCCCCAACACCTTCTCCACCAAGAAACAAACTACTGCTACAATAAGATGAGTCAAGTGACCATCACCCAGGCAGAGAACCACAGAGCTGCACATGCCCCCCTTCCCCATCATCACAACTGCTTCTCAAACCACCAATCTCTTACCTTCAGCAGAAGCAAAAAAGTCAGCTTTAGACTGTTGCATCACGTCATCATAGCCAGAAACTTTGCTGTTAGTGACATAAAGACAGGAGATGCATAGGCAGACCAAATGCAGGCAGAGTACAGACTGCTTCTCAATAAGTCAAAGCAAATCTCTTGGGAATGGAGCTATGCAGGAGAGGCCTGCACTACTCATTGTTTTGATTTGCATGGAGAATGGACAGCCATAGCAACCACCAAAATTGGAAAAAATGCCACTTTCAAACATCCTTTTCCCCATCTGGACCTCTACTGTGTGCTCTCACATCATCAAAGATCTTTTTTTTTTTTTTTGTGAAATACCACCTGCTCTTGAAGTTACTTAACCACAGTATATCCTATCAAAACTCAGCTGTAAATTTTTACAGATTACGCAGCAGTTGCATAGTGATGAGATCCACCCCACATTCCTGACAAAACCAGTATTGTTTAACTGGCAACCTTCTTAGTTGTCTGAAAGTTTTGTCTGGAAATACACCTTCCCTAACAGGGTACAGGGATAGTGTATCACTGGCTTCTCAGGATAACTGAAAAGACAAGACATGATTGCAAACAAAGGAATTCCAGCTAATGAATTTGAACATTTCTATTTTCATGGAGTGAGAAAAGTCAGGGGAAAGCATTCAAAACAGATGGCAAAAGGTATTGAATAAATTAAATAATTGCTATTGAGTGGCAGCCTCAGCTGAGAGAAGGAAGAGAAAATAATAGAAAATTTTGACAAAAAGTCGACATATAAGAATTCTTAATCCCAGATTTGAAACCCAACAGTGGTTCTTTTCAGATACAGCTATCTTTCTGAAGTGAAATATGCTCCTTGCAATTGATGTCAAGGACTTACTGATGAACTCAAATGGGCTACCAAGCTGTGTGGGTTCTGAAGGTGCCTCAGGCTGTTGAAAGGGGACAATATAGGAAAATAACTGCAGGAAATGTACGAGTCCTGTCCGAGAGCTGCAAACTCTGAAAATCCCACCCAGAGGGCAGATGAGACATTAGGACCAAAGTTCAGATATGAATCCCAGAAGATCTAAGTAGTTCCATGTGAGAGAAAAATGGTTTTGGATTCTGTACTTAATCCAAAATTTTCAGTGCTTCAAAATTTCCATGAGAGATTTTTCCCAGCTGCCCAGATCTCAAGGCAGGAAGGACTAAAGCAAACTAAGAGGCCAGCTCCCAAGGGAGTCTGGAAAACCTTTGCTCAGATACAGAGAAATCATACAGATAATGCATATTTTGAACCTAGACTGTCTATATAAAAGACTAAGATTCCTTCAAAATTTTTGGTATTGTAATGGTGTACCCCTTGACCATCTTGGAAGAAGATTCCCAACATGCAACCAGAATAAAATACCCCTTGACGGAAATGAAAATCTACAATAAACTTCTCCAGCAAATTCGAAAGTCTAAGAAACTGAGTGGAGAGCAGGTACCAATTTTACCATTTAGGAAGAAAAGGAAAACAGGTTCTGTAGAATACTCCGCTTGTTTCTTCTAAGAAAATAAGTAATGAAATAGTGCACAGAAATTATTTGGTATAGATTCAAGAGGGAATCTCTCACTGGGAGAAGAGGACAAGTGCCACTTCAGTAAGTGCAGACCAGCATGGTCTCTATGTGGACTAAGAAGGTAAGGTTTTTAAAAACAATCCCAGAAAAAAAACCTCCTTAAGGGTGAAACAGGAGAGCCAAAGCCTCTTACAGACTTTAGGCTGCAGTGCAAAAAAAAAAACGCTCTTGCTCAGGAACACACGCAAAGGACATCTCCCAGATACTTCTCACTGGAGTAACTTGGAGACCTTATGCACAAACTTGCTGCAATCAAGCAGGAAAGTGTGGGAAAACTCAGGCTACTGGCTATTTTCTGAGCAAAAAATGTCCGTAAAGAAAATGATGTGGTTGTAGCAGCAGGAAAGTAACTGTTCATTTAAACAATATTGCAAATATTGCAAAGAAAGATTCTTCATCGATAGGGCTGCATGCTCATCAATGCTGCTCTCAAGCCTGGCATGACCAATCCCTTCAGAAGATTTTTTTGACAAAGATTAATCACAGCCATGACAAGATCCTTAAACACAATCATACTGAAAAAAAAGAAAACAAACAACAAAACAAAACAAAAAACCAAAAAACAACCAACCAAAAAAAAAAAAAAAGATTCAGTTTTAGATTCCTAATCCTGAATAGCTAAATACTGAAGGCCATGTAGTCCATCACATGCACTCTGTTATAGTACTTTGAAGATACAGAGCAAAGAAACTTCTAAAAATACCTTGAGAGGTAAAAAAATTGCAATTATTACAATTTTTTAAGGGAAGCTGGAAGCCTCTTCCCAGGGAAGCTGGATGTGTAATATTCATAAGTCAAAAGTTCTGTTCCTTGGTATACTGCACTGATGCCCTTTACATTTTCCTCTGATTGTGGGAGGCCTTCATATTGTGTGAAATATCAAAGGTCAGATTTTTCTCCTTGTACTCTCCTGTGCACTCTTCGTTAACTCCAAGATCTTTTCCAAATCACATTTTAAATTGGTAATACCTGATGAATTTGACCAAATACCTAGAGTTTAGCTAAAGGCTTTTTCAAAGCAGAAAAACTAATATGGATGTTTCCTTTCTG
>VZTI01005326.1:72463-219118 GCA_013397865.1 Struthidea cinerea
GAATTGTGCAGATCTGCAGGTCAATAAAGCATGTATCTGAGTCTTGCTCAAGACATCAGGCACTTGAGAACACACTCAAGGAATAACCACAAGCCTCTGTTCAGCGGAGTTGGGGCACTGTTACTTTATTTCTGCTGGCTTGCCTGTGTCCTTGTGCAACTGGAGATCCTTGCAGGGTGAAAGCTCAATACCCCAAGAGAAGCAAACATTTTCATCTCTCTTTCTCAAGGGACAAAATAACCCAATGGCTAAGCAACAGGAATTTAGAAAAAAGTAGGAGAGTAACGTTTTGCTCTGCAGAGGACTTTCTACACAAATCTTTTCTATGTACAAGGACATAGAAAAGACAGATTTGCAGATATGTTTATGGGAGAGGTTCAGGTTTCTTATTCCCAGGCATACAGTGCTTTTTGGCACTGCCTAGAGCATCCCAGATAGCCACATGGGCTGGCAAGTGTGTGTGACGCAAGATTTCCTGGGCATCTGCACCCCTCCAGAGTGGCAGCCACAGGCCACACAGGCTGCTCCACAGTGCCTGAGGTAACAGCAGATATCTTAAACAGTTGGGGTCTGAATTTTTGCAGCCTGGTGCTGACATAGCCATACGGGATTCCTGAATGAGATGCAGATTCTACCTTAAAAACAAAGAGAGAAGTATCTCAGACAGGAATAACAATAACCTCATCTGAGAGGGAATCTTGCTAGAGCTAACCACAGAATCATAGAAACATTCAGGTTGAAAAAGACCTCTAAGATCATTGAGTCCACCCATTAACCTAACACTGCCCAATCCCCCACTAAACCATGTCCCTAAGTGCCAGATCTACACACCCCTTAAATATCTCCAGGGATGATAACTCCTTGTGCAGTCTGCTCCAGTGTTTTGCAATGCTTTCAGCAAAGAAATGTTTCCTAATATGCAATCTAAACCTCCCCTGATGCAACTTGGAGCCATTTCCTCCTGTCCTGTCACTGGTTACCTGGCTACACCCTCCTTTCAGGCAGTTGTAGAAAGAAATAAAGTCCCCACCTGAGCCTCCTTTTCTCCAGGCTAAACACCTCCATCTCCCTCAACTGTTCCTCATCCAACTTGTGCTGGAGATCCTTCACCAGATTTGTTTCCCCTTCTCTGAGCACACTCCAGCACCTCAGTGTCTTTCTTGTAGTGAGGGGCAAAAACTGAGCACAGGATTCAAGGTGCAGCCTCACCAGTGCTGAGTACAGGAGGACAGAACTTCCCTAGTCCTGCTAGCAGAGCCAAATGCATTGTATGGGCATGTGCTTAATTTGGTCCTCTCCTGGCATCTAGCTCAACAATAGTATCTAAATGTGTGGGAATCTCTAGAGCTCTGCTAAAGATAAGTGCCCCTGGTTTCTGCCTTTAAAATCCTATAGGTTCACCTAAAAATGCAACTGGGTGAGAGGGGGTAATAGCAATACTTCCCTTGGATAGATATCCACTGTGGGACACAGCTACTGTCAAACCCAGGGTTTGGAAGAACTTACACTTCCTTTGTTCTCATGATCACTTACCCTCTGAAGCCTGACAAACCTCCACTTCTTTCCCAAGCAAAGCTGCAGCCCTGGGCAGAAGTTCTCCTGCCAGCCAGGCTGTGGTCTTGGTGTGCAGCCTGCTCCCCAGGCAAGTGTGAAGGTTACAGGGAGAACTAAACCTGGGTCTCTCACATCCCTTAACTCGCAATTTTTTACAAAAAGTATGGCCTTTACTTCCTCCCCTATTGTTTTGAAAAAAAAGAGTCGAGGGAGGAGAGGGAAGCACCTGCATCTTGTTCAGGAGAATGCTTTTTGCCTGTGTTCCTCAAGTGACCTTTGCCAAGGAGTACCATTTCTCAATCCAGATCAGCCTTGGTCATGAGCTAGGCAAGGAGTAGCTCCCTTTGGTCAAGCCTCTGCACAAACCCAGAACAACAACTTCTCACTTACAGAGAATACAAAGAGTAAACCCTGAAATACAAACAGGATATTTCTTGTAAGAAAAGGAGATTGTCACAATCGTATTTTGTGATTCAAATAGAACACAGATGCATAGATGGTTTCTGTGTGACTTTTACAGGAAGTTTTGAAAACAGCTAACTGGGGTAGGTGTTTATCTCATGTAAATTACTCTAAAATTTATCCGATACCTATCTGCATCTTTCAGCAATTAAATCAGCTATTCAGTCTGTCTTTATTTATTTAAAGACAAGGAGTAAGAACATAATTATGCATGCCTGTGTTACTGAAGCGATCCAAGGATAAATATATTAAAGATTTTAAAAATCTATATAAATAATATGAATTGTAGGTGAAAATTATTTCCCTATAGAGGATAACCACTCTATTAAGAAATATGATTACTTAATAATAATGTTAGAAACTCAGTTATAATTGTTAACACTTTCAATCAATAACTGGCTAAATTAGTCAAGATTCATTAAGTCTCTGATAGAAGTTTCACCACTGAAAATACCAACTAAGTTCTTACTGGAAATACTCTTCAAATGTAACAAGAACTTTATACCATCAGTAATAAAATGAAACATTTAAGTCCTAGCTTCAAAGCAGCAGTCAAAGAAAAAGCATGAAATGGGAAGGATTGCTATGATCACCCCTCAAAAAGTCCCAATTTTGCTCACAAACTTCTCCTCCTGAATTTACAAGAATTTATTACACAGTAGCACAAGCTTCTCCACCCAGGCATCTTTTCTGTCATCTTCATGTCAGTCCCTGGCTGGAAACTGCCCAGCCCCTTGCTCTCCTACAAGCTCACTGGGCACAGCTGAGCTAAATCAACTTTGACCAATCTTGGTTTAATACAGCAGAATAATAATTTAAATACTGTTATCACTGTGCTCCAGGAAGCTTATGGAGAAAGACTGACAGTGTACAGCTCACCTGAGTGCATGGATTTTTTTTTCTTTTGTGTGTTAAGGAGAGATCCAAAAAGTGAAGTTACTTGGAATGCCTTTGCTCCATCTGAAAATAAACCTCAGCTCTCTCTGAAAATAAATCTGCATCTTCTCAGGTATTGAAGTAAAAAAGCAGACAGGGTGCTGAGAATTAGATAAGACAGACTAAGCGCACATACAGTGGAGAGAGTCAGATTTTAAGGATTCTGGACGAAATGTATTTAGGTAAGAACCTGTAAATACTGTGGCTCTTAAGAGCTAAATTTTGTCTGATAAAAGCCTAATGTGGCCCTAGGGTGTAATGTAAGCCAAAATTCCCTCCCTCCCACCTCCATGCTACTGTTCATTAGGACAGAATAATTGAACTAAAACTAATTTATTAACAATTAAAATAAAATAAAACCAAGCATTGTTTAAAGAATTGGAAAAAGAATCTAGTACCATTCTTTTTTATGACTAAAACCACAAATGAGAAACCCAACTATGCAGGCAATTAACATCCTTCAAGTGGTAGTACTGTAAGCAACAGAAGAAAAAAGACCTTATAAACAGATGAAATAGAATGGCAAGGAATCTGACACTATAAATGATACTAACATGCTTTTAAGAATAAATACGGCTAGAACACATCTATTGATCAAATTGCAATACAAGTAGAACAAAAATAAATGCCTTGAAAGACAAAATTTGCTAGTAAAGGGATAAAGAAGTCCCTATGTTGCTTGTAACACATTACTGAAAAACTAACTCCAACTAACAATAGTATGTGATTCGTTACATGAACTGTAAAACCTGCAGAAGGCTCACCAACGCTTCAAAGGACTGATAAATCAAACTCTTGAGTTGCAGATGAAAAATATTTGCGAAGTGTCCTGGCCTTTGTTACCAGCACTTCTATAAGTTTTGTACATAGTCATAAGAAACAACTCAAATGCACAGGTGGTAATCTACTTTTTGTCATGGACTAAGAAATAATGCAAAATGCCTTTGGATAGACTTACTTATAAACAGGAAATAACATAAAAGTCAGTCTAGAAACCCTGTGTAGCTTAAAGAAACTGTATATGCATGGAGAGAAGATGTACTTGTTTGGATAATCATAACAGATACAGCAGTCTACCTCGTTTAAGGTACTATGAAGATAATGGGTGATCTCAGCACAGAGCGAGGAAGGTGAGAGCCGCAGGAACTTAGAACTCCTTGAGGACCAAATTCTCAACTACCTGTTCACTACAGCAAGGACAAGATGGCCACTATTATGCTTACTTGGTGTCCAGTACCTTCAGTCTGGCCTTGTACTGCAGTGTAAACATAACCTTGAGGTCTGAGCTTTGGCACCTGTGACAGCTGTTATCACTGACAAAACACTCAAGCCAGTAGTGCCACTGGCCAACAGAGACTGGAGGGGCTGCCTCTGCCTCCTGTAGGGCTGGCCTGAGCCCAGCAGTGCAGGTATCAGGTGCTTCTGCAAAGCTGAAATTGGAGCTTCATCTCCCAGACTCCAGAAAAAAGTGCTCCCAGACATACACATGTTCCCTTTCTAGCCTCTTTCTAGATGGTATTAATGAACAGCATCCCTTCCTTTCTTCAGCTGAAGCCTACAGTTTCCCAGTAGCAGACAATGGGCAGAGAACCAGCAGCGAGCTCCTTTCTCAGCTGAAAAGCAGTAAGCAACAGCTTGCGTCTGCCTAAGAAATGCAGCTCCTATCTCAGCTAGGATTTCACAGTCTCAGCTTGATTCTGTCCAAACTGGACTTCCTTGTGAATAAGGATTCACTACTAAAGAGATCCCAAGGTTACAGACTCAGCTTAGGGTTCCACAGTCCTACATCTGGGGTTTCACTTTGAGTAAACAGTGATTTAGGATCAAACCTGAGCTCTGACATAACACACGAACAGCTTTCTCTCAGCTGTGAGTCATCCCCAAAAGACTGTTCCCTGAAGGCTGTAGTACAGCAGTACAGTTCCTTTGCAAGGGAATGCAGGCAATCACTCCACTGGCTCTTGGAGAGGGCCACATTAGAGAGCCCACCTTAGAGAGTCTTGCTGCAGAATCCAGAATTTCTTCAAGCCTACTCCTAAGGAGATGGTTATGGCAAAAAATATGTGCCTTTATACTGCAGGGAATCTGGTATAAACCAATTTCAGAGGAAGGCAGGAGCTAGTCCATTATATCTCAACTCCCCACACAACAGAAAACACTTTCTTTCCCATGGGTGTGGGGAAAGCAAAGAGTGTGGAAGCAAAAAAAGCAAGAATTACAAGTCACCAGGGACTATAAACAGAAGACAATATGCCCTGGGACAAGTCTCCCCACATATAGGGCATTGATTATTGTCTGCAATTCTGGGAACATCAATCTGGGAAACAAGTTTTTTAATAATTTGCTCCATAGAAGCCACAGTCACAAGACTTATGTAATTTAGAAGTTTTTACACTACACTCTGTGGCAGAAATGAGAAACCACTTAATGTAATAGAAAAAATATGCCAGCTCTTACTGAAGCCTGTAATTTGCCTCCAATTAGGTTGCAGGGGAATTAGATGAAGTAAAAACAGGAGCCTGAGGATGAAAAGCTCAGGACATCTGTGGCACCCACAACTAAGAAAATACTGCACACCTGTAACAACCACAGTTTTTTCTCTTTTCTGACTGAGGCCCAATTCTATCATGAGTATTCAAACCAAGCTATTCTTACTCCTCAAACAGTAGAAGTGAATTCAGCAGGAAAGTGTGAAATATATATATCCTTGTTATTTCCTTCTCTGAGTGCAATAACAAAGACCTTTGCCTCCTTTCTATTCTTCTTTACCCCCTTATTTCATTTATCTGCTACTTGCTTCTTTGTTGGTGGGTTTCACATCAAGTTTCTCTTTTCCTTCTTTCTACTATTGCTTCTCACCTCTCATTATTCATGTGTCTCCTGAGGTCAAAAAAGAAAGACAATTTCCATGTTAGAAAATTCCACATGATTTCAACCTTTTTTCTGTTAAATTACTATAATCTTTCCCTCTCTCCACATTTCTCAAAGTCTTGACCTAGGGATCTATCATTTTGCATAGTATCCAATCCAGGCCTATCACATTGCACAGACTTTTTCCAGCATGACCTCCCTATTTTGGTCTTCTCATTATTAATGACTTACCTCAGAGGACCTGTGAAGGCCCTGATTCATCCTCTTATTGTTCTCCGATTATTCAGCTTCTTTCCACCCTGCAGTTAGCTCTTTACCACTGATTTAAAGCAAAATGTTAGTGTATCTAACACCCATTACTCCAGTGGTTCATATTTTACGGTTTGACTCACTTTTCAAACTGTTCTGTGATGGTAATTGTCATTCTTTTATCTTCACTCTGTGGGTGTTCCCCAGAACTCTTTTATCACTTCCCCGCTCTTTTTCTCTTCAACCTTGGCAACCAGCATTTTTATCTCCATTCATAGTACATGTTATCATTTGTCAGATGACAAACCATTGTATTCCTCTTGTCATTTTTTCTCCTGGTATATCTTTGATTTTATCTTTGTTTTTTTTTCCTTGTTTTTCCATGGATGAAAAAAATGGCTACCATAATTTTATTTATGTTAAAGCATATATTTTCATAGCATATTGCCATATGGCACAGAGAAAACAGATCTACCTCTGAACAAGGCAGCTCAGGACCTGGGAGAACAGTAGATGTGTAAATGCAGCTGTATTGTTCCTGATACCCAGCTTAGTTTATTAAAGGCAAGCTACAAGCCTACAAATTGTTGCACTATATATATCTATATCTATCTATACATATACATATATATATGAGATGTAAGTGTAAGATGTAGATATCTTGTTCCAGGCTTCTCACATCCCTCAGTGGGCTCGTGTTTCATCACTGGTGACAGCTATAGGTACCATACCTACCTAAACTGCTACTAAGGTGATTGATGTAGGGCAATGGAACAGAAACTCACACTATTCCTGGATTAAATACTTCCCGCAGGCCTCAAACAAGTGATTTACTTGAGGAACCCTGTTGTGGTCCTCCATTTTTAGTGAGGGATTCACATTAGCTAGAATGTTAGTAAGTAGGGATGAGATCATGAACAGTTTAAACATCAGACTGCTGGGAAGACCTAGCAAACTATTGCAGTCATTCCTAACTTGAGCTTTCTCCAGTGAGAATTAATCCCTGTTCCATTTGATAGTTAAGGAGACCACACTTTTCAGGCTGATTTCATGCTTTGTTACAGTAACTTACAGTTTGTAGAGTCTGATCTCACATCTTTAGCTATGCCATACTGGCAACACCAGCTTCCTTTCATGTTTGCCTTGTTCTTTTTTTAACCATTGTCCAAAACATCTGTGTAATCTTTTCAGTACAGTATTTTTGCCTTCCTGTTTACCTTTTTCACACTTGTTCTTGGCCTGTTTGTGATGATTAATTATTCCCATGCCATTTGAAATCATTTCCCAAGAGAAAAAGTAGCTCAGAGAAACAGCAGGAGCTTCATCAGGAGTTTTTTATTTAACTAATGCTAAAAATAATTATGCAAATTTTTTGCTGTTTATGTTTTAGTAGAGTACTCATAATTCAGCTAATTCTTAAAACAAGATTAAATTGCTACAGATTATCTATTGTTATTTACAGACAAAATATATGCAGAAATATCAGTTACACTTAGAAGTAATTTAAAACATTTATTGCATACATTATGCACATGTATACATGTACAATTAATTGTACAGTGACAGCCAACAGAGCTAATGACTCTGAGTGTTAATTACCAGTTTTAATTGATATAGATACAATTTTCATTGGTAGAAACTCAGAATCAAAACTCAAATTTGTGTGATTGTGGAATACACAGTGAATGTTGTTTTGCATAATGTTTTCAAGGAAGAAACAACATTTTCTGTGATTCCTACATAATCCAGTTCTTTTGTGTATAAAATTTTCATTGCCACATGGATTGAAACTGTATTTTCCTATATTGCAAGGAGAAAAAATAAAAGTAGTGGAACAAAAGCAAAATCTGCATGGATAAAAAGATCATCATCCTTAAATATAATTTTAGTATAAAAGAGAGGTCTGACAAAGAAAAGTTAATTCCAAAAAACAATTCTGGTTTTTCTCAGGATGGCAGGACTGAACTAAGTACAATATAGAGTTCTAGCTTTCCTGACATTAACTCTGCCTCGTAGCTGGCCAATACATCCTTACAGAGTCAGCCAACTTTCTTCCCATTCTTCCTTCACTGTTCTCTCTGTAAAACAGGGGTAATGCTAATTATTTATATAATAGAGCTAGTAGGGACGCTGACATGAATGCTTTATGCTGACAATATTTTGAACCAAGCACTATATTAAGTACTATAATCAGTACAACTGCCAATCTCTCCACTAGGAATTTTTCTGTGCCTTTACAGAAAGACAGATGTCTGTCAGGTCATATACACAATGCATACATCACAAGAAAGTCATGGCAGGCTGGGAAAGTGTCCACTGACTGGAAAAGAAAAAATATAACACACAAACCCACATAAAGGAGCACCCAGAGAACTATACGCTGGTCAGTTGCCACGGTGCTGTCTCCGGCCAGCACGCTATCTCAGCACAGAGCAATGTTGTACCTGCCCCATGTCGGGGGGACGGAGGCCGACCGCGGCGCTGGAGGGCAGGCGAAGCACCAGCTCGGGTTTGCCTTGCCTCCTGATGGCAAGGTGTGTGAAGGAGGGAGGAAAAAGCAAAGGGACTTCCTCATGGGACAGGGAAGGGTTTATTCCAGGGAGAAGCCACGAGGAGAGCCGATAAAATTAGGCGGGTGCGGGGTTTTATACCCCTACATAATAGGCGTGGAGAACATACAGTAACCAATGAAATGTAAGTTACGGGGTCTTACAAAAGGGGGGAGAAGGGATCAGGCAAATGGGAGAAGAGGTGGGGGGTAGAGGATTAACATGGGCCAATTACCAACCAAGGAACAAAGAACTTTCCAGAGAAATAACCAAATATGAACTATAATGAGGAGGGAAGGCAGCAGCCAATGGTCAGTGTGCTCCATACAGCCTTTTGTGTGCTCGCTATCCTTGTGCTCTGGAGGCATCAAACCACTGGACCTGTTGGTCTGCTTGGTCCTGCTGATCATGGCTCTGGCCATGGCTCACCCCAACAGTCAGTCAGTGTAAGGCATGATCACAGAGCAGATCCTCCTGGAAATTACTCTAAGGCACATGGAAAACAGGGATTGGTGATAGCCAACATGCCTTCACTAAGGGCAAACCATGGCTGGCAAATTTTGTGACCTTCTACAATGGGATTACAGTATTGGTGGATAAGGGGGAGTGACTGATATAATCTACCTGGAGTTGTGCAAAGCATTCCATACTGTCGCACACAACATCCTTGGCTCTAAAATGGAGAGACATGGATCTGACAGGTGGAGCACTCAGTGGATAAGGAGTTACCTAGATTCTTAAACTCAAAAGAATTCCTGTCAATGACTCAATGTCTGGGTGGAAAGCAGTAATGAGTGCTGTCCCTCGGGGTCCATATTGGGACCAGTATTGTTTAATGTCTTTGTCAGGGATACGGCCAGTGGGATTGAGTGCACCCTCAGAAAGTTTGCTGGTGACACTAAGCTGAGTAGTCTGGTTGATACTCCAGAGGGAAGGGATACCATCCAGAAGGACCCTGACAGGCTTGAGAGGTGGGCCTGTGAAACCTCATGAAGTTCAACAAGCTCAAGTGTAAACTCCTGCATCTGTGCCAGGGCAATCCCAGGCTGGGAAATGAGAGAATTGAGTGGCCCTGTGGAGAAGGACTTCGGGGAGCAGGTAGATGAGAAATTGAACATGAGCCAGCAATGTTTAACAGCCCAAAAATCCAACTGCATTCTGGGCTGCATTAAAAGCAGTGTGACCAGCATATCGAGGGAGTTGATTCTGCTCCTCTACTCTGCTTTGGTGAGACCCCACCCAGAGTGCTGCATCCAACTCTGAGGTCCCCAGCACAGGAAAGACATGGACATGTTTGGGCAAATCCAGAGAAAGGCTGGAGCATCTTTCCTATAATGATAGGCTGAGAGAGTTGGGCTGTTCAGCCTGGAGAAGAGATGGCTCCAGGGAGACCTTATAACACTTTTCAGTACCTAAAGGGGGCCTACAAGAAAAATGGGAAAAGACTCATTATCAGAAAGTGTAGTGACAGGACAAGGAGAAATGGCTCTAAAGTGGGAGAGGGTAGATTTAGATTCGATATTAGGAAGAAATTCTTAACAGTGAGGGTGGTGAGGTACCACACACATTGTCTAGGGAAGCTGTGGATGTACCATCCCTGTTAGTGTTCAAGGCCAGGTTGGATTGGGTGCTGAACAACCTGGTCTAAAGTGTGTCTGCCCATAGCACGAAAAGTAGGAGACCATTGAAACTAGAGGGTCTTTAAGGTCCCTTCCAACCCAAACCACTTTATTATTCTATTCTATGCTTCTAATTACTCCAGAGGGGGAAAAGAGTCACTTAAATGTGGAAACAACACAGATATTATGTTTACTGAAACTTTCATGTTGCAGGCATGTTGCCTTCTACAGAGACATGAAAATCTTGTTTAGAAAGTTGAATAGTTCAGTTTTACTCTAGACTAAAGTACATAGGCCTTTTTGTTGATGTTATAAAAGCATTATGAAAAAGTGTTTTGAATTAATTTTCTTCTAAAGTGCTACAAGTCAAAGTCTGCTGGCCTGCAGCAGTTGGTCAAACACACTTGTTCCCTTTTATTAAGAGCTATAAGAGAGCTATAAAGTTGTGAAACATTAAAAACAGTAGAATTCACTTCTTGTTTTGGAGATTGCAAATGATAAGACACTTTCCCATATTCAAAGAGAAGCAGGTAATCTCTTCCACGCCCCAGATACCACAGGAATGTCATCTGAAGCCCACCCGCCTGCTCTAGTCTTGAAGGCAGCAACTCAGGCAGTCTTTACAGCATGCAACGAAGAGGAAAAAGACAACAATTCCTAGAAAGGCAGCAGATTCTTAATTTAGAATTCTTTTTTAGAAACTTCAATCAATGTAGAGCTAACTGATTTATTTTAAAGATTTTTTTTCCTTTCTCCTCCGCAAATTCTACTTAATTATTGCAATATGTTCTTTACACGCATGTGGGAAAGAAGGGAGAAGGGATCAACTAAAAAAATTATCTTTTTACATTTTTGAGGTTTTTAAGCAAATTTCACAAGAAAGTAAATATACCACAAAGCATTTGCTAAGAACTAGCTAGATGGAAGCAGGCAAGTGCTAACTGGCTTTATGATATTTTCATTCTGTGGAAAAACAGTGAGGATGTGGATGTTTACCACAATGGAAGGAATGAGTAGTTATTTTTACATCCAGACATCTAGGAACAGTTAGATAGGCTCTGTAATATGTAGTGGCAAAGACAACTTCCTTAATCTAGTGTATCTTTTCAAATCAGATTATATTCTGCACAGCAAATTCCCTTGACTCCTTCAAAAAATGTACAGAAACATTAATGAGCCAAGATATTCAGAGATCTGGTTAATTAATTTGAAAGACCTAGAGACCTACTACCCGTAAAAGGTGATACTAAACAGATTTCATAAGTGTACAAATGGATAATTGCAGGGATGATAGACTGCTGTTATAAAGTCCTAATATCAGAGAGATTTTTCTTCATTGCTTTACCCAATAGCTGAATCATTCTCCTCAGACTGAATATTTCTGAAGGAATGGGTCAGGTGAGCAATAACAAGCCAGATACCAGGTTTTTCAGCTGTGCTGTTTGCCTCCTGATAGATGATCATCAGCAGAACAAGACAGGGAATAAATTCACATTTGCATTGTTCAGCATACCTTGTGCTGATTTGGCTGCATATTTTAACTGCAATATATAGGGCTTGCTCACTACAGAGACTCTAGTCTCACAAATATCCATGGGACTGAGCAAAATAGAAATCAAATAAGTTCTTAAAGAGAATTTTTCAGGCAATAGACAAAGAAATAGCAATAACAGCATTTCTATATAAAAATAAAACCTGGGAAAACAGCACCCTTCTCCACAACCTCTCTTTCATTCTTTTGTTTCCTCCCTCCTTAAACATAAGCAATGTTTTTAATTCCAGCAGATTAGTCTTTCACAATGTAAAGTGAATGGAATTCTGCTATTTTCTGGCAACCAGATATATAAGAGTATATTTTTCTCAGTCCCAGCTTAGAAAATTTGCAATAAACAACAGAAGATTCAGTGGTACTACATTGTGGTACATAGCAGGTGAGTGCCACAGGGTATCTAACTACAGTGTCAGTTCTGGCATTATGTCTTCATAGCTGCTCACTTTAGTTCACCCAATAATCACTCATCTGTGTCATGAAAGTTATTGAGAATGTTTCATAGAATTATACAGAATCAAACAATCTAGCTTTAATTGCTTTCATCCAGCCTAAATATTTGTGTAGGATTTCTTGTGCTTACATACAGCGCTTTGATGCACTCAATTAGGATGTATTACAGACACATTTTTTGCTCTTAGCACAAGCTTTGACGGGAAGGCTATTTGACCCCTGCCTTCCCACTCTGCTGTAATGTTTCTTCTCAAAGGAACTAACTTTATAGTCATGCTATTTTGTATGCAAATGATAACAGTATCCATAAAAGGCAGCAATTCTACTCTCTCACCCTGAAAGAGTATTCTAACTTTATTTTTTAAATTTTATTTTAATAAAGTTTTTAAAAATTATATAGCCAGGAGAGAAAGATGCTAGTGTTTTGCAGAAGTTCCTAATGTGAAATGGAACAAACACTGGAAAATCTTGTTTCTTTATCCTTTACAGCAGTTAACCCAACCGGTGACACACCAAATCGTCATTATTCTGTGCCAGCAGGAGAAGTTCAATTCCCAAGACCATCAGTCATCTGCAGCTACTGATTCTTAGAGACCTGTTGGAGGTTAAGATTTTTCCTTTTTTTTTTTTCCTTTCTCTCATGGAATTTTGTCCCATTTGTGGCTAAGAGACAATAACAACCAGTACTTAAGAGAGACTAAAGATGTAGCTGAGGGGGAGGGGGAGAAGTGCAGCTGGCTGCGTTCTCATAGCTGGGGGGCTTTCTCTTGGGAAGGGCAGAGATCCCACGAGATTGTGGCTGTGAGGTGAAGGGCTGGGCTTAGCTCCTAGCTCTCTCGTGCTCTCAAAGGGGAGACGGGCTGCGGTAGCTGCGGGAAGAACTCACCAGCACTGCGAGGTTCTGTCTCCTGCTGTCTTCTCCAACCATGAATGAAAGTCTGCTTGTAAAAGCAGGTGTTGGACTGGGACCTTATTAACAGAAAACACAGTATTTGTTTGCTGGGGGGTTGTCTGGGTGGATTTTTTTTTCATTCCTTAAAACCAAAATGAAGGTGACAGATCTTTTGTACAATAGAAGTTTACTACAATAATTATTAATAGCTGTGGAGCATATTGACAAAAAGAAAAATTATTTTTATAAAAGAACAAAATAAAAAGTAATTAAAGATACGAAATCCCATCAGCAACATTCACAGGATCACAGAATCAACTAGGTTGGAAAAGACCTCTGGGATCATTGAGTCCAACCTATGACTGAACACCACCTTGTCAACTAGAACATCGCACTAAGTGCCACGTCCAGTTTTTTCTTAAACACCTCCAGGGATGGTGAATCCACCACGTCCCTGGACAGCCCATTCCAATGCCCAATGACTCCTTCTGTGAAGAACTTTTTCCTAATGTCCAACATAAAACTCCCCAGTGCAGCTCAAGACTGCGTCCTCTTGTTCTGTCACTGGCTTCCTGGGAGAAGAGACTGACCCCCGCCTGGCTACACCCTCCTCTCATGCAGTTGTAGAAAGTGGTAAGGTCTCCTCTGAGCCTTCTTGTCTCCAGGCTGAACACCCCCAGCTCCCTCAACCACTCCTCATAGGACTTACCCTCTAGACCCTTCAGCAGCTCCACTGCCCTTCTGTGGACATGCTCCAGCACCTCAACATCCTTCCTAAATTGAGGGACCCAGAACTGGACACAGTACTCAAGGTGTGGCCTCACCAGTGCCGAGTACAGGGGAAGAATGGCTTCCCTGGTCCTACTGGCCACACTATTCCTGATACAGGCCAGGATGCCATTTGCCTTCTTGGCCACCAGGGCACACTGCTGGCTCATATTCAGTCTGCTGTCAGTCAGTATCCCCAGATCCATTTCTGCCCACTCTGTCCCCAGCCTGTAGTGCTGCAGGGCGTTGTGGCCAAAGTGCAGGACCCAGCACTTGATCTGTTAAACCTCATATTGTTGGATTTGGCCCATCGACCCAGCTTTTCCAGGTCCCTCTGCAGAGCTCTCCTACCCTCCAGCAGATTGACATTCACACCCAACTTGGTGTCATCTGCAAATTTGCAAATGGTGGACATGATACCCTCATTCAGATCGTCAGTAAAAATATTAAACAGAACTGGTCCCAGCACAGACCCCTGAGGGACACCGCTAGTGACTGGCCTCCAGCTGGATGCAGCACCATCCACCACCACTCTCTGGGCCCGGCCATCCACCCAGTTCTTAACCCAGCAAAGAGTGCTCCTGTCCAAGCCGTGGACTGCCAGCTTTTCCAGGAGTATGCTGTGGGAGACACTGTCAAAGGCCTTTCTGAAGTTCAGGTAGACAACATCCACAGCCTTCCCTGCATCCACCAGGCAGGTCACCTGGTCATAAAAGGAGATCAGGTTGGTCAGGAAGGACCTGCCCCTCCTAAACCCATGCTGGCTGGGCCTGATCCCCAGGCCATCCTGTAGGTCCCATGTGATCACCCTCAAGATGATCTGTTCCATAAGCTTCCTGAACACTGAGGTCAGGCTGAC
This sequence comes from Struthidea cinerea, assembly GCA_013397865.1. NCBI lineage: Eukaryota > Metazoa > Chordata > Aves > Passeriformes > Corcoracidae > Struthidea > Struthidea cinerea. The sequence goes on from VZTI01005326.1 coordinate 87,225, forward strand.
AAGCCTGTAGTTTCCTGGCCCTGCTCACGGCCTTTCTTATGAATGGGCATCACACTGGGCAGCTTCCAGTCATCTGGGACCTCCCTGGTTAGCCAGGACTGACGATAAATGATGGAGAGTGGCTTGGAGAGCTCTTCCACCAGCTCCCTCAACGCCCTAGGATGGATCCCATCTTGTCCCACAGACTTGTGAGCATCTGAGTGGCTCAGCAGGTTACTAACTGCTTCCTTCTGGATTACAGGGGGTCTATTCTGATCCCTATTCTCGTCTACTAGCTAACAGGAGGCCAGTTGTCCTGAGGATGACCTGTCTTATTGTTAAAAGCTGAGGTAAAGAAGGTGGTAAGTACCTCAGCCTCTTCCTCATCTTTGATAACTATATTCCCCAACACTTCCAATAAAGAATGGAGGTTTTCCTTGTCCCTCCTTTTGCTATTGATAGATTTATAAAATCATTTTTTATTATCCTCTACAAAAGTGGCCAGACTAAGTTCTAATTGAGCTTTCACCTCTCTAATTTTCTTTCTGCATGACCTAACAACATCCTTAAATACTTCCTGAGTTGCCTGCCCTTTTTTCTAGAAGTGATACACCCTGTTTATTTCCCTGAGTTCCTGCAAAATCTCCTTGTCCAGCCAGGCCAGTCATTTTCCCTGCTGGCTCATCTTTTGGCACAGAGGGACAGTCTCCTCCTGCACCTTCAAGATTTCTTTCTTGAAGTATATTCATCCTTCCTGAACTTCTTTGTTTTTAAGGGCTGTTTCCCAGGGTACTCTCTGAATCAGCCCCTTGCTCTCCTGATAAGAGGTTCGAAGTGAAAAATACAGGAATAGGTTGCAATTTCAATCAATATGGTATTTTCCATTACAAAAGATAAGAGTTTTGTATTTAAATGTATTAAAGATATACAGTTATGTAAATGCGAGTTTTGGCGTTAAAAATGGAAGAGGTCAGAACCTAATTAGAATGGGATCATCTACACAGGACAGTGTGACTTTGGTAATTCATGGTCCCACTGTGATTAGCTGGTACTCTCCATGAATGCAAAACTTGATGCTACCAGTCAAAGCAACATTCTGGCCTCATAATTTCTTATTTTATCATGGCTTTTCATGCTATGAATTTGCTTAAAACTCTGTTCCCTGAAGCTTAAATCAGTGTGAATGAATAGATAATCCTAAATTTTCTTTGCACATAGTTTTCTAAAAGAGCATCTTAAAATAACTGAGTAGTGGTTTCAATAGATTGGGTATGATTTAAACACCTCTATTTGATTTAACCAGTCAAGAGGTCTTTATAGAAACTGACTTGCCTAACACAGAAGAATCTTCCTCTGCATATAGATAGATATATAGATAGGTAAGATGCTACATCAAAAATAGTAAGTGCTGAACCAAGAAATGTTTCAACAGTTCAGTGTTATGTTAACATCCATCTCAGAAGTTATCTCACTTTTCAGCACAACTTGCTATCTTCCAGAGCAAATCTGCTGGCAACTTCACATTGAAGAGGAATAAATCATTCCTCTCAATTTCATTTGATTGTTTCACTCAATTTGCTATCAAGCAGTGCTGAGTCACTTTTAGCTCTATAACTAAACAGTGAACTTCATGCACTCTCTCTGACTTCTGCAACCTCACAGCTCCAAGCAGTTTCTCCCAGAAAAATCTGTGTTTCTTAGCCAGCCTTCCTCTTATCTCCCTTGCTTGCTACTTATCCAAGTGCTTCCTTGTGGAAACCCTTTGTCAGGCCCTTCCTGTTTTCCAGAAGGAAGATATATAAATCCTTAGAAGCCTTCTCCAGAGTGGCCTCCCATCCTCAGAGCCACTGGTCAGGGAAATGGGCCAGTCCAGGTAGGACTCATGAATTTGTCTCCTTCGAGGCACAAAAGCCAATGCTTTAAGCTCTGACAGCAGACTGCATCTGACCATCAACTAGCCTACACTGTTTGTTTCCAAATATATAGCAAATAAAATAGAAGATGCAGACCAAGTTTCCCCCTCTAAGCTCCTCTCGTTTTAACATCACCACACACTTCACTGTCTCCTATACATCCCTAGAAAAAGTATTTCCATATTTTTCAATTATCTGTACATTGCTCTACTCTTCTCAATGTGACAGACTCACCAAGGACCTCTTCTCATCAGGCACACCCAGGTGCCAATTTCGGAGGAGGAATCTCTCCCTCCAAAAGTATTGCCTGGTGCCACCAAAGATAGATAACTAAGTGACTATCTCACTAGTACAGAGATTATGTTAAAAAAAAAAATGCAAGGAAGTTCAAAAAAACGTCACATACAAATCCCTAATCGACCAAATAAACCCACCAAAAAACACCCAAACAAAAAAAATGCAAACAAAAAAAACCCAAACACACACACCAAAAAAGCGCCAAACAAACTAAAACCGAAAAAGCCAACAATCAATCAGGTGCTATCATACAAGCATTCTTTATTTAAATTCAGCTCAGTACCACCACACTTTTCTGATGTCCTCGTGCTTTTCAGTGTCCAACCAGATAGCTGAGGATTTCCACCAGGAGAAGATGTCCTCAGCTGACGTGAAAGCAGCATCTGTGACCCTAATGTATGAGGGAGCATCGCCAACAGACAAACTTGAGAATTATAGGCAGCTGCTTCCATGGACTTTATGCCTTTCTGCAATTGAACACATCCAAATTTTAAGCATGGAATTTATGACAACCTCTCCTGGGGGCCTTGCCAGTTCTTCTGCCCATAGTCAACCTGCTAGCAAATATCCAGTCTGATTGAAATTAAATAAGAGGCATGCAAATGTGCTGAACTACAAAGAATAACAGTGCCGAGTAAATATGCTTCCACTGAGGTATTATTTACTCAGATAGAATCCAGAATCCCAACTGAAACTTCTTCATTCCCACCAATCACCCTGTGACTAAATCCTTAAATATTTGCATTTTAAATGTAGATTTATATTAATTACCTGATTTGGATCAAGAGAGTACATGAACACTTGCCACTTAATTTTTTATTAGAGGATTTTTTATTTCAAAAAAAGTGTTGGCTCCTTTTCCACTATGGTAGCTTTACAGTCTTTCCACTGAAATCTCCATATAGCAGACAATTATCACTAGTGGAAATAATACCGAAACTAAAATTATTGCCTCATTATTCAGAAAGCTTTTAATATTCTTCCCTGTGCTGCAGTAAATTGAGTTGTGGAATGATTAGTTTATTTTGTGGAATATCAGAGCTAATTATTGCTTCACTGTACAAGAGGTATTAAATTATACATGGATTTTAGCCTTTAGAAATGCTTCCGTTTGTGGCTCCCTTCCCACTCCACTAACTTGCGCTAGGCTACAATGCTTTTAGACACAGACTTCCTTAAAAATGGTGTGTTTTTCCAGGTACAAATATCATAATATTGGTAAATCTATATGTTGGTTTAGGTTTTGGGATTTTTAAATACTGTAGAATTGCTTCTGAAAGGAGTGTACAAAATATGAGCCTTCTAGACTTAATGTGTCACTCCTAAAGCTCAAAATTATTGAAGTTTATTAGTAGTCTTCAGCCAAACTGTTTCATCATCCTAAACTCTCTACTTACCTTTGCATTTTTCTTGTTCATAACCTCAGGATTTGAATATTGCAAGTTATACAGTAAAATACAGTAAGATCCAAAAATGAAAATTGTTGTATGTAGGATAGCAGAAATCAAAGACAGCATACAAATCTTTATATTGCTGTCATCTATAAGAAGTCATATGAGATATAAGGAAGACTCCTAGCAAATCTTTGTACTGTACACAGGCTCCATCACTAAGGAAGAGGATATGACCTCAGGTTGGTAATAAAGAGTTTAAAAACAACCGGAGACTAGCACATCCTCTTTACACACACATTTCAGAGCAAAAAGGTACACTGGGATGATACTTCATTTTCTCTTCAGCATCAATGTAATGACAATTATTTTAGCAGCTGTAAACTCTTGGATGCCACAATAAGACAAAGAAATAGTCCTACCTTCACACAGCAAAAACCTATAGAGTAATTATGCACTAGCCCTGGAGACAGGAGGATAAATTATCCTTGTGTTATGACAATGGTCCCAGGGTTTGCCGTGGGAGAGAAGGGGAGAATCCTTTCGCTTCATTACGAGATATTTTAAGGAACAATTTGTTCTGTAAAAGACAAGGCAAATAAAGCCCAGGGACAAGAAATGAGTTTTCTTTCGACCTTTGTCACAAAGTCCCTGGAAACAAGTCCTCATAAAGACCTCATAACAATTGGGAGGTGAAGGGGATAGAATACGACCCTTGTCTTGGTATCTTCTGGAAAACTGATCACAGATTCTTGTAAATTATTATGTTTTAACACCCCAGATGCACACAGATAATGTATGTTCTGTTGCAAACAATCCATTACAGATACTTTCAAGATATGAGATGGAAATATTTAGACGACAGTACCTCTAATTCACACTTAAAATTTTAAAAAAGACAAAAACTTCATGTGACCTCTGGAATAAAGCAACAGACCAGAATTAATTTGCTGTTCATAAATGCAGAATCATACAATGAGGGATTACAAGGAGGAAGGATCAAGTCTTTCCTTTCGCCTTTCAAATTCTAAGAACCCAATAAACGAACTGTACTGAAGTGGCACTGTCTTATAAATCAGCCTCCTACTACAAGCTGCTGCAAGTCTTGTTTGGGTTTCTTTTTCCCATACCCATTTATCCCAAAGCTAAAACAGTACATAAAATCAGGAATTATATTCTTTTTTGAGGAGCATATCCATTCTTGCCAGAAACCGGAATGAGAAAATTCACTAGTTTATCATAAGCTATCAGAAGTTTTGAAAATTTAAAGGTTTAGATATAATTAGAGATCTGTATCTAATTGGTCCCAGTAACCCAAAAATGTCAGTCTAACATACTTCCCTTGGCCGCATGAACTCCTTGCTCTTCCTAAGAAAATACATTTTTTAAATCCTCTATTTTAAAATGTACCATACATTTTGAACTGGAATACATATGTTCATCCCAAAAGGCCCATTACAAAATAAATCCAATACTGTCTTCAACTAAAACGTTATAGTCCCATTAACTAGAATGAAATAAATTGATCTGAACACAGACAATTTTGTCACATTGTTGACTGCTTTTTTTTTTTGTTATGCAGGACATTTGAATTTCCACAATCTTGTCCAACAGACTGAAACTGAATTAGGATTCAATCTATGTTTGAACTATGATGGTGAAATGTGGAGGCTTGTATGATTTTGTACTTGTTTCTCTTCTTAAAAAAAAAAATCAGACCAACTAAAACAAATAAATTTGAGATTGAGGAATATATTAGGTAAATGAATTGCACTTATTTTCCCTGCCTCTCCTTGCATTGAATTACAAAATACCAACTCAATTACTCACCACCACCTGAAATCAACTTTTCATGCTGAGATCCCTGAAGTAATATGAAATCTGCTTCACTGTAACATTTGTGGTTCCAACATGTCCATGTAACTGAAAGCACAAAGTACCAAATTAGACTGAACAGCCCAGAACTGACACCAGAGTGAGTAAATAGGTTCTAGAATAAAGAGCCTATTTATGCTGTCTACCCACATTTGGTGGCTTGAATATTACAGTTTTGCTGAACAAAAATAGCTGAACATTTTAGGCTTAGCCAAAACCAGAGCGGAAGTACAATAATACTGTTTTCAAATATTGAAAGAAACATGTTGACAAGTTATTAGTTTCTGTCCTTATGTCCAGACAGGTCTGGAAACAATAACTGAAATCACACTATCTGTTTTTGCACAATGACAAATAATCACTGGGTATTATATTGTGTGGCCTTATCAAACTATGTTTTAAAAAGTCACACTACTGCAATTCTCTAGCTGGAAACTGAGAAACACTTGAATTTGTTTGCAGTCATAATCTTTTAGCTCTCCTTCACCTTTTTTTACTTCCCTAGACTAAACCAGCTGTACTATTTCCATCTCTTCTCATCAGTCAGGGTCTTGGTGATTGTCACAGCTGCAGTTCCAGGCTGAACAAGACCTAGTAGTGTGTGGCAGGTACTCCGTATTTCAGGTGGGATGCCCCAGTACTCTGTATACACACTTTTTCAGGTCTCTTTTAAACCTGAATCTCTCATTCCTTGAACACTGCCAGCAAAGGTGACAGCATACATTTCCATAAGAGCCTGCTGCATCCCTGTCTCGGTTTTGGAGACAAAACTTCAGGAGGAAACACTCTGGAGTGAGTGTTTCCTCTGAAGAGAAAAGGGCCTCCGCTTTTCCTTCGCCAATGAGACAAGAGGGTAAGAACAAGTGAAAAGTGGAAAAAACAAACTGTTTATTAACACCAAACAAAACAGGGTAGAACAGGAAAAAAAACAAAATCAAAATGCAACAAATTCCCAGAGAGGGAACAGACACATGGGCTTGGACCAGCCGGGGCCACCCCGCAGGCTCCCCGGACCGGCAAGGAGGGAAGGGAGGCAGTGAGGCAAGGGAAGGGAAGGGAAAAAGAACAAGAAAAACCTACGGAACATTTTCCAGCTAGCCGGAACACAACGGAAACCCAAAAAACAGCCGAGCGCTCCCGGTGCACCTCCTCCCGAGTCCCCCTGAGCCCCCCCAGAGCCCCCCAGCCATTGGGCTCCCGTTAAACTGCCCCCCACTCAGGCCCCGTGGCCCCGCCCCCCGGGTCCGTCCTAAAGCCACAGTGTCCTTGGGCATTAAGCGGATGGTTAAGGAATAAAGCGGCTTCAATAACATCACCCCGGGACAGTCCCTCTCCAGACAGGTATGCAGAACATGTCAGGAAGTGCACGCTTCACAAGGACATAACAAACTGATTGTCTCATGGATCGCCTTGTTCTCATCTATAGCCTCTATTACAAGTATGAAGTTGTAACATTGTTTATACTTGCCTTCTTTAAAAATTCTTCTTCTTCAAGAGGAGGAGATGCTTCAGTCCCTTCGTCATCTTTGTGGCCCTTCACTGAACTCTCTCCAGTATGTCCATGTCTCCCTTGTACGGGGGAGCCCAGAACTGGACACAGCACTCTACATGTGGCCTCACCAGTGCAGAGCAGAGGAAGAGAACATCCTTTGACCTGCGGGCAGCACCCATCTTAGTTCAGGCCAGGACACTCTTGGCCTCTGTTGCTGCAAGAGTGCATTTCTGCATGGTGGGCTCATTAAATTACATTTAATTATTGTAAATCCTCAATATCTTTACTCCATTGAAAAATCATGAAAAGTTGCAGACTAGTGCATTTCTACTTATCAGCAAAAGCCTTTCTTAGAGTAGGCAGAGAACCCAAAGTGTCATTGGGGCTGTCCACAAGTTGGAGCTTCTACACAAGCCACATGTACCACAAGGATATTCTGATGCACAGTAATCTGAATGTCACAAACACCTTAAAGCTACATCCTGCTTAGCAATATTTGAATTAAAAACACAATGAGATGGTGCCTAATTTGTCCTTTACTTAATTTGTAAATGTTAGACTTTTATAGATACATTTAATTGTCAAGTTCCACTCCAAAATAATTAGTTCTGCCAAATTTTAGTTGGTTCATTAATCTTATCTGAAGGATTTCTGCCATGTAAATAAAGAAAGAGGCTTATTTTTTTAGAATTTTCAATGGTGTATTATAGATAACCTTTATAAAATCATTGTGGCCATTTAGGAATATTGAGGACATTATTCATTCTGTAATATAGTTTAATAAGGAATTGCTACTTCATGGAAGCTTAAATGCTCTTTGGTAACCTACTTTGATGACTCAGAAGTAAATGACCTTTTGTGAAACATCTCTGATGTAGTGTTCCATGGTCTGTTGTTATATCTAATGGTTTAGAGTCTAATGGAATGTAGTTCCAGTAACTTTCAGGTTGAAAATCTCAGACAATCCCTACAAAGGAGGTGATGCAAAGTTGTTAAGTGCCCAGATCTATAATCTTCCTGTGAGTGGAATATATTTCTAGCTGGAATTTCCACTAGCCTTATTAGGAAAAAATTATGAAGGTAAAATTTTACTATTGTATAAACATTTATTAAGACATCCACCCACCACAGTTTGGAATTTCTAAAAAAAATGAAAATTTTTATTTTCTAAAGTGGATAAATAAAGGCAATATAAAAATCTGAGTTCAGTTATTAGCTGGAAGAAATAACTCAGTGTTCTATTCAGTGGTATTTCATTGATTCAGATCTTCTGGTCTCCACTTTCTGTAGCAAACAGAAAACTTGCAATAGGGATAACCAGAGACTCAAGACTTTCTGGAGACTTTTGCATACAAGGCATGCCCTTTGGTACAATGGTGGAGGTACTTATTTAATATTTATTTAATCTTTATTATACTGGATTGAATAGGTGAAGACACTACTGCAGCATTCTACAGCTACAGGAAAAAATTATTAGCCATTGAATGTATTGTTAAGATTGCTTAATTGTCTTATTTTAAGTTCTGAGTGTCTGCACATTTTCCTTGACTACTAAATTAGTAATTAAATTAAATAAAATTAAACTACTAATGTAATTAAAAGTAATTAAAATTACTAAGTAATTTTGCCAATGACACTAGATTGGGAGGAGCTGTCGACTCCCTCAAGGGCAAGGAGGCCCCGCAGAGACCTCAACAAATCAGAAGACTGGGCAATCACCAGCTCTATGAAGTTCAACAAGGGAAAGTGCTGGATTCTGCACCTGGGATGGGGCAACCCTGGTTGTGTGCACAGACTGGGGAACAAGGGGCCGGAGAGCAGCCCTGCAGGAAGGGACATGGGGGTCCTGGTCAACAGAAAGTTGAATATGAGTCAGCAGTGCCTGCACAGCCAGGAGGGCCAAGTGTGTCCTGGGGGGCATCAGGCACACCATCGCCAGCTGGGCAAGGGTGGCGATTGTTCCGCTCTGCTCTGCACTGGGGTGGCCTCACCTGGAGTCCTGGGGACAGTTTCGGGCACCACAACCTAAGAAAGATATAAAGCTATTAGAGTAGTGTCCACAGGAGTGCTGTGAAGATGGTGAAGGACATTGAGGGGAAGTCGTGTGAGGTGCAGCTGAGGTCACTTGGTCTCTTCAGCCTGGAGGAGACTGAGGGGAGACCTCATTGCAGTCTGCAACTTCCTTGTGAGGGGAAGAGGAGGGGAAAACACTGATCTCTTCTCTCTGGTGATCAGTGACAGGACCCAAGGGAACAGTGTGAAGCTGTGTCAGAGAAGATTTAGCTGGGATATCAGGAGAAAATTTCACCCAGAGGGTGGTTGGACACTGGAACAGGCTCTCCAGAGAAGTGATCACAGCACCAATCCTGACAGAGTTCAAGCAGTGTTTGGACAACACTCTTAGACACATGGTGTGATTCTTGGGGTGTCCTGTGCAGGGCCAGGAACTGGACTCCACAATCCTCATGTGTGCCTTCCAACTCAGAATATTCTGTGATTCTATGAAAATGAAAAATAAGTGGATTTATCTTTGGTGGATTTGAATCCTGAGTCTTTATGTACTAAAGCTAAAAAAAATAGCAGTGTTTAGGCTAAAGATTGGTTCCAATGATAAAGTTCAAATGGTACTACAGACTTCTTGGAAGTCTGTGGATTTAAGCATTTTTGGTCAGATATCAACTCTATGAACCATTTTCTGCAACATTTTCCTTCAATCGGGGGGGGGGGGGGGTTACTAAGAATCTCTACTGTTTTGCAAAAAGATGCATGACAACAGCTAATTTATGAAATAGTTTGATTGTGTAATTTAGTCTCATGGTTAACATTCAGTAACACTACTGGGACAATAGAAATTTTTGGCATAAAAACTTTATTCTTTTTTAGTACCACTAGCAGTGAAGGCAACAATAGTGGAAAGGAAAGTGTCTAGGACCTTAGTCCCTACACAGAATCATGCTATGTGACACAACATAGCTGTCCGTGTCAGAGTGAACCATGCTTTGAGAGAGCCGGCCCCTTTTACAGATGCCCTGGAGGGGAATTATGCATAATGTTATTTTTTTTAATTTACCAATAAAACATCATGAGCACTTTGTATAACAGTTTAGCTTAGGCATGACAAGGCTAATTATTTTTTTGCGATTTGACCTTTATTTACCACAGCATTTTCCCTTTTATTTAGGCTAAGAATCATCTGACTCAACAGTTCTTTATAGATTAAGATCTCATTCTGGAAATTTGTAGATAACTTAATCAAACAAGCTGTGATCCTTGTTGAGAGTTTAGTTTAACCTAAGTAGCAGTTGGCACATGGCTTCATCGGATAAGAGAGATATCTGTGTTTTGAAACTACCTCATCCACTAGTTAGAAAGTTACTTAACCTGCTTTCCTGCAGCTCCTCATTTGCACAGGCAACAGGACAGAGAAGATGAATCACATTCCCTACAGGCTTGCCAACATGACCAGAAAACATCCTTCCTTTCCAGACAGAATATCTCGGACAAAGAAGAACCTCTCTTTGCTGCAAGAAGTCCATCCTGAATAAATGTTTGCATATTTAGCTTTAAAGTAGTGTAAACAAAGGGACTAGTTATGACTTAAGAGCTTTATCTCCAGCAGAGAATGACATCAGTTAAAGCAATGTTACTGCACAGGCAGCTTCAAGTTTCACTTCTGTGCCAAAGGGTTAATAACTTGGATTTTTTTGCTATTGCTGAAATCTCGTACAATAACTCAAGAAAATAATCCATAAATAAATTGAAAAGGAATTGTTACCAGTGCACGGTTTATAGACCTTCTGTGTTTAGAATGGTTTATTTTTACGACAGTTACATCCTGCACATGGCCTAGGAGGATATCTGCAGAGGTCAGTCACAGTAGATGTTAGAGATAAAAATGGATCAGTATGCACAGTTCTGACACAGGAACAAAAGGAGAAAAAACTGGGAACTTAGGGAGCCTTGAAGCTCAGATGGAAGTAGACTGAGAGTAGGCTTTGTTTGGAATCACTGATATGGAATATCCTAAAACTGTAACAATTCAATTTATAATGTTTTCCTCCATGTTATAGAGAATGGGGATCACTAGATCTATGTGATTGTGACAATGAGATACCTGGCCTCTGTCTTATGGTTATCAACCATCTGAACAACAAAAGTAGGGTGGGTATTAGACACCCTGTGGCACAAATGACTTCTGCTTTTACCTGGCGGAAGATGCAAAAAGCGCAGAACTCGCAGAAGGCAAGGCTGGGATGTATTAAGCACTAAATTGTTTTGGCAACAGAAAATTGCCAGAGATGATAGGTTTTTACTATTGTAGGTAAAAAACCCAAGTCTATCTTGTAGCTGTGGCTATGCATTCTCAAGCACACAGTCTAGCATGAGATGGGAGCTATAAAGTTTCATAATCTTATGGTGATTTCAGTTGCATAGCATCCTTGAGAACTATTATTTTATTTTCTTCTCCTGCAAGACAGTAGTATATTCCCTGCACATAGACAACCCAGCACTTTGGTCCCAGACACGTGCCACTTTTTCTGGGGTCTAACTCCTGTGCTTTCTCCTGCTTTCAGTAACTACTGAAATTAGTCCATCCTTGACTGTGTTGCTGTGGACACTGTTTGGGGATAGGGAGACAAAATTGAACTTTATAAGCCTTCTGTATTTAGAATGGTTTATTTTTAATGACACCTACATCCTGAATATAAGAAAGAGGATAGATCAGAGATAAAAATGGATCATTATTTTCCACACAGATACTGGAAGTTAAACTGCCTCATTCCCACTCTTGTCATAACCTGGTTTACAGCTGGAGAATACTAGATCAGTTTCTGTAGGATCACCACATGGATTCCTAGTAATCATTACCTTCCAGAATTTTATATAGAGATTAAAAGCTTGTTGACCAGCTTTCAAACAATAAACTAAAATTAATCCTTTCCTTTTTACTATCTGAAATAGCCCTCCTTTCTACTTCTTGAAATATTCCTACACATTAGAAATGGAAAGATATTATTAAGTGTACTTTGAAATAATTAGAAATTTTGATAAATGTATCAAAGTATTAATATGGCTGAAAAATGCTGCAGTATTTTCATATACTTTATCTTGTACTAAAACAGTGTTCTAGGGAATGTACCCACAAATGGGTATGATGGTGATTTGACTAGAAAAAGTCTTTTTTTGGTCACAAAATATCTAGCTTTGAACTAATGCATATATAATTTTCCTTTTCAAATTAGAATGCTCTGAAGAAAAAAAAACAAACAACAACAACAAAAAAAAAAAAACCCCACCAAACAAAAAAAAACCAACCAAAATAAGGTTTATTTTCCCCTTTATTTTGTGGACAAATAGATACATGCTTTTTAAATCCTTATGGCTTCATTTCACATGCCTTGCACAAGCAAGGCAGCCAAAACCATATCTTTGAATACAGAGATACAAGCAACAGGGCAGCACATACAAAGATTCTGCTCCTGAGTTAACCAGTGCCCCACAGGTGGCAATAGCGTCATCTAAAACATCCACAACACAAGCTTACATCCTGTTCAGCCACTCAAAACAGTGCTCTATGCCAGCAGACAGCCCTCCTAACACAATTACCCTTAAACATCACCTTACATTCTCCACCAAGAGCATGACTGAAGCCAAGAGCAGGTGTTAAATGGCTGATTTAGCTAAATTCTCCATCTGGGAGTATCTGTGCTGAAACTAGTAAATGGCTTTGATCATCTTTTCTACACCATGTCAAATTTAAGAGATGTGAGAGTGTACTGCAAATTAAACACGGGGAAGGTCCCGAATCTAAGCACATCTTCTCTTTCAGCTGACAAGTATTTAGACCTAATAATTCCTTACTCAGGAACTCAGACAAACGCTGAAAGCTATATACACATTCATCCAAATCTCATGCACTAGAAGAAAATATGATTTCTTCTATTAGCTGAAGCTGCCAGAAGAAGAACATCCACAGGAGAACAGAAACTCCTTTCATTGCCTCCGTTAGCCATCTGGCAACGTGTACATGCTCAGTCTGAGACAAAAGAAGAGTTGGGGAGACCACTACCCAAATGCTTAACAAGTCCCAGGGGCTGAAGAGTGCGGCCACATCTGTTCTGCTCTGCTCATCTCCTTGGAATCTTCTCTCTGTACCACTGCTGAAACAGTAGGGACGTGTTACAGAAATCACATGTGCCTGAGCAGAGTAAGACAAGAGATGAAGGGATTGAGGACGGGGAGAGCAGCAGGATGTGTAATGGAAGAGGACTGAGATCCCAAAGGAGTCAGCATAGTTTTGTGAAACTGAGTTGAATCAAAAGCCTGGTGCCACCCCAGCTTTGGCTAAACCTTGTGAGGCAGAAAATTAGTCCCCTGAGCACTCACCACTTATTGCTATTGACATTTCAGCTGCAAAATACTCCCAGTGCTGAAGATGGGATGAGGTTCCCTCATGCTTCATTCATGAAGCTTCTTCACCTGCAATTCTTCCTTGTATAAACTTGAAATCACTAAATTCGATTGTTCCTTTTATTTTGCTTAGTATCATTATTATCATTTGCCTCCCTAATTAATATTCCTGTGCTGAAATGGATGGTGACATGCCTGAATAAATCAGCAGAAAATACCTCCCTGCTTCACAGCTGCATTTACGTCACATTTCTGAGTTTATGAGAGTGGGTGACTTGGAGAACTATAAAGAAAAGTTTAATTGTTTTCAAATTTTAAAATAATGGGAACTTGAATCATCCCTCCCTAAATTGCCTGTTTGCCATTTCTTCTTTTTTTCCTAACAAATCTGCCAAGTATTTCAATGCTGTAATTTGTTACAAAACAATAAAATGTAATTAAATGACCATAAGCTTTTTCAGTAAAACAAAATCTTGCTCCAGAATTAAAGCTGTGGTGTTTGATTTGATCCTTCAATATGCGTGTGCACATCGTTTTGTTCACTGCCAAAACAAGCATGCATGCAGAATATCATGTGTTGCCAAGCAGAGCACATCATAATGGGAGCCTACCTCTTTCAAGAGAATCAAAATTTCAGAGGTTTCCTCCTTAAAAACATTATGTTGCTCGAGGTATTGTTCAAAAAACCATGTAACTAGCTGTGTAGCAGCATGACTGAACAAATGTCTCCCCAGCCCTGGTGATGAACTCTGTATTTCTCTTGCAAGTCATGCAGCTAGTGGGTGGGACCTGGGATGGAAAGATGGACTCTTTATGCTCTTCTATAGCTTCAAGATACCTTGGGAGGCAGGAAGATCATGCTGCATGGTTGAGACAAATAAGATAAAGAGTATGCAAGGGAAAAATGTTCTCAGCAGGCAGCAGCTGGGAATATAAACCACTGCTCCCACCGGTCCTGTTACTGGAGGAGGATAGTACACAAGCAGGACCCAGCGCCAATGCAAAGAGGAAATAACAGTATGTTTGAGTTGGCTAAAGGTTTGCTGAAGAGAGGGCTGCGCTCTCAGCCTCCACTTGTTCTCTCATTTCTGAGGCAGATTTAGGAAATCTGTCCTTGGGTGAAAAGAGCAACTCCCTTTGCTTTCAAAGGAACAAACACTGACCAAGCCTCTCTAATCAAGGTTTATGGAAAATACTGAAACTTGATTTAATTCCAATTGCAAGCTCCTGAGGTTTCTTGTTTTAAGTTATGAACCTCAATTGAGATTTAAATGTTTATCACTATCCTCCTTGCTCTTACTGTTCATATGCTACAAAGAACAATGCAGAGGTGTTTTGATTACTATACTCTTAATTTACTTAATGCAATTACTAAATAAGTGCGAACTTCAGTGAGTTTTTATTTATGACTCCTGTGACAAAGTCAAGGCAAGAATAATTTTATGGAGGCAATCTGATATACTGAGATCAAGATTCACAAGTGGAGAGAGGAAGATTGCAGACAGCCCTAACAACTTCGTAGCATAAGCAAGCTGTGTACTCAACAGTACCTCCTTAAAACAGATGTTCCTCGTACACAATTCACAGAGGTCAGATTTTTCTCATTACACATTTTCAATGACGAGTAGGGGTCCTGGCTGCAGACCAAGCTGTAAGAACTCCAACTGCTTATCATCTCTGAATGTGTTTTCTTTCATGTTGCAAAACCCACTAGCCTCCAACATACACCCAGTATTTTCATGGCTATGCCATACAACATTTAAAATACTTAGGATGCTTAAGTGATAGGGGCACTCTCTAACAACCAAATATGTAAGACCCCTCTTGCACTCCCTCCATCTCTCCTGGACATTTCCTTACCACTTCTGAATTTCAGAGTCTTTGATTCTCCCTCGGTTGAGTCTGTGCTCCATTAAAACTGATATCCATGCTTTCTTTGGGGCTGAGCCTAAGGTAGATAATTGTCCTGTTATGTGTATTTAAATCCATAGTGTGATCAAAGGATTTCTGAGACTTTTCTATGTATTGCTCCTTTCTTTTTCTCTCTCTCCTTTGCTTCACAACCCCTTCTCTTTTGCCTTTATTCTCTCCTCGTTTATCTTCAGGGTCTCATCCAAGCCTTCACCTTGGAGCATCTGCTTTCCCGGTTACTTGGATTTTTGTTTCTTTTTCAAAATTAATTGATGTATATCCTATTCTAACACAATTCATGATCCTGCTCCATCATGACAGTAGAATAAACACCTGACAGTACACATATAAAAGGTAAAAGATTTATCTAGACAGAAAGTCCATTTCTCTGCCCCTCTTTCCTTCTCCATGATTTTTGAAAAATTTCCTCATCCTAATGGCAATAAAAAACCTCCGTGAAATTGTTGCACTACATGTCAAGGTCACAGTAACTAGGATCAGGATACAGCTGTATAATTAGCGCTTGTGTTTCCTAATACAACATTTATTAATAGACCTAATTATTTTTATATCCAAATGTGTTCACAAATCAGTCAAATGACACTTATTAAAGCACTTTATAAGTAAGCTGTTTACCAAACTACTTGTTTCATATTTCTGGTTTTTGTAAGCCCTTTTATTTAGCATCTTAAATGCAAGTATTTCTAATGCTTTAAGGAATACATGATTCAAATTGTTTGGCCAGACTCTGAGTGCTTGGTTCTTTCTTAACGACTCTTGACATCCCAGCTACAAAAGGTTATACTAAATACAAAATAACAGAGCACAGTCCAATAGATTGTTCTCAAAGTGTTTGCCATCTACAGGCTATCATTACTGACCCAATATACACATACTCTGTATCTGCCTTGACAGAAACTACATTGACAGTGTCCTGCAATACGCTTTGATTTTGAGAACAAAAGAGTGTCCATGTAAATTCCTGTGTTTGTTTAACATACTTACATGCTAAAGAGCCACACTGGTACATATATAGTGAGGCAGAAAATAAGAAAAAAAGAAATACCTAAACAAACCTGCTTTTTTTTTGAACCTGCACCTTTTTCTCTGTGGTCACAGCCTCCAAAAAGCAAAACGCATAACCTGAGGGCTTTATCCTTTAGTCCAGTGTTGTACACCACAAGCTGCTTTGAACCACAAGGAGGCAAATGTTAAGCCCCTGTCCCTCTCTTGCAGAAAGAATTGTGTGTGGTTCCTGTACCTCACAAGGTACATATGATTCCAGATCAGAATAAACCCTGTAAAAATCTATAGATGGGAAAGAAAATACAGGAAGTGAAGTGACCTTTTACAATGACAAACCATCCATAAATGCTAATGTGGAAACCAATGCTTCACATTTCAGTGAAAAAGCACTTGCCTGCAATGCTTCAGACAGAATAGGAGCCAAATTTTGATTCCAAACCATGAAAGCTGGCATTATCTTTTCCTACCCGCTTCCCCAAGACAAGGAAAATCCCTAATGGCTACAATTACCTTTTCTCACACCACTGAAAATTCAGATTTTCAGTCATCTGGCACCTACACAAACCAGAGTGGGAGATATTCAGGCATTTAAACACCAAGTAGTTGCCACAGTTAATGCTAGTCTATTACTCAGTGAAGGAACAGATGTTGACAGTGTCTACTGGCTAAACTCTTTATGTTCTGGATTTCTCGAGCAAAGACTGACAGGTTTTAAAGATTAGTTACACCTTCGCCTTCCTGGTGGGGATTATCACCTCCCCTGGTAGATGAACTCACTCAATATTAGCCTTCACCACTCCAGTGAAACATCAGTGGCACAGTGTTATTGTAAGGACTCTGAGCAGCAAGAAATTCAGTAGATGACACTTTTTCTCTCCTACAGGATAGGTGTAGTTTAATGGGAGCAGATAACTCACAATGAATGTTACCAACTTTATCCACAAAACGTCAAGAGTGTCCAAAACCAATGGACTTAAGCCAGTATACATTCATCTTCATTCTATCCAAGTTTTCTGGTATTTTCAATTAGTTATTTGTTTTCTGTATTACTGGAGCTTTGAATAAAGAATGCTTAGGTTAATATTTCATCCTCTACGTCTGAGTCTCATGTGGCCTGCAAAATATGTGAATACATTTGTGTGTATTTTAAGAGTAGTATGCAATCACTAAAAAAAATCAGTGAAAGACTTCATCCAAAGACACTGCAAAATCAGGAATTTTGCAGTTTTTCTATCTGATATATATATTTCTCTTTTAGAACCTACCCATCCAAAGTAACCCTTATTTTCCCTCCAAAATTAATGGTAACCCCCAATTAACTGTCTCTTTGCAATACAATATGAAAATTATTTTTCACTCAATTTACTGTATTTTTTATAATTTCTTAATTTAGAAGATGCTAAATATCATTAAGCACCGATGAAAATTTCAGGCATCACACATCTGGCCTATGTGGCATACTGAGAAGTCAGATCACTGTGGGAACTGTACCAAGACAGGCCGAAAAGCAGGTCCCTTGTGACCAAAGCCACTTGCAGAGTAAATGGCTTCCCACAGTCAAACAAAACAAAAGAGTAAGGGTTCCTGGATAGTAGCAGTGTTTCTGTTGACGTCTCTGCTGTACTATTTGACCACTAGAAAGTACCATGAGATTTCCCAGAGATAGATCATAGCTTAGTGACAGATCTGATAGTCACTCATTATCTGGCAAAGTAACCTGGAGGTGGTGCGCTGAAGGGAAGCAGACGCTGTCTGAGTTTTCAGGAAGGAAAACACAAAAATTGCTTCCTTTGAAGATGAGACTTAGAGAATAAAAAGAGTTAGCAGGGAAGTTAACACTGATTCTCCTTTTGCCAGGTCCTGACTTCGATCCCACTGCTGTGGGATCCTGTACATCAGGAACTATTGCGTTCTGACAGAGATCAGACACTCAAAACTGAGTTTAAAAGTTGGTGGCACCCGGTTTGCTCACCAATGCTGTCAAACAGTAATGAAAATCTTCCCTCACAGTGGAAAATTAGGGCTTTTTGTCTGTGTAATGGACCTCTTCCTTTAAGACCTCTGTCACGGCCAATGTCTCACACTGCACACCGTCACCTATCCTGCTTTGATCATGAAATGAATAATGCAGTATCCTGTAATAATTAAAGAAGCTGAGAAATGTGCCTCAGAATCTTCAAGTTTACTGTAGAAGAAGTCCAGACTGGTTGTTTTGTCTGAATTTAAATACCATAAAAAGGCATACAAAGCAGATGCCTCTTAAAAATATATACAGTTTTGCTGTAATATAACAAAAATATTCCGAACTTCTGGAAAAAAGTAGATGGAAGATTTCACTGCTTTCTTTATCTAGTTATACATAAAATCATAGAATCATAGAATGGCTTGGGTTGGAAGTTACACTAAAGATAATCTAGCTCCAATCCCCCTGCCAATTGCAGGGACAACTTTCACCAAACCAGGTTGCTCACAGCTCTATCCAGCCTGGTCTTGAACACCAGGGGCACATACACAGTTTCTCTGGGCAACCTGTTCCAGTGCCTCATCACTTTCTTAGCAAAGAATTTCTACCTAATATCTAATTTAAACCTACCCTCTGTCAGTTTAGAGCCTGTCAGTTTTTGTCCAGTCACTATATGCTCTTCTAAAAAGTCCCTCTACATCTTTCTTGTAGACTCCCTTCAGGTACTGGATAGCTGGTGGTGAGGACCCCAGAACTGGATGCAGCACTGCAGGTGGGATCTCACCAGAGGAAAGGGGGTGAATCAGCTCCCTTGCCCTGCTGCCCACGCTGCTTTTGATGCAGCCCAGGATGTGATTGGCTTTCTGGGCTGTGAGCGCACATTACTGGCTCATATTCAATTTTTCATCGGCCAGCAACCCCAAATGCTTATTGGCAGGGCTGCTCTTGATGTGCTCATCCCTTAGCCTGTGCTAATAGCAGGGGTTGCCCCAACCCAGGTGCAACACCTTGCACTTGATCTTATGAAGCCTCATGAGATTCCCATGGGCCCACTTTTTGAGCTTGTCCAGAATCCTCAGGATGGCATCCTGTCCTTCAGGTCTGGCAGCCACACCACTCAGCTGGATGTCTTCTTCAAACTTGCTGAAGGTGCACTCAATTCCTTTGTCTATATCATTAATGAAGATATTAAATCACACTGGTCCTAATTTGGATCCCGGAGGGACACCACTTGTCACTGATGTCCATTGGGACTCTGAGCCATTGACCACTACCCTCTGGTCGCAACCATCCAACCACTTTCTTTTCCATCTAACAGTCCCCTCATCAAATCCGTCTCTCTCCAATTTAGAGAGAAGGGTATTGTGGAAAACCATGTCAAAGGCTTTACAGAAGTCCAGATAAATAACATCCACAGCCCTTCCCTTGCCCACTGATGTAGTCACTCCTTTATAGAAGTCCACCAGGTTTGAGTTTCTTCTGCATTGTAATTAAACAATAATATTACATAGGCAGTTTCAATGGAGGATCTTAGGTTAATTTAGAAATGTTAGGAGGTGATACAACTTAAGAATTTAATATCTGTAAAAAGTTAATTCATAGAGATGGTACTGCTGCTTCAGGTCCTTCACCATATCTGCATCTTGCCCACATCTTTCCACTTGTCCTGTTAAACAGCTGTTGCTATTTTCAGTTCTTATCATCTCTGCACACCTGAAACTGGATGGAAGATTGGTCATTGCACCTTAGGTCTACTCAGCATAACACGCAAAATCCAGCCATGTTTTCCTCTAGTGATGGGATTTTAATCCTGCTTCATCTTGCCTAGAGATAGGGAAAAATCTGCTCCCAGTCTCTTTATCATGACATTTCATCAGTATCCACTGTAGAGATAAACAGCTGTCCAGCCTTGCTAGAAACCACAGGTCTGCGCACACCCTGGTACTTGAGCTTCGGGATTGCCATAGCTCAACACTAGTAAGAGACATTTTTGTTAAAGAAAAGCCTGTCCTCTGCAGACAAGCATTTCCAGAGGTAGGAGCTATTCGTCTTTGCAACTAAAATGTTAACTTCCTTTGTCCTAGGAGATTTCATGTTCTCTTTCCACTAGCTTCTGCTTTGTCTCCTCAAAGCATCTGTCTCCATGTTTCCTATTCCCTTAGAAATGGGTTCTCATTGAAAGCACATATGCAGTAATTCCATGAAGAGCAAAATATAATAAGGTATCTTCCTTGCCAGTCACTGTTAAAATGAAAATAACTCAAAACTCAGGTAGCATAAAAATCAAGCAATTTACTGTTGTTCTCTTTCATTCATTAAACTCCTAATCTGTAAATAGTGGTAGGGTCAATTTTTTTCCAAATTCATAGTGAACTAACTAGAAATTTCACAGCTAATGACTTTGATCCATTATGTTGGATATCAATTCAGTATCTTACTCAAGCAAAATGTTTTTAAGTGTGACATTGAATGCCAGTTCCACTGAGCATGAAGAAACAGATATTCTAGCATCAGTACCAAGTAACTTATTTAGCAGAACACAGATACTATAGCTAGTTGTTTTGTGCTTAATTTACAGCAACCTGAGGTAAAAGACACTCCACTTTAAGCTTATCTGTAAGATATTCTTAGCTATTTCATTGCTCTACTTGAAAAAAAATTAAGAAGTTGAGCAATCTCATGTTTAATTTTGTTTCCAATGAAACTAAAACACATCTTTCACTCCCAACAGAAGCAAAGTCAAATTGATTATTATACTGATTTGCTCTAGAAGCAAAGGAAACTCTGTTAAATTTACATCCTTACAAATGAAATGGAAGATCAGGAATTTTTATGGTTGTTTTTTTTTTTTACACAAATGTGATTAAACACTAAATGCTTGGCAAAACAATGA
The DNA here is from genome assembly GCA_013397865.1 of Struthidea cinerea. NCBI lineage: Eukaryota > Metazoa > Chordata > Aves > Passeriformes > Corcoracidae > Struthidea > Struthidea cinerea. The sequence goes on from VZTI01005326.1 coordinate 108,376, forward strand.
TTATGTGAACAAATAAGTGGCCATTTTTAGTTACATACTAGAGCTTTTTGTCTGATTTAAATGTTTTTGTCATACTATCAAAGAACAGAAGCAGTGCTGTGAGTTACATGACCAATCAACATAATATGGAACAGCTGGAGTGACTTAAACATGTCTGGAAAGTGTTTGTCTTGACTATTGATCAAATATGGCAAACAAATACAACAGTTTAGAAGTAGTTAACTGGCTATTAAGCAAAAAACTCTAGCTGGACATACATTCCAGGTCACGCTGAGCTGCACAAGATAGGACTTGTTGAGAAAAAGATACTCTCTCACATCAAGGCTGAAAGACAGTCTTGAAAGGGCTCTAACTTGCATCCCACTGGATTATTGCAGATTACTGTAGTGTTCCAGCCAAATGTTCTCCCTTGATGCTACTCATTTAAAAGAGGTTGGGAACAGGAATATATATACAGTTCGTTCTATTCACCATTGAATGCTAAGAGAATTCCTTTTATGCGCTATCAATTTGGCTTTCTGGCAAACAAGTGAAACAGAGGTGCTCTGAAAGCTTCAATCAGTTTTGCTTACTGCATCAAAAGGAGGAGCAATCTCTTTTTATATTCCTGATTGTGCTTTCTTGCCTACAGTATATATAAACATATATATATATATAAGATTTTCTCATGCTATACATGTATTTCTAGCTTCTGTGTATTTTCAGAAACTAGGAATCAAGTACTGTTCTCACATTTTAGTTAACAGAAAAAAAAATTGTTCATCTCATAAAGCTCTGCAAAACAATCAAGAAAGTAATTCTTTGACATTATTGTTGGATAGTTCCTCTTATAATTTCACTTCATGGCAGTTTAAAGGGTTTCACTAAACTGGTTCAAGATTAAAATTCCCTCGGATGATGTTCCAATGATCAACCTAATTTGCTAAAGTGTTTTTCAATTTTAAATGCATTTCCAAGTATTGTGCAGAGAAAATTGCAGTATCTTGTTTGTGCTCATTCATTGATCAGTAAACACTTTTCTCTGTCTTCCTCGTCAGTAATATCAATGTTGGGTTTTTTTGAAGCACAGCATTTTAGAGTCAAAATTTCTTTCTTTACTATGAATAATCCTTATCCTTTATCATTACCTTTTTTTTTATATAGCAGCAAAATACATATATTGAATTTTGCAGCTCTTTTTCCTTCCAAACATATTCCAAAGGGAAAAAATGTGTTACTTAACAGCAGATGAAGGGCTTACTTTTTCACTTTAGATAGCTTCTTCATCTCTTTAGTCATAACACAAACACTTTTTTTGTGCTATAGTGGGCTAACAGGATCCTTCCAAAGCCAAGATGGACAGGCATCATTCCTAGCTGTGACCAGATAACAACCCTTGCCCTCAGAAGGCCTGGTGGGAACGCTGTTTTTGTGGGGGATCACAGAGTGTCATACCAGCCTTATCTCCCAGCTAGCGCAGTCACAAGAAACAAGACAGCATCGTTTCTCAGGTCTAACCTCCCATGTGCATATTCAAAACAGACAAAAAGCCCATGAAAGGGGTCGGTGTGAACATGGTCTGCTCCTTGATTTGAGACCCCAGTCTGTTGCATTCAATAAGGTGAACATCAGGGAGACTTTGGCTTTTCTCTAGATATCTGTGTGAATCAACTTGCCCATATGAAGGGTCCTCATCAAACAAATTGAGAACCAGAATATGTAAGCAATTTTTTATGGTTACTGTTCTTCAGCTACTCCTTCTTGTACAAAATCAGTGTCAGATGCATTCTTCTTGCACTTGTCCCTCTCCAGAAATATTTATGGGCTTCTCAGAAGCAGAAACCTGCCTCCTCACCTCTGGGTGTTAAGCATTTGGAATGTGTTTTCCAAAGCCTTTCTCTGAATAGTGCAAATAATAGTTTTTTGGTTTAGCCTGAACAGCAAGCCACATTTGTTTATCCCTCTTCCCCTCCAAGGAGAAAGAAACACAAAGAAAGAAAATAACTTCACTCAGAGTACTTTTTTCACCTTGTTACTTTCCTGTTATCAGAGATTGTCTGAATTGCCATTTCAGAGGTGCTTTGGAATCACAACAAATCCAAATAAAGAATAAAACTTGTGAAACAAACAAAGTTTTTTATTACCTCATCATCACTGGTGTTACCAGTCATTATCACATATTATGACAACATACTAGAAAAATATGTTCCTTGCCCACTGCCCTCACTATGTTTAACTGTATAAAATAAATACTGAAGCCTACCAATACCTGTGCTGTTCATTCACCAATTTGTTGGAAGAGGTGAACTTGTTTTCGACCCCCATCTATTTAACTTTTCTGTGTAAGGTGGGTACTTAGCTGACCTTACCACAGAAGAAAGAATAAGCATACCTGACATGAGAAACTGCTGGTGCAGAGTTGAGCCTGTTGAGCCAGTGGAGGCTGGTGCTTAGGAATTCATTCCCAAGACCAGACATATCAACAAAACCTAAGCACTTAAATAAACAGAAGATGTAAAAATTATACAAATGAGGAATGTAAATTCATTTAAACAAAGGAATAAATATTGCTAGAGTATTTTTGCAACTGTTGCCGCTAGTTAACTTTCATCAGCGCTAACACATGTGAAGGAGAAAAGTGACGAGAATTCATTATCAGTTGAACTCTGAACTGAGAAGTCTTTAATGCTGTCTGCATTTCAGAGCAAGCTCATTGCACACATTTGGCAAATCTGTTTGAAAAAATTATCACATTCCTTGAACTTCCAAAAAGGTTATGAAAATCAACCTGAAATAATAATAGGAAAAAACACACCCTTCCCAGAAACTTCAGAGCAGCAACAATAACAAAGGCTGATTTTTCACAATGAGAAAATCAGCCATTAGAGTAATCCCCACCAGAACCGGGGGATTCTTCAACATCGGAATATTTTAAGATTAAGCTGGACAAAGTAGTCCATCTTATCTAAACCATGATTTTTCCAAGAAAAGTTGGACCAGAGGATCCTTGAGATTCCCTTCCCACCTGGTATTCTGTGACTATGAAATAGGGTACACGTACAAGCTGGAAAACAGAATCCAAAGAGTAGTTAATCAGCATGTTTTATAGGTGGCATTACATTTCAGTATGGTACTCTTGGGGAAGTTCTGACCTCAATCTGATTTTAACATTCTGGAACAAATCACATAATTCATTACTAAACAAACTGAAACCCAACATGCAACACTAGTCTTTTTTAAAGCCTTGCTGAATACTACACAGTATTAGTATTAGTTAGTAAAATTATTTTATCTGGTTTTTACTTTTAGCAATAAATCAAATTTTTTGCTATTTCCACAGGTTAGTACTAGTATGGTCAGTGAAATTGTCAGAAGTCCTATTTGCAGGAGGACAACATGACAGAATTTACTGTCAAGTTTTCATATTCGGCTGCCAGAAGGGAATTCAGAAAAGACAGTCATGACTTCTACTAAAAATTAGAGTTAATTTGTCAGTCCTTCTGTCTAAGTCAGCCTCTCCTGGTGTCTCTCTTCACGGACATATTGTAGTGTACCCCCCAGTAACTACTTTGAAATGTCACGGTTCAGTTGGTGGCCATTAAACTGCTCTGAAACTTATGTGAGGCCCTGCAGTAGGGGTCACCTGGACTCCTTCTTAGTCACAGTGATCTCAAACTTCAGTAACTTCACCCTTTTTTTAATTTATTTTAAGCCATTCCATAGGAGGAACATTTGCTCAATGCTCCTCCCTCTGCTCCTTCCCCCAGCATCAGACCTATAGAGAAATAAAATTTCCTTCAGCCTGATGTCCTGCCATAGCAAGACAAGTCTATGCTCTCTGCTTGCAGGCTTATAAATACCTCCGTAAGTGTCAAAGAATGCGTGCCTCTGATACACCTCTCTCAGCAATTAAAGGGAAATATTTATATTATTTCTACATATACACTAACAGCATGTGTTTAGTCACAAATCTAAAATCAGAACTGCTACACATGTCAACTAGAATTTCCCCACAGAGCTCCAATATTGTATTTGTCAGGTAGAGTTATCACGCTGTCTTCGATTTACCCATTGTTCCTAATACAGGCCAGATGCGTTGAAGGTTCATGTGGTTTCCAAAAAGATCAGTGGTCCTTGACCCCAGCCTTCAAATCAAGGTTTCACAGGGTGTTTTAGCAGAGAAAGGCCCCAGGACATATTGCAAACATCACCATCTTCATTTCCCCTCTTGCTCACCTGATTGGTGATCCAAAGTGTACCCCCACTTCACAACGATCGCAAGGGATATTCCACCTGCTGCCTCTGCCTTTCCTGGCACTCATCTGTTCTTTAGCTCTTCCTACATCATGCTTTCCCATTCTCCCTAATCACTTCATAATTCAAACAATTTAAGAGTTTGCATTCTTTCTGCCTTTTAGGAACCTGTGTGCTGTAAGAATAATCTTTGCAATATTTTATGGAGTTCTCATATTTTTTACATTTCCTAATGCTGTAATATTCTGCAGTCTTACCTCTCAGATGTTTGAGAATGTTGATTCACAAGGGAAACAAAAAGGAAAAGATATAACACATAGAGCTTCTTCTGGCACCGAACCTGGTTAAGATATTTGCACTGGATTTATAAATCCAGATTTCAATAACATGAAGACAAGTGGCAGTGCTTTCCAGAAAGGAGTAGCAAATGACTACTACAATATGCAGCTAATGCTCTTCAACCTCTTTATTTACCTAGGTATTCTCAGTGATCATTCTTACTCACATTCAATCCCTTCAGGCAGTGAGAAGCAGCATCATTTCAGAAGATGTTTTCAGTTAAATGACGAACATTAATTAACTGTCTTCATTTCTCCTGCTCAACACTGACGCAAACAAACATGGGTAATAATTTGGCTATCACTCCTCAGGACATGCAGGGTCCCATTCAAAAAAGCCCTTACTCATTACTGTGCACAACTCTGCTTTCCCGGGCGCTCCTACCCAGCATTTGTGGATTACACCAAGGTCATCTCCTCCATATATGTTGAAACAAGGAGGGCTTAAGAAGACCCAACCGCAAGGAAAAAGGTGTCATTTATACTATCCTACACATCGCTCCTGAATTCTACTAGAAGAATAAAACATAAATGACTGCGTATTTAAAAGCATTTAGCCAAGAGTGAAGCAACCGCAGGTCAGCCAAAGGCTTTATTTTCAGTTACCTGCCTCTTCCCTTAATGAGCCCCACCAAGTGTCATGGGGAATTCCAGTTTCTCAGACTAGAAATACCAATGTGCTAAGCCTTCAAAAGACAGGGTACTCCAATCTTTTGGAAAAAGCACAGTAAAATATAATGTTAGGAATTAATACCACCCTTGCTTGCCGTGATCCTGGGTTCCCCCTCTTTCTTCAGTGATTCCTACTGAGTCAGGCACACAGAAGCCACAGCAAGGCCAACAAAAGGCATTTCTTTTACACTGCTCTGCTACACCCTATAACAAAGCATACTGTAACATACCCTCTCACTGCACTGACAGCAAAGCATTTACAGAGAGGAGGCAGTAGCTGCAGTCACTCACCAGGTTGAGGAGATGATTTTATTTTGTGACAGAGGGTTATTTCAAATGTTTTGCAGTAAATGTAATTTGATGTCGAGCCAGGACTGTCATTCACTTGGTGGTGATAGTGTCTCTCTACAACAGACAACAGGAGTTACTCTTTGGGCAAAGAGATGTGCAATAAGAATTCCTGAGTGCTCCTGAGAACCCCTTCAAGATGTCCTTTCAGCCAGAACATATTGCTCTAAGTAACATCTCAGATTCCTAACCAGAGTTCTGTTTACAAAATCATCTTGCTCAAGTAAAGTTTCATCTTTTTCTTGCCCATCCAACCATTAAGCCTTCTTTGAAGCAGTTCTGCAGGCACAAGTGTTGAGAATTGTGAAGTATGAATTTGTCTGTGTGCTTTTAAGCTCACTGAAAGAAGACAGCAAAAGAGTAAAAGCTGTGAGACAGCTAAGTAGTTTTCATCCGTCACTGCTTGCCAGGGAGATACAGGTAATCCATCCTAAAGTCTTGGGCTCTTATTCCTGGCAGTACAAGTGTGCACTTCACTCTCCAGCGTTAAAGGTTTGGGGATTGGTGAGAGGAAACAACTTCAAAGAAATCCATTATTAGTAACACTTCTAGTGTAATTTCCATGTACTCTGCCATTGACATTATTTGGTAGGCTAGTCATAAGAATAAATATATAAACTATCCTCATAAAAAACAAAGACTTTTGGCATAAATCTATAAAAGGAAAGGGAAATAGATTTAAACCTGACTATAATTAATAGCCACATCCAAAAACAGCCATAAATTTGTCTTTTTGTTGATTGACAGACTTATGAGTACAGTAAGCTGTTAAAAAAGTCTAGAGGCTTTTTATTATGTGCCAAATGTTAATTCTGTTGAACTGAAAGAATAAACTTCCAGTAGGAGCAGAATTTGCTTCTATGACTATGTTTTCAGAGTATTTTCCAAATCACTGTCTTCATGATACAGTACCACTTATAGATATGAGGAACTGGGTTCCATTTTTATTTAGTGCTTACTTGATGAAATGTGATTCTCCTTTTCTACATCTTCATTTTTTTTTATTTACTCTATCTCCTCTTTCAATTATTTCATGTATGCCTATTTTTGTCTGCATTGATATTCTTTTATTCTGCATTTTTTGTGAACATAAATCAGCATAAATAAGAGAGTGAAGCCAGTATTACGAGTCAGTTTAAATGCATTCAGCCTGCCAGCAGTCTGATAAGATTTGGTACCCAGTTTTGTCTTTCTGCTCAGGAAGGTCATTCAGAGCCTTAGGAGAATGATAAAAACTGTTTACTCATTTTACAGCTTATCCCAGGTTAGCATCTGTTCCTGATATATGTACCATTTTTATTGTTTAAAACAGCTATCCAAACACTGCATTGTAAAAGTGTAGTTAGAATTTGTAGTTGAAATACGTAATGGCAAGAACACTGAATTTTTCTGTTTCTGAGGGAGTATTATATACACATTCTTAAATCAATAAAGTTCACTCAAATGTAACCCAGAACAACACAGGCTTTAATTCCAATGACACATTCGTAGTTTCACCTCTATTCTTATTGCTCTTGGTGTGACCTAGAGGCAACCTAGTGTTCTCAGACATGAGACTATTGTGAGTTGAGCCCTTCTGGGGCAAATCTGTTTCCCCGTTACACAATCACTGCATGTATTTGAAACAGTATGCATGTATTTTGTAAATATATATTTGAATGATGCATGTGCTTCTGCAGCTTCCTCAACAAGGCAGGCAACTGCTCCGTTTGATAACTGTTGCCATAACAAGGACATGAATTTGCCTCAGCAACTTCTCCCTGCAGTGTGAAAGCCAACACTCACCATCAGCAGTCCAATAAATGGGTCTGGTCTTGAGCTGTGATCTTGATCCGTGGGTATTAATCCACTGTCTTTTTGGTAATCCCATTCCAAAGGCAAGGAGTCACGGTGTAAAAATACCTGCCACATATCTCTCATCGTCTTTCTAACACATAACCAAGGGCAGAGGAAGTGTCTGTCACAGCTTTCAAAGTCCAAACTGAGGAGTTTGGGATTCAAATCTTAGTTGGGGATTCAAAACATTCTGCAAGAAACAAAAGTCCTTCCCAAAGGAAAAAGGGGAAGAACGTGTAATGTATATTTTTCACCCTAAGGAAACAAACCATCCTCACAAAATGTATAACAGATATTGTCATCTTTAGAAAGGAAACAAAGGATAAAGAGATAGTTCTTCTGAAGATGAGAGCAGATGAAAGCTCTGAAACTGAAACCTCATTTGATAGTCAATAGTGTGTCTATTAATTGTCCTCTTTCAAAGATCAGTACCCTCTAACTATGATCTGAATAAAGTGGCAGATCCGCACCTGCCTCCAGGAACTATCACTTAAAAAGGTAGCAGTTTTACTAATTAGGTGCAAGTAAAGGACAAAAAGAGAGAAAAAGAAGAGAGGTACATTTGTACATCCTTACAAGGTAACATCACAAATACTTACCAAAGACAATTATTTTTGGTTATTATTGAAATATCTACAGTTGGCTGCATCCTTTCTAAACACAGAGTAACCTCAATCTGCCTCACAGCTTTTTATGCTACTGTCCTAAATCCCATTCAGTTGCTGTAAGTTTTTGAAACCCTGATTTTCAAAAATAAAAATATAATAAATCTGTTCGCTTATAGCACCTTCTAAGGGCCATATTACTATTTTCTATGACGTGTTGTCAGTTTATTTTGGTTGGTCTCCAATGTGCAGGACAGAGGGAAGGGTACTTCAGACTAAATGTTTTGTTTGAACAGCTAAAGGTCTGGGCTGTCCTACAATGGATTTTAAGTAAAGGAATGGAAATGTATTTCATCACAACATTCATGAATGTGTTTTGTATTTGTTACAGTGATAGGCAAAATGGAGAAAAACCCAGCCTATGACTCAAAGGGAAAAATCTTATAAATCCTTATGTTGGTTACTAATCAAACTTTTTCTTGGTTTAGTGAAATCATTATTTCAAAAAATCAAGTACAATTTCATAAAAATATATGCAATGCTAAATACAAGTGCATGATTCCTTTCCTAATTAAGTTATTTTTAAAAGAATATATTCACCAGTGAATAGATTGCTGCCCACTTAGGAGCTTAGTAGACAGAGTGAAATTTGTTATAATATCTCAAACCACTACTAGATAATTTATATTCCGCAGTGAGCTTGAGAAATAGTAACAGTATTCAAATAAATTTTTAAAAACAATAGATTTGTATGATATAATTTATTCAACAATCAGGAATTTCCATATCTTCTCAAAGGATGATGAACCTAATAATGACCTATTATCCTACAGACACTTGTAGATTAAGTTTCCCATCCTCCAGGCAGTTTCTTCTCCGACTCAAATCATGCCAATTGTTAACAGCTCACAGATCAAAAAACTACCAGCACATACAAGTATGTTGGGATGCATGTGGTGGTGGCCACTACAGCAGAGCATTCAGAGGACTGATGGACAGGCCTCCACAACACCAAGGTGTAATCCTCACCCCTGGTTACGGCGAGTTCCCATGTGCCTAGTGGTTCTTAGTTTACATGTTTTAAGTTTATGGGTTTAGGAATTCTCCACCCAGTTTTATGTATACGCTCAAGTTTATGTATTTCCTTTAATTGCTTATGTATTAGTTCTAGAAAGTTCTTCCTTCCTCGATGCCCCCATTGGTTGACTCATGTAATCCCCTCCCCTAAGTCATCCCTATTGGATATTTCCCTGTTGGCTCCTCCTCCTTAGTTGATCTCCATTGATTGTTTCCCTTTGTTCCACCCCCGTATAAAAGGCTGTGTTCTCCCTTATCCCTGGTCTGTGTCCCTGGACTCTCCCCTGGCAATAAACCAGCTGGAACCTGTGTAAAGACCCCTCTCTTGTCCTTTGCCTCTGCCAAAGGTTTTACATCATCCTTGTTTGGGGCTCACTCCTTGCTAAGGAGCCAGCTTTCCCTGCTTGCTGCAGCTGACACCAAGGACGTCTGCAGCTGGACACTGTGCTGCCTCGGGCAGCCCCAACAGTGTCACAAATACTCATTAAATTTTTTTACTGTCTTTGAGCTAAGGAAAATAAATATATAAATGAAATGACATCTTCACACTTTTTTATGATATTACCTATCCAAGAAGAAGCTGCTATACTTCAAACAGAGCTTTACACTGGGGATTTTGCAAACTGAGAGTGGGAATCTATAAATATCTACATTTACGTGTGTGTTTGTATGTTTATACAATATCTATAGCTATAGTACAGGCATACTACACTTTTTCGTTCCAAACCAATACTGCCATGAAAGTAGGTCTTTGCCACGAGAGGAAGCTATTTCTGTTCCCCAAAAGCATGTTACTGTGCATCATTTCATCCATGCAGTATGTAATGAATAGCACTTTGTTAGCACACAGCAGAATATATTCTCTCTGGAACAGTTCCATGCTTGTAAAACATCTATTTTCCTCTCAAACACCATTAATTCTAGAACTATAAAAGCCTATTTACACATACATCCTCCTATTCCACTTTAATGACCCACAAAAGAAACAATAACACTAAATACTAAAAGCTATGAGCAAAATTTCTTAGGTGGAAATTTAGTACCCAAACTCTAAAATGGCCAGTGGAAGAGTCAGACTTCATTCATACTGCTGTGTGTAAATACACAAAAACACATTACTGCAATTAGATAAATTTTATTATTATATTAAATGACAACTGACTTACTAGATATCGCAAATTTGAGTGAAAAGCTGCCGTATTTAGAGTTTCCTACAGGACAGACTGTTTCTTGCCCTGGGACAATATCTGGGCTATAGAATGAACAAACCTGTTTCTGCTAACTGGTTATGTCTTTGATATATAGGACTGCTAAAACCAGGGAGATGGGTGATAGGACTCAGAATAGTCTCATTTCAAAAGCAGTTCCGAAGTACTGTCCCCAGTTTCCAGAAAGCAATAAGCTAGCCACTTTCACAATGCCCTTCCAAGGTGGATCACTGGGTGATAACTCTTTATCTTCTAGATTCCCTGTTTGTCATCTCTGGTCTTCAGGAGTTCTGAGCTCTCACACTTGACAGTTCTGTAAAAGCTCTCCTCTAAAAATATGAGTACTGTGAGGCATTCAGAGTGGCCTGACCTATCTTAATATTTTCTCTTTCTCTCTGCAATATATGTGTAAAGGAGGGTGGATGACCCCTGTGTTGGACAAAGCATTTAATTTGCCATGAGATCTCACAGCCAAAACAGCAAAGAAGTTACTAGGACGTGCAGTTCTTGGCTTCATTTCCACATAGTAACACTGTGGTGATTTCAAACATCTCCACCCTCTCTCAGATTATTTCATCTCTTCTTCTAATTACTTCTTATTTTCCAGTTAGAGTCTATGTCTTGCTCTTATAACCAGAGGCCCCCGCCCTTTTGATCTTATTAGCTTCTTTATCCTCAACACTTTCATCTCTGTTGTTCCTCTTCTGTGTTCTTTATTTTTTCTCCAATTTTAAACTCACCCACGTCTTCCTGAGAACCTCTAACCTCCTCTGATAGCCCTTATCTCTGTCCATGAGTAACCCTGACAGCATGGAGAACCAGTTCCACCGTGTCAGGAGGTCCCCAACAAGGAAGAAGGATTTACAAGGAAAGTACTACCCAGGCCCCAAAGCCCCGGCCAGCTGCAGATTAAGTTGTTGTGTTGAAGAGAAGATTTGCTCTGTGATAGCTGCAGAAACACCAGGGGAGGATGTGCTGCACACAGGCCTAACACTGCACTCGTATTTCTGTCAGATTTTTAACAAACTGGTCAGATTTTTAACAGCTACACCAGGATGATAGGATTTTTTTGCCTAAGTTCCTACTCCTACTCTAGTGAACTTAGGTGCTAGAAATTCTCAGAATTATTATCCCTTTCCACATGGCAAAACAAGGCTTGTTTTGGTCCAATCTCAAGTTAAGAAACAATTGAGCTAAATTCTTCTTGCCCCACTGTCAGAAGGAAGTAATATGAGGCAGAGAGCTGCCGTGAAGACTTCAGCTGAAAAACGTGCAGCATACACACAGTGAAAAGACCCAATTCTAGATGAAACATACTCATAACCTGAAATGTCTGTCAGTGCGCAGCCAAATATGCCATGCACTGTGGGTCTGGAGCCAGGGTGAGTCCCAGCTGGTACAGTGTGAATATGAATATATGGCTGCAGGGCAACCCTCAATTTGGGTGGTGGTACAAACGTTCCATGTGCAGCAGAGCCTAAGCTGAGCAGCCACAAGCTGCTGGGCCTGGCACTTTGGATGAGGAGCATGGGACCACATGCCTTGGAGGAGTGCAGAAGAAGGAGATGCTTTTCATCCCCCCTGCCCCATGCCAGCATCAGCTCTTGACACAGTAAGTCTGAATCTAGTAGTTTGTAACACATCAGCTGCTGGGTTTTATGTAAGCACAGCCACTCAGAATATCTGCACCATGTTCTGCTCTCTGTGAGAGCTCGTTAGCTCAAATCTGGTGCTTCGATGACCAGTGTGCTAGTAGGACCAGTGTGCCAGAAAGCACAGTCACTGAACAGGTTCTCTGGGTGCAACTCTTAGCAGCTGTACCTCAGCTAAATCCTGTTGGATCGATGTTAAATCCCTTCAGTGCCTGCAAGTACCTCTGTTTCATAGTGGAAGTATCATCACCCTCTCTGGTCCTTTGGCCATGCCAAAGTTACCCAAATTTTTCACTGTCCAGAAATACCTGATTTTTTCCAACCTTTATGCCCCAGCACTGAATAATCCATCTTAGATTCTAAATCAATGCAACTAACTAAAATTTCATGCAATACCATCTAAGAAATCCAATTCTTTATTTTTAAAAGCATGTTCTAATCATGCAGTCATTGGGGCTTTTTTCCCCATTAACAGTATCATTTTGCTTTCAGTTCTTGTACGAGGTAAAATGATAGATGTATTTTTCCTCATCCATTTCCCTTACTAGGTGGATCCTGAAAGTACTCAGAGTTCATCCTAACTTATTACACCATTCTTCATACTACAAACATCAGGGCATAATTTCTCCATTCAGCAAAGTTAGTTTCTTCATGATATAAGCAAATGCAATTCCCTGCAGATCTAGTGAGACTATGGAATTGATTAGTGCCAAGTCTGGATAAATTCAGCTTTTGATAAAGAAGATAAATGAAGACTGCAAAAAGAAAACCATGGGAGGCATATTGCAAGCAAAGATACTAACAACTAGTTAGCAATATGGATTGTCATGAACAGAGTGATTTCGTATTTCATTCAGTCCTCTATCATCTGTGATAAACAGTCCAACTCTAGAATAAGTTCGGTTCAGCTTTTAAATGGAGTGTAGTGGCAAAGATGTTCAATAGAATCCAAGAGACTTGAAATAACTGGCAGCCAAAGCTTCCAATGAAAATTCAGAGCAAATTAAATTTTCCTTGAGGAAAGTTAAAGAAACATTCCCTGAACTATGTGAAGCTCCAAATTATGAAACGTTTTGTTCTGGTTTTCACATCTTCCTGTTACAAACCTTGAGAAACAGGTACCTTGAGAACAGAAAACTTGACACATGGAAGGAGGAGAAAATGAGGTCTCTGAGAACTAGGGGAAAACTTTTATGTGCTTGGTGAAAGAAATACATATAAATAAAGCTGCTGGGGAAAGGGAGAGAAATCAGGAAGCTTAAATGTTTTGGTTGCAGTAGGCAGAAAGAATGGAAATTACTTCAGTGAGATACTGAGAAGAAATCACAAGTTACAGTAGACTGTGGATTTAAAGAAGGAAAAGTGAAGGTAGTATAGAGTGTTAAAGGTCAGGTTTTCCTCAAAGAATGCTTCCAAGAATTCAGCTAAAAATGAATGTATTAATATTACCTCTTTCTCTTTTGACAAGAGATGAGGACATCGAAGAGGAGGAACTGAGGTTGGCAACAGCTGCTAATTGCTTTGCGTAAGAAGTTGGAAGAGCTTCTGAACTTAGGGAAATGATAGATGATGGAAAGAAAATAAGATGTAGCATTAGCATCCAGTCTTATAATCCTCAAGGCAACCATCCTGACATGCTAGCGAGCCCTGATATCACTGGGATAACATACTGTGTTTCTTGAGGAACTCAGGAAAGGAAAGAACTCCGAAACAAAGGGGTTTTTTTTCTCGTTGTAATGAGTCATGGCTCTGGACAAATCTTCAATTTCAAGTTGCACACTGCTCAGACTACTTATTGTCTTTGAAAGAGTTCTTGATCCTTCTTTTCCTTTTCAGTATATAAATCAGCTGGGCTTAATTAACAAATAAAAATCATTTGTCTTAAGCTTTATTTGCAATGTCTCCACCTCTTGGATTCCTGAATGCTAAAAGCAGGCAGGTAGGTAGTTTTCCTGTCCAGTTCTTCACAGATGGGCCTACATACATCATGGACAGACCCAGGTGTATACAGCACAAGCAACAGAAAAATAGGAAAACTGATACCAAAGCTCTCTCTTTCACTCCACAGATATTTCTGAACAATATATGGAGTTTTATGGAGGGCTATTGAGCCCTTGGCACAAGACCTACTGCACTCCCTTGGAGGAGACATGCCTGAGACTAAAAAGACTTCCCCCAGAGATAAGCAACCTTCCTCTGGGTCATGGTGACAAAGTGAACCACCCCCAGCATGCCTTGATTCTATATGGTAATAGCCTGTACCCAGTTGGCTAACTGGTTTCTGCCCCACCCCCTGCCTTTCCTATAAAAGGCCCCTGTTTCTGCCACTGAGTAGGGATGTTTTGTTCCTGGCCTTACTTTCAGAGGGGCTGCTGGACAATAAAAGCCACTTCTGTAGAGTAGCTAAACGAGGCTCCTGTCTCTCTGTCACTGAGTTTACCTTGGGTGATTTCATGAAGAGCTGAATCACAAGAGCTGGTATCACTTGTAGTTGAGAAATTGCTACACTTGCTGAAATCACCTGCTGTCCAGGGAGGCCTGCCATTGCGCCTGAAAGGGTTGTTCTTTGCAGGATGCTCTGTCTAGGAAGGTCGCGGCATACTGGTGCTGACCGGCATCGGACCTCCTGTGATAGGGATTGAATCTATATCACTTTCCCCCTGGAGACAGACAGTCAGTGAATAAAAAGTCAGAACAAAGTCAACCTAGAAAGCCAAACAAATCTTTTTAAATAATGAATTTCATGGGATTTTCAGCATAGTGTACACAAGTTAATTCAAAACATATGTGAACCCTAACAACCCTTTTAACAAACACAGTTAAGTTTATTAAGAAATCTAAAAGAGGCAAGTTTCACATGATTTTTAGCAGAAGTTTGGCCCAATCTCAAATACATCATCATGATGCACACAGCAGCAGTGACAGAGGCATAAAACATCAGGGTTTCAAAGCAGTCTTGTGGCTCTCCTCTGCTTCTCAGAGTTTTCCCATTTTTACAAAATCAATAGCAAAATTTAAATTCTGATCTTTCCTTGGTCTCCAACCTCATCTTCCTTTTATCTTCTCAGTTTCATCATAATATAAGGTATTTATTCCTGAAAATTTCATGAGTCTTATATTTTGAGATTTCTAGACCAGATGAAAAATTTCAATATTTTAGATCACTTAGAGAAGCACCTTTAGTGAAACTGAATAGACAGCTGGCAGTTCATGCACATTAGTCTTCATTAATTTGTTTTCCCGTATTTCTTCTTGCTGTTGAATCTGGGTATAATTCCCAGTCACATTTTAGGTACTATTCTAAGCTGAAGAGGCTTAAAAGTTACCACTGAATCCAATTGTTCAAAGTACACATGTGTCTACCGTGCTACCAAAACTTCCGTTTGCATTTGCAAGATATACATAAGTAGGTGATTCATATAGGAATAATGGCAGGAGTAATTTTAAAAGTTAATTTCTTACCATGATTTCTGTACCAGACCTCAAGTGTTTCTCATGACCTGTATGATAAAAAATTAAGTACAAGATATAGGCCATAAGAAAGTCAGATGTAAGTTTTGAAAAGATAGACTTTCTATCAATATTAGTTTTATTCCTTAGAGTTAATTGTGAGGATTTGTTCACTTTTGTTGTTGATCAGTGAGATTTTGACTTTTGAGTGAATGTTTTTTAATTGAAAAACATAGTGCATTTCCAGTGTTCAAATGGTTCTTTTAAGAAACATCTCAATTCTATTTGAAGGATTGCTACTCTCCAGTGATTCAATGCTGCATTTTTGTCTCTATGAGCTGTAAAAAAATTATTACAGGGCAATAAATACTGGGCTGCATTATGTCTGAAATGCATAAATGTTTTTGTTATCCCAGTGTTGTAATAAAATTGTTTTCAAGTCCTTTGACTAATCATCAGCCTCACTGAAAACATTTGAAACTGTATTCCATTTTTCAGACAATTTGACAGACAGATAGTAGCTCTAAGAGTAAACTTCATGAAGAATTTCATGAAGCTGGATGTCAGTCAAATTCGAATGCTCAAATTATCAAACCCATCTAAATTACTTTGTAGCTTCAGCAACTTCAAACCTAAAGATTTTGATCCTTAAACAACAGAAATGCTCATCCTAGTCACTGTGAATAAGAAAATTAACTACCCCAGACCAAACCAGCACACTGGGAGAGCTGCCGGCTGCCTACTGAAGGGTCAGGTATGTGCCTGGGCTGCCATGCTGCATGGCAGAAACCAGCTCGGTCCAGATCTGCATCCCGGAGGGTAGCCTGGGAGGAGGACAGCACCCTTAGATGCCGGTGGTGCCACTAGAGGCTAACAGAGCCAGGCAAATCTCAGCAATTTGTACCCAGCAGAAAATTTCCTCCTTGCCCAGGAGTGAGTGCAGAGGGTGTGGTGTGTAGGAGGGATGAGCAACTTCTCTGGCACCTGCCCCATGGTGTACAGCTTCAGCCTGAGCGTGTGGCTGCGGGGTGGCTGCAGGAACATGAGCAGCTGGTTAAATCAGCTGGTAGAAGATTTGGTTGTCATGGACACTCCAGGATCTACAGGTGCCATCCATTGCAGTGGCAATAGGGTGCATCTCTGGCATGACTCTGCTTTTGCAAAGCACTCAGCGGACACCAAGAAGTCACACACCAGGTTCTTCAGATCCTTGCAGTGTCAGGTAGTACCTGTATTGGCAATAGGGTGGGCACAACCAAGGACCTGACACCACTGTGTGGTCTGTTGAAGCTTTCCTCCTCCTTGTTGCTCTCCTCCTTCCTGCTGCTGGAGCTGTCCTGATCGCAGCAGCTGTGAGAGGCAAGTTTCATTTTCCTGGTCCAAAATGACCACTGCTGCCACACAGAGAGAGTGTGACTTCTTCCACAGGCCTGCTCTGCTCGGATTCCTGCAGCACCTACCTTGTCTCCTGGTGCAGTGACCCCTTGTGCTGCTGCATTTGCTGGGCCATGGCCACACGGATCAGGTGATGGTGCTTCAGCCGGGGCAGGATGGCCAGCACAGCCAGGAAGAGTGCAACTGACACAGCCATGGCCTGGGGGAGGTGAGAGACATGTTTGCTCAGCAGGGCTGGGTGGGAGGTAACACAGAGCAGAAGCTGCCTGGAGCTGGGAACCAGCAGGAGAGGAGGTGAGGGAGCTGCGAGGGAGCAAGGGCAGTGTTTGTGAACACTGCAGGGATGGAAGCTGTGGGCCATTTCACAGAAGCCTTTGGGCACTGGGGTCTGGAGGCTTGAAGGGGATGCAGTCCTTGTCTGGAGACAACACACAGCCCATCCTACCCAAACCACCCTCACGGCCAGTCCCTGGCTGGGCTGTACCCCATGAAAGGCCAAGAGACACCCAAGCAGTCTCCCAAGGCCCCACCCTACCAGGCTACAGTGTCCCATGGAGAAAAGTTTTTAAAAAGACTTCTTAAGAAAAGTTTTAAAAGAACATTTTAACTTCCTTTTCAAATTATCAAAGTTAGGGAGAATAATAGATTGTATGTGTTCAATACCGTAGGTAGCTGATGTCTTTCTCAAGATGGAAGATGCTTTTCTCTCCTACAAAAGGAAATTTCAGCACTTGAGACAACGTTAAAGTGTTAAGTTAGGCTAAACAGAAATACTTGATAAAGAATAATGCATTTGTTTGTGACTTTTTTAACTTAGTAGAAGTTATATGAGGAACAAACTAGAGAACTCCCCTCCCCACAGAATAGAAACCAAACAATTTATCACAAAAAAATCTCTGTTCCTAAACATCTGAAAGATTTCTTCAGTATCAGCCATTGAAGAATTTGGTATGTTTTTAAAATTATCGAAGAAGTATTGTATCACCCTCAAGTGGGTTCTTTTGTCTGCTTCAGGGGTTCTTGCTAACAGGTCTTACACAAGGTCTTATCTGTTCTTCATTTTCAGTGTTCCTTTTCCTTAACGATAGTGATGTATCATGAAGAAATACTATGAATGGCAGATGTCAAGACCACTGAAAATAGTGATACGGTAGCATTCCTGAGAAAGAGTAGAAAAGTAGCTGGAGAGTTTAAAATACAGCTATTTTTAATTTTAGCCTCGACCTTCAAATTGGCATTGATATTTAAAATAGAAGTCAATGCAATTTGAGTAAAGGAGAGATTTTTTTCACAATTACTCAAAACAAAGTGGTACTTTACACCACCACTAAACCTCACTGATTATGTGAATAAGCATCAGTCAGAAAGAGTGACAGAAACCAAACCTGGTCCTTGAACAAGTAGCTTCCCACAAAGTTTTTCTGACAGGTTTACTTACTCAGACACACAAATAACCCAAAGCTAAGGCTAATATTAGATGCTTTTTCAGAGCAATATCAAGTACCATAGTTTTAATGTAAATATATTAATATAAGCAGTGATATTTTAAATATGTAGCACCTCTTTTTCTAATGTTTAAAAATAAAATTAAACCCGTGTCTGCTTTTTCACATTCCCAGATTTTGTGCTTTCCGAGATAAAGTATTGTGCACAATGTTATCCTTTTTCCAAACAGTATAGTGCTGTGATAACAACAAAGCTGGGAACTAATCCAGGCCTTCTGAGCCAGAGATATTGCCACCCATTACTAATAGCTGGGATGGTGCTGCCCATAGACCTGAGAGAAAAATGTGAAAGCTCTAATGATATTTTTTCCATAAGGATAGACAAAATTAGCAATTAACACAGGCTCTGAATTTTGTTGGTGGCACTGATAGGACACTTTTACTATACATATTTAAGAACAGAAAGGCTCCAAGAAAAACTGATAATGAAGCACTCCTCTCTGAAATAGGAATATGAAGTGTTTCACAATGTGTAGCATCTTCCTGTTCCCTTTAGTGTCTCCCTGAACCACTTTGCTTCCCATCTCACTACCTGTCCCTCATTTCTGCATCCCAACTCTTGCCATCTCCATTTACTTTCTCCTTACCATGTGTCCTTCTTCATTTTTTCTTCATTCCCCAACACTATTACCCCTTTTCTGAAGTTGCCATAATTCCCAAACTTACAACATTTTAACATCTCTCTTTTTCTAACACTGATTACAGGAATCCACTGCCCAAAAAGAGACGACAATAGGCAACCTGATCACAGGAAATTTCAGGTTGGAAAGTTCTCACGTCTGAGATCAGATTGGGTTTCTCCAGGCTCTGTCCACTTGAATCTGGAAAACCTCCAAAGAACAGAGACTGTGCAGCGTCTCTGAGCAACCTGTTCCACTGCCTGTTTCTCCTTGTGGGGAAAATAATTACCTTATATCCACTGTGAAGCTCAATTCTTTCAGCTTATGCCTGTTGTTTCACATTCTCCTGCCCCGCAGCACTGTGATCAGCCTGGCTGCATCTACTCCATGACGTCCCCACAGCCCTGGGGGGTTGCTGTCATATTCCGTGAAGCTATGTCTTCCCCAGGCAGTACAAGTCCAGGTCCCCCAGCCTCACCTGACAGGAAAATTCCTCTGCCCCTTCCAGCCTGGACATCAGAGTCTTTTCCACAGAGTTGCTCCCTAAATAGGCAGTCTCCAGCCTGTGGGACTGAATGGCGTTCATGCATACCAGGGGTATGTCTTGCCATCTGTCACTGCTGAATTTCAAAAGGTTCTTGTCAATCCACCCTCTGGCCTCTCCACATGCTGGGATAACCGAAGAAGCAAGAGAAGCAATGGACAGCAGCCTGCCCAGGGGCTGAGCTCCATATCCAGCCCAGTGTCTGAGATACAGAAAGGTACACTATGCCAAGATTTTTCTTGTACACCTCTAACAATTAAGGACTAAAACTCAAGATGCAAAGCCAAAATACCAGTGCTCAGAGTGATGAGATGGCAGCAGGGCTGCAACATGCCCTGCAGGATTTGTCAGCACTGAACACTGTCTATGTTCAGACCTAGTCAAA
Organism: Struthidea cinerea; assembly: GCA_013397865.1. Taxonomy (NCBI): domain Eukaryota; kingdom Metazoa; phylum Chordata; class Aves; order Passeriformes; family Corcoracidae; genus Struthidea; species Struthidea cinerea. The sequence continues at coordinate 128,244 of VZTI01005326.1, forward strand.
CCCATCCAGACTGCCAGGGGACAGGGAAGTCAATCAGTGTCATTCTGCAGGGAATCTGCACATTCCCTGGGAAGACAAAGACATGCAACCAGCTCAGGTTTAGAGCCCAGTATATGGTGGAGAACAAAAGGATGCTGGAAACATTCAAAGCCTTATGCAAATATCCAAATCTTTACCTAATTTGAAATATTCATTTGGAGAAAACTGGAAAACTGGAACTTCTGGAAACTGACATCAGTGCCCTCTTACCAATAAATTATTAGCTAGGTGGAAAAAAAAAAGGCTATTTTTTTTATGTGTGCAGTAAAAGCACCACTGGCAGGTTCTAGGGAGATATCTTGGAAGAAAGAAGGGATTCATCAGGCATTTAGAGCCAGAACTTGCATTAGCACAGCTGTCCTGATTGTGCTTTTGCTACATATGCAGTCTCATCCGTTTCCAGATACAACAATGAATTGTTTGTACTTTATTTATTTTATAACCACAGATTTCAAAATACCATATAGATGAGACAGTTACGTAAACATCCCAGTAGGCTCAAAATTGAAAACACGAAAATCAAACAAATACAGAGACAGGATATGATCCACCCTGCCTTCAATAACAAGCCCAAGCATAATGACATCTGCTCATGCAAAGATAAGGTTGATTTGATCTTGTGACCACTTTGATTGAAGTTTCATGTACCAAAATATTTGTATGCATATTTATATTTGCATTGACCATTTTCTCTACTTTGTTCATGGAGTTGCATCTAGCTTTATTCAGTAATTAATTCACTATTAATCTATCAGCCATTTAGTGAAAGGAAAGTTGTTCTAAAGCTTCTTCAGTATTTCTGTAATCTAACAACCTAGATCTACATTTTCAGAGCCTACTCATGCCTTTGAAAATCTTGGTAAACACCTAAATTCCACAACATATTTGGACTACTGCATTACTTCTATTTTCAAAGCTCTTAGAAGTTTCTATACTATGCATGGTCAGGTTTTCAAAAGCCTTTTAAATTATTAGGGATGCCCACCAAGCACCTAATCAGACTGAGACACATTTAAGTGGAACATGCACCCAACATGCTTTCAAAGCTCAACCCTCAAGGTCATATTTTTTAAAAGATACAAAGACAGCTCTGCCTGCAAGTTGGCAGAAACTCACCCCTGAGCGAGGCAGGGTATTTCTGCCAGCTGCTGAAGCACTCTGGCTGTCGGCACTGTCAGATGGGAGGCACTATGCAACACAGTTACTAGTTTGATTCAGTAGGTCGAAGGGCTGCGTTTATATGCAGCAGGCAGAAGAAAGAATCTGGAGAAGCTCTGCCGGAAACTTTTTAAATGGACCAAGAAGAATCTATTAAGTGCTCCATCAAGTGCAATAGCCATGATGAACATTTTACTGTGCCATGCAGGCTCCATCGTCATGAGTTTTCTTATAGTTGTTGTTGTTATTATTATTTCACTGTACTGGCCAGGAATTAAGAGATAGAAAAGGTGACAGGAGGGGTGCAGGGAAACCTGTTTCTGTTTCCCCTCAACAAAGCAAAGCATAGCAAAGACAGATTACATTAAATGAACTGCATTAGGAAGGTCAGAGGTGGGGAGAGTGCTCCTTCCCCGGTGGGACTCAGATCCTAGGCAGCACTACATAGCAAGCCCTTAACAGCTGCTGGCACTACTCAGCTGCACGCTGAAGGCAGTAGTCCCTCTGACTGATGTGAAGCTCCCAAAGCAATCTCTTGATATCACCATGGGGCAAAGTTATTTGAGAGCCTATTCACCTGTTTTCCATTGTTTTCTGTTAATGTGACAGCTAACGAGCATGCAGTTTGCAAAGGCTCAGATGAGACTCAAAGCTCTTTTGGGAAGGCAGAAGCTTCTCCTAAGGAAAGACCATGTTACTGTTTTATAAATTATTTTGCAGTGGTGGTAATTGCTCTCGGAAGACTGAGCTGTATAGGGCTGACAGCAGAAGTATTGGGGCTTCCTAAATTATTTCCTAGAGAAGTTTGTAGTCTCCCCATCTATCACATAACATTCATCTAGTTTATGGTCAGAGCTGGTTATATGCCTTGCAATCCAAGTCATTGGGTTTCCCTATCAGCCTGGATAGGAAGAACAGAAATTTTCCTTGCTATTGGCCACTCGGCCCACATGAGAAACTCAAAGCAGGACAGTTGAAGCAAAATAAATAAGTACTTCTTTGTCTCATTTCCTAGTCATATGGGAAGACTTTAGGAAATTGCATAACATTTTTATGTAATGTTCCATAACGCATTTTCCTTGATGCTACATGGATCCTGTCTTACTGTTAGGTCTGCTGGAGGCTCAAGTCTGAAAATAGATATATGCTGGAGATCCTGATGGAACTGTTGAACAGATCTCAGTTTATAACTATGAAAAAATCCAGTCCAAATGATGTCTGCTGCCCCACATTGTGATCCTCCAAGAGATTCTTCCCAGAAAATGGACCACTCTGTTTGGGGGTAGGTTGCAACAGATGACATAAATCATTAATTAAAATAGAAAGTACTTTCATTTTTTCACAAGGTCCAAGGGCCGATGTGTGAGCTGAAGTGAGGTTCCTGGGTCCCTGGGAAGAGGGTGTGGGTGGGAATCGCCAGCAAGGCTGGTCAGGGCCTTAGGACTTGTCAGAGTCCTGATAGTTTTCTCACAACTTACAGTATTTTCATTTCAAGTTAATAGCAATATTTCTTTCTACTTTTAATATATATGGTTATTGTTATTTACTGCTACAATCAAGAAATTATGTAGACTTTCAGCACTAGAAAAAGGATCAGTAACTCAGAGTTTAGGAAAAATTAAAAAAAAAAAAAGAGAAAATTGTCCTTAATTTCCTTTGGGATGAGAAGAAGGGAAAAAAGGACACTCCTGTGAGCTAGGGGTTAGAACAGTGGTCTCTGAAGTGGGGTGAACACAGACTCTAGAGTGTGTGCCAGACAAGTCATTGAGGTCTGGGAAGTAAATACTCCTTGTACTGTTATTTAGTAAAATAAAATAAAATAAGATACATTTTTTAAATGGTGTTTATTTCATCCTTATCCATTTTAAATTTCTATTTTGTGTGTATTTTTTAAGGTACAAAATAGGAACAAATTACTATTTTTTGCATTTATCTCATAACAATAACCATAGCAAGGCTGAGCTGATCTCTGCAAAACCCCTCTGTAACTGATTCCTCTTCTCTTCACAGCAATGCAGGCTGGGAGTGAACTGATGAAAGTCTAGGACCTTTCAGTATGGCAAAAAACAAAACAAAACAAAACAAAACAAAAACAGTCTGGGAATGGACAGGGTAGCATTTAGTATATGGATGTTCTGAAGCTTATGAAAATTTTTACATAAGGAACTATAACTCCAACACTAAGTATAACAAGACAATCTTGGAAATACAATTTTTGGAAATGGTTTCTTGCATAATCTCTCTTAGGGGTCAGAGAGAAGCTTCCAGTAAAACATCACCACTCCTGAGAACAAACTGCAAGAAAAGTTTTTTCTCACACTATTTCAACTGAGTCATCTTGAAGTGAAATTGTTTTCATCACTTGTCACTGCATTTTTCCTCATGAGATAGACTAGGTTATAAGCTCCATGTGAAAGACATTTACTGTTATCTTTTTCAGAAGGGTGGGGGTGTGTTATGTTTTGTGGACTGGTTCAAGTTAATCCCCAGCATGAATACTGACAGGACTTTTTGTTCTTCCAGTTCAGATTTTGTCTAAGAATCCAAAATCTACCATTTATTATATATTTTACCATTAAAACTGAGTCCTAGACAATGACAGAAGAGCTTCTTTTCCTGTCATGTCATGACATTGTTCTAGATTTTCTCCTTTACCTGGACTTCTTGAAGAAGCTTGAAATGAGAAGTTGTTAAAGGCACGTGCCATTAAGTTACTGTAAATCAGATGCTGCTGGTGTTACTTTTCTGTCTGTATCCTAACAATCTAAGAAATGAAACTGCTACATAAAATCTTGCACTTTTTCCTGCTGAAATCTGTATGAACAGTTCCCTAATCCAAAACTCAAATGAGTTCAAAGTCAGTCACCTGAGTTTGAGATCAGACGAAAAACTTCCCATAAGCTGCCAAGCTAAGATAAGTTTTATGTCAAAAAGACTCAATAAAACAGACTAATAACTTCAGTTGTTCCCCCCAGGGATCACTTTTTATTGCTTTTGATCTTCTTGGTCATTTTTGCAGGTTTCTCTCTTAGAATAAAGAGATCTTTCCCTAAGAGGTCAGCTTATTTTGCACATTGATATTCCCTTTTCTATGCAGCATTTACCAGAACATCTGATGCCTTGGTGATGTCAGGAGCACCTGTTGAAAGTGATGACGTCAGCTGACACTGCACAGAGATCTGAGGTCTGACCTCCATGTTTGCTTGAGAAGAGAGTTGGTGATCAGTATTTTTTAAATTTGACTGTTTATTTGTATATGCCATCTTTTTCAGAAATCTGAAATAAATTAGCACCATTCAGGTGGCCAGAGATTCCCTGGAACTGTAAAAAAACTCCATCTCATTCTCCCCTACCCAATTCAGAGACTGGAGGGCTTCTGTTTTCCACATCCTCACTTACCAGTTGTGACTCCTCAGACTTAGCTGGAGACGTCTTTCCAAGTGAACTAGTCTGCACAATTCTGCTAACAATTTCAGGCAAATTTAGGGAGTTTTCCAAAAGAAAGCACTTTCAGCTGAAAGTGCCAACTATCTATTATCTCTGTTCACTTAACTTCTAGAATTTCTTAACTGTTCAACAGATACAATAGAGTCAGCAAATTATAAAGTCTCTGGAAAGACTTTCCAAGTACATTGGGCTTCAGCAGTGTCAGCAATGCAGTGCATAATACACCAATCCATCCGTATGAAATGAAACGCTAAAGTTGAAAAGAATGTCTTAACAGCCATGAAAGGGCAGCTGCATTTCAAGAGTGCCCTGAAAGATGAAAGCAGCTGAACAAGAGTTAGGAAAATGCAGTTAAGAGATTTGGAAATGTGAAGACTCTATTCTCTTTGAGTGTTTACTATCTCTGACAGGCAAGAGATTTCATGTGAAGCTGTTAAAAAATTAATAGTGAGTTACTATATCTCACCAAGAAACATTAGCTTGATGATCAAGCTGGTTTTAGTTTCCTGATGCCATCCCACTCTTATTGACAAGTCCTCCAACTCCCCTCAGTCATTTATTTGTGGTTTTATCCTTCTTACAAATAGTATTTATATATCCACTTAATCAAATAATCACTCCAATCTTCAGTGATTGCACAAGACTAGAAGAGAAAAGCTGTTTTTCTGTCCCACAGGAATGTGAGAATCTTCTAGCCCTAATTTGGAATGGGAACCCAAAATCTCAGCAGAACTACTAATCGTGAAATATCTCTTAAGTATTTTTCTGTGTTTCTATTTTACAAAAATAAACAGTAAAACTAAGTCTGGCTGTTTAAACCAAAACTTCAGATCAATGTTATCTGCATGGTCTTTTCCTGTGTTTGAACAGTAAACAAACAGTTGTTGAAACTAGCCTTTTCCTACAGGAAATTGACTTAAGCAGCTCAGCAGTTTCATATGAAAAAAAGCTTTGTCCAGGCCTGTCTTGGGTCAACATTTGCGCTCTAGCTGAAACCTCCTTTCTTGGAGGCATGCTGCTGTAGAGACACAGGCATGAAATGATATCAAGAGTCAGTGTCAGTGTGGATCCCAGTAGTGTAGAGCCGACTTTGAGGTCTGAGCAGATAATTTTGGCAGATAAGCAAAATGCATCAGAAATAATTGAAATTGAATTGGTCACAATATGAACAATGGAAATTTCCTCAAAGACTTTCAGTACAACTTCTGGCTGAACAGCGAACAAAAATAAACCCCCAAAATCACTGTCACTCTGAATATGAAGTCTGTAGAGAGTAACCATAGGAGTCAAATCAAGCTACTGAAATATATTTAAAGGTCAGGAGAAGACTAAGCTCCCCGTGGCCTAGAAATGCAACAAGCAGTTTTGCCAACCAAGACAGAGTATAATTTTATTTTCTCTCTTCACCTTCCTGTAGAATGGTTCCTTATGGTGAAAGATAGTAAAACCAAAATTTTTGATATCACTTCATGGTGCTGATAGACCATTACATGCCATCTTTATCAGTGAAGAGCTATATGTTGTAGTAAATTTGCTTCTGTGATCATCCCTTTATTAGGTGTGCAAGAGTAACCCCTATTACTCCTGCCAGACACAATATATTCCCATCTGCTCTGGTTTTTTCCTTCATTTTTTGGCAAGCTGTGTTTCAGTGATGGTCAGGAATCATGCTTTCTTGCATGCCACTGCACAGCTGCTCTGTGCCCTTGTTCAGTGAGATGTTTAAAGTACATTTTTAAATGTCAGTTGTGCGATGAGCTTCACTTGTTTGAAATTTTAAAGCTGTCAGTACACAGACGAGTTCACGCTTAAGTGATTCGTGAAGGAGGTTCACAGAGCTAGTTGGTGGCTAGCTTTATTTTGAAATAACATCAGATTGATGGGATTAACTAATATGACACACTGGTTTAATCTGGTTCCACAAATCACACATTCACATATTTTAACAACTTCCTCTGATTTATTGTTGCAAACAGAGTAATGTCCAAAGAGGTATATAGAAACTCTCTGTGTGCAATGTATTTAAGCATATTTCAGGCTTTTAAAGGGCCAGTCGCAGAAAGCAGGGCAGAGCTGGAAGAATCAGCAGAGAGAGTTCAGATATTAAAATGTGAATAATCATAGAAAACTATTTTAAATCATTTCTCTAACTACACAAATAGCCTGCAAGTGACAAATAGACCATACCACTTAAGAAACTTAGTTTTGTCTAAGTGTATTCAGAAAAATCGAGGACCTCTTGGTGCATTACTAGATGGAAGTGTCAGAATTGAGAATTACTTTAAACAAGGGGTGGAGGTGTACATGAAATGAGTGTTCTGTGATCCAGTCATAGCATACAATATCACTTATATTCCAACAGTTCCAAATCTTACGTGATTTCTTTAAGGAGGCCTTCTTCAGTTAACAAGTCCAAGTACTTTGCATCTAAGAGCTTAAAAATGCTGACATATTCTCTGAATTACTGTTGTTGATTTTCAGGATTTGATCATCAGAGAAGCTCAAGGGGCTTGGCAGGAAATAATATGCTGATATATAAAGGAGGTAAAAAAGTAGAAAAGTTTATCTAGGTACTTGAGTAAGTGATGTGACCTAGTGAATTCTGTATTGTGAGTATTGGTCCTCTGCAATTTAACATTACGTTTCATAACTGAGAAGAATATAGAAAATCATTACATAACTAATGATACAGAGGTTGTATGAGACAAAAACTGAAGAAGACTGGTTACACATATGGAGGGAGTAGATGAGACTGGACTCTGGCCAGTTGGGAAACTGAATGCAGTCAAGAAAATATTTCTTTTTCAGAAAAGGATATGTGAAATTTTTTGCATGTATAGGAATAATAAAGGAAATTTTTAGTTAAAAGTAGGCCTCTATGTTAGTAGCAATGCATAGAAAAGATATTTTGAGTAATGTTTATTGATTGTCTAAGTACAAGTTGCCAGTGTGATATTGTTGCTAAAAAAGAAAAAGTGATATTTGATACACACAGGGAAAATAATGAGTAGAGACAGAGACCTTCTGATCCCTTTATTACCTCTAAACAGTAATTAGTACTGCAAAATCATTTTGAAACTGAAAATGTCCCTGAGGAAAGAGAAGAATGTTTATAAGTTAGGGAAACCTGCCTCATAGACAAAGACACCGAAACACACTAAGTGAAGAAGAAAAGCATACTGAAGCCTAAATCCCAGCAAATGGAATTTGCACAGATTTGACAGTGTGACACTGCAGCCCAGCACTGAAAAAAGCCATGTGGGTGGATGCTTGACAAGCTCAGTATTTTAATTTCATTTTTTTCCAGAAATTTAATGACCAAGGAGAGCAACCTGCTGTGGTCTGTTCTGTGTTGTCTGTCACTCAGCATTTTAAAATTTTTAGGCTTTTTTTCTAAAATATATGCCATGGCTAAAAAAGGAATTTATATTGTAATGATGCAATCTACCATCAAGCAACCTAATACAAAGTATCCTGTTCTTTTCCAATGAGAACGTATTTCTGGGCTAAGTGCGACCTTTTTATCATTGTCTCCTGGATACATCTACAGAAAATGCATCCACTGCAGCCAGAGGAACATATACAAGGATCTTGTTCTCCTTGACACAACATATTTCTGCATCTTAACTGAGCTTTGTTCCAAATTACCCCAAATGCTCAGAGCCAGACCAAGGTTTAGGCTAATAAGGAGAAACTGGTCTTGTGTCAGGAAGGGTCTGTACTGCCAACCACTTTAATGGACACAAATTATCCTACAAGATCCTAAATCTCCACCTTGGTGAATCTGAAGGTAGATTTTGAACCTATCTGATAAATACCTGTCTCTTTCCATCACTGACATCAAAGTACTTGTTGATGAAAAATTTTCCTACTAGATTATAGGATCACTTAACAAATGTAGATAGATTATGGCAGAACCATGGATAGCATACCTCAAGAGTTTAGTGGAGAGGGAAACATGAAGATTTTGCCTCTGAAATGTCTTGCTGTCTTAATTTTAAAACTTTTGTGCCATTCTCTCAGCTTTATTGAAAACTGAATGATTTCTATAGCATGACCCTTTCTGATTAATCACTCAATCTCATTTTCCTCTTCTGAATTAGAATAGCTTGTCAGAGAGATTCATTATAGCTTCATTTCCATCTTGAGGACTAGCTGTAATTAGTTTTGAAGTGTTTGGGCCTTTTTTCCTGAAGTTGCTCAGTTTTCTCTTTTTTTTATTTTTTATTTTTTTTTTATATATCAACTCATTTACCTCAAAAGCAATCAAATGAACACTCACAGTATAATTGGACTGTAGAGGCATTAAGGTATTTTATTCCTGGCAGTAATATTTTCCCATTTTATTTTACCCATTTAAACAACAGCAGCAGCCTGCAGTACAAATATTGAGAACTAGAATTCCACAGAAACACCATTTCACGCTTTTTTGTTTGCATGCTGCAGAACACTGCCTTTGATCGTGTTGAAGGCAATCTTACTCCCTTTTTTTCTCTCAGATGTAGCAAACTGGTTGTACGTTCTCACTTTTCATGTTAGGCACCCTACTACTGCATAAAAGTTGAGTTCACAGAAGCACAGAATGACTGGGGTTGGAAGGGACCTCAGAGGTCACCCAGTCCCAATATCCCTGATCAACCAGGGTCACCGAGACCCAGTTACATAGCACCATGACCAGATGGCTTTTTAATATCTCCAGGAAGGGACACTCTAACACCTCTCTCAGCAACCCGTGACAGTGTTTGGTTACCCTCAGAGTGAAAAAGTGTTTTTTGATGTTCAGATGGAACCTCCCATGTTTCAGTCTGTCCATGGCCTCTAGTCCTGTCTCTGGGCACCACTGGAAAGAGCCTGGCTGTCTCTTCTTTGCACCCTCCGTTCAGGTATCTATAGTCATTGATGAGATCCCCCAGAACCTTCTCTTCTCCAGGCTGAACAGTCCCAGCTCTCTCAGCCTTTCCTCATCCAAGAGATGCTCCTGTCCCTTTATCACCTTCATGGCCCTTCACTAAACTCTCTCCAAGCATGTCCGCATCTCTCTTGTACTTGAGATCTTAGAACTCGTCATAATGCTCCAGGTGTGGCCTCACCTGAGCAGAGGGGAAGGATCACTTCCCTAAACCTGCTGGAAATACTTTGCTTAATGCAGCCCAGGATACCAGTAGTCTTCTTTGTGGCAAGGGCACATTGCTTGCACATGGTCAGCTTGGTCTTTGTGAGGCCTGCCGGGCCCTGTTCTGCCACACTCCTTTCCAGATGGATGGGTCCTAGTGCTTGGGGTTGTTGCTTTCATAGAGCAGGACTGTGCACTTCTCCTTGTTGAACTTCATGAGGTTCTTGTCAGCCCATTTCTGTCGTGCACTGAGGTCACTCCAGATGGCAGCACGACCCTCTGGTGTATCAGCTACCCCTCCCAGTCTTGTGTCATCAGCAAGCTCCCTGGCTTACTTTTGTCACCTATGTACTTACAGAAGCCCTTTTTGTTGTCTTTGACATATCTCACCAGGTTCAGTCCCAGCTGGGATTTAGCTTTCCTAATCATATCTCTGCATGCTTGCATAGTAACTCTGTATTCCTTCCAGGTTACCTGTCCTGGCTTTTACCCTTTGTATGCTTCCATTTTTTTGTCAAAGTTTGGCCAGGATCTTCTTGTTCATCCACATAGGCTTCCCAGCATTTGTGCCTGACTCTTCTACTCATTGGGATGGACTTCTCTTTGAGTTTGGAGAAAGTGATCCCTGAATATTAACCAGCTATCTTGGGCCACTTCTCTCTCCAGGGCATCATCCCACGAGACTCTTCCAAGCAGATATTTGAAGAGGTCAGAATCTGCTTTCCTGAAGTCTAGCATTGTAACTTTGCTTTCTGCCCTATTCCCTGCCTACAGAATCCTGAACTCCATCATTTCATAGTGACAGGTCTTATCATCCCCAACAAAACCCTCCTTGTTATTGAGTGTAAGGTCCAGCAACACCCTCGCCTCATTGGCTCCTGTTTCACATGAGTCAGCTGTCATCAGTCCTTTCCAAGACCAATCACTTACGGCCTTCTGTGTTGTCCCCTCAGCAGATACTGGGGTGTTTGAAATCCCCTGTAAGAAGGAAATGGGAAGCTGTGTCTGGTTCTCTGTTGGAGACTTCATCCACTTGTTCTTCCTGGTCAGGCAGCTCATAGCAGACATCCACTACATCATCTCCACTGTCTGCTGTTTCTCCCTTACTCATATGCTCTCAGCTGCCAGAGCAGAGCTCCATGTGTTCCAGTTTCTCTCTCACATGAAAGCCAATTCCCCTTCCTCACTTTCTCAGGCTGTTTTTCTAAATAGCCTGTATTGCCCCCATGCAGGCATGGGAGTCTCTGGGCAGCAGGAAGGAAGAGCTGAGCTGTTCTCTGCTCCCCAAGAGAGCTATATACTGGGTATCTCAGAGGTAATGACACCTCTTGGCAAGACTGCAGAGAGCTGCAGAGAAGATGCTGGCTTTCGGATGTCCATGTCAAAACCCTTTTCTTTGAGGTTGGATGATTGATTTCAACAATCAGAGCTACACAGGGACAGCAATCTCTGAAAAAGTAACGTTTTCATTCACTGCAAAACCTAATTTTGCCCTTTAAGTAACTTAGGCCATGCTGGCCTTTATGGTGACAACACTCAGCTTTGCCAGCTGAGGCTTTACCAGTCAGAAGCTTGAATCAAATCTATAACCAGTTGAGACCTCATGTCTCTGACCACGTTACTCACTGTGTCACTTATGTTCTTTTGTTCTCCTAATCCACTGATTGAAAAGAACTTTTTTGAAGAAGCTGTAAAAAAGCTTCTGAAGGTGTCCTTATGCCTGATACTGTAACTGTCATTACAGAAGGCCGAAAGCTGTCTCCTAAAGCAAGTCAAAAAGAAAACCAAGATGAAGAAATCAAAGAAAGCTGGCACAGTACAGCAGGGAATTCAGTGGAGAAAAAAAAAAGGCTCACACAAGTGGCAGGACAGGAGATGTAAAATGTGTGATTTTTTTTCATTGTCACTGTAGAGAAACCACTTTTATTTGGTAAGAGTTGAATAATCTCTACCAGTAATGCTATGAAAAAAAATCTGCAATTCTACACATAAACATTAATTAGCAATGTCACAGTTTTGCTAAACAATTTTGCATCTTTCCTCTACATTACCTCAGAAGAAAACTTTTTTTAGAAACTCCAGATTTAGTTATGAGTAAAACCAGTGAATGCAAGACATAAATTGCTGCAGTTGTATGTGTTGTAAGAGCTTCTGCTGTGCTTCCCTTTGGAAGTGAAGCTTTCCAAGAACCATGGAGAGATGTGGCCTATTGGGTGTGATTGGGTATACTCAAGTGGGCAGCAAAATTAAGTTTTGCAGAGTTTAATTAGAAGGCACCACTGATGTGCATGTTGGCTTGCTCTTCCAGAACAGAAGGGATGTAAGAAATGTCTATCAGCATTATATTGCTGCTGTCACCAGGGTTCCAAATGTCCCCATCAAGACAATAGTTTTGTTAAGGTATTGAATACACACTCACAACTGAGTAATTGAGGTCTAAAACATTAATTTCAAATTGTCCAGGTATCTGCGGTGCAGCAGACATGTTTCTAACATTCCAGGTTATTGTTACAACTACTAAAGTTTTCCTTCTTTTCTGTAATTGCATATTCCATTATTGCTATTCAGATCAATTCTCCAATCACCAACCTTTCGTTTTGATACATGCTCAGAGGAAACGTGCACAATGGAATACTGCTGGGGCCTCCTGAATGATGGAAATGGCATCCAAATACACCTAATCATAGCTAAAATGCTTCTTTTCACTTACAATAAAAAAGACCAATTGCTCACAACTGAAAGAGCAATAGAAAATAACAGTATTCATACACCAGAGGTATTACAAGCAGCTGTAAATTTTTCCACTCTCATCCCCTCCACAATTTTTTTTAGAAATTTTCTAGAAAGGAAGCAGCTCTCAGATAAATTTCTTCTCCAACATCTTTTCATACAATTGCATAAATACACACGATACGAACAAGCCTATCATCTGATATTTTTACATTATAATTTTAAGGAAAGTTTGTAACATGAAAGGAGAATTTAAAGATCCTATTTATAACTTCAAGTGCTTTTTCCTTACGCTCTCTCTCTTATTTAAATTTTTCTGCTTTATGACTGCTCTGGCCATGCTGTACTCTGCTGATGAAACCTGATCCACCCTCAAGCCTGTAGGGTTTGTGAAATTATTAGGTATTATGCAGAGTTAAACTTTTTGGACATGTAGCAGGTCTGATTGCATGCTCTCTGGTCTGCAGTGGAACTAACATGTAGATGATTCATGTAGATTATTGTTTCATTTCTAACCCACCTAATAAGTCAGCCTTTGTGGATACATATGCAAACAGTAAGAAAATACACCACACCCTTTTAAAGGATCCCTTTTGGGAAACAAAGGTTTTCTTTGCTCAAGACAACCCTTTTAATATGACTAGGTTCACACAATCCTAGTGGAAGTGTGTATCTAAGAAAACAGGCCAGTCTGTTCAGAAAATGTTATCAAACTGAAACCAGCAGAGTTCACCCTGTCTTTGGTCTTTCCTCATTTTGATTTAAAGAAGGGAGCCACAAGTGCAGTGCTTTAATTCCCAGAAGTTTTTAGGGGGCCAGGCAAATGAAAAGGGAAGTGCACAATAGACCTTTTTGGTTGCTGTTTATCCTTTCCTTTGTCACATCCCAAGAAGAAACAAACAAACAAACAAAAAAATTATTTCCAGTTCACTTTGTTTTGCCGATTGCTCTTTTTTTTTTTTTGTCCACATATATATGAATAACACTCTTTATACAGGATTAATAACATTTTTGATCTACATTCTTATCATTAAAAAGTTAATGCTGTTCTACTCAATTACCCACAGAAGCATTTCTCAGTGTCTCTTTTGGAAAGATATTGCAGAACTCTGCTGATATCATACACATCTCAGGAGTGCTACACACCTCACCAAGGTGCCTGGAATCAAACAGTTTACTGCAAATCCCTTTTACAGTATCTTTCATTGGACAGGGTGCTGGGCCATCTTGTCTAGACCATGCTTTTGCCATGAAACGTTGGACCAGATGATCCTTGAGGTCCTCTTCCAATCTGGTATTCTATGAAATATTGTACAAACATTAGCTCAGTTGTATGATCTCAGCAGTTATAAACATCATCCAATATTTAAATCCTCCAGAGTGTGATACAGAGCCACTTCCTCCCAAAGCCTGTGACTGTTATTAATGGCTCATCCTCACTTCTTGAGGAAAGAAATAAAATTTTAGTTGTCAATGGCATGTAACACAGGGATTTTACACTCTTCTTTACAAAGTAAATTGGTAATGTCAGCTGAGATGTCTTCACACAGTCAATGGTATCTTGCCACCTTTTCAGACCAAGGACTGATAATGGTGTTGGGACTTTCTGTTGTCCATGGGCAACATGCCTTTCTAAACAGCATACCTCTGTGTGTGTGTGTGTGTGTGTTTAAGAGTATCAGGTTCCATGCATGGAAATGTGTTCAGTAAAGATGGTGATGGATGTATTTCTGGAATATAGAAGAAAGTGGGGAAGGTCATTGCTTCTTACACAGGCTAGGAGGTAGGTACCAAAGAAGCCTGTCAACTGGACACAAAAAGAAGGATAACCTGAGGAGCTGTGGGAGGAACACAAAGTCAGGAACTGTAATTTATTTAAGAAGATATGTAAAGAAAATGATCTGACAGCTTGGGAAAGAAGAAAAGCGAAAGCCCAACAGCAATGCTCCTGCCCTCCCTCATAACTTGCCTTTCCAAACCACACAGTTTTGCGTAGCACAGCTTTCTTGTTCCCTCCCTTTTTATCCACTCCTTGCAGTTTCACCCCCAGTGTTTCCCGCATATTTTTTCATTCTAGCCCTCTTTTCCATTGCTTACCTGCTTCACTCCTCTTCATTTGCTTCCCACAAACATTCATCCTTTCAGATTTCCCAGTGACTCTGCAGAATTGCGTGACTTTGAAACTACCTGGGTTTGGGTGGTCTCACTCCCTCTGGAGTAGACTGTCTGCAAGCAAGAGTAACCTTCCATGAGTCTGTCCTTGTTTTGGTTAAGGTAGTGTTAATTTTGTTCTTAGTAGCTGGTACAGGGCTGGGTTTTGGATTCAATGTGAGACTGCTGTTGATAACACACTGATGGCTCAGTTGGTGCTCAGCAGTGCTTACCCTGAGCCAGGGGCTCTTCAGGTTCCCGTGCTCTGCCAGTGAGGAGCTGCATGAGGACCTGGGAGGGAGCATGGCCAAGGCAGCTGACCCAAACTGGCCAAAGGGATATTCCAGACCATAGAACATTGTGTGCAGTATTTAAACTGGGGGGAGTTGGCTGGGAGTTGACTGGGGCTGATTACTACTGGGGGACAAGCTGAGCATCGGTCAGTGGGTGGTGAGCAGCTTGATTGTGCATCACTTATTTCTCTAGGGTTTTATTTTTCTTTCTCATTTTCATTGTTATTGTTGTTACTATTAGTATTATTAGTGTTACTATTATGTTTTATTTTGCTTCAATTGTTTAACTGTTCTTATCTCAATCCATGAGGTAAATTCTTTTTCCCTTCAATTTCCCACCCTGTCAGGATGGGGGAGTGAGCACGCTGCTGCATTGTACTTAGTTGTCAGCTGGAGTAAAAACATGACTGAGCCTTGTGCAGTGAGCCGTCTGCTTTTCTGCCTTGGCTTTCCCAAGTCATTCCCAGAGGTTTACTTACAAACATTCCTTAACTCATGGTTTCTATTTCCCCAGTTCCTTTCTTCCTGCCTTCAGAGAATGTTTTTTTGTCAAATTTACACCAAAAAATACCTTAAGACCTTTAACTCCGGGATGTATTTTTGCTGCCAGTATTTCATTATTGGACCTGCAGCTGAAAAGCGGGACTTACAGGCACACGTGCTGCTCAGGTCTTATTACATGCAAACCTCAGTGAGGCTGGTCCCACCATACTGACCCTGCAGGAAGCTTTCTGTCACCTCCATAAAACACGTGCATTGCATTCAAAGTCTGACTGCCTGCTTGTCCATCCACTACAATACAATGTACCTTCTCCTTTCTAAATTAAAAAGGATTTCCTTTGAAAGCATCTCACCTAAAGGGATTTCACCAGCTTTAAAGGAGCCTTTTTTAAAATAAAGATTTTTATGTGACAACAGCCCATTCTGTGCCTTATGAAAGCATCTGCAGTGTTACAGACCTCAGGTTTTAAACTACCACGTGCAAAACCTTAGAAAATGTGATTTAAAAATAGAGTTTAACTCTCATTCTGTAGTCTCATTCTCATTTGCCTGAATCTGTACTCATAGGCTAGAGTAAGACCAGAGAAGCTTTTTCTTTGGAACAGCAGGTAGAAACTGTTAGGTTTTTTAATTTCTAGGGACAATTAAGTTCTCTTACATTTATGTAAGATCAGTATATCTTTAATTTAGGTATATGAAAAATAACAAAAACTGGGAATTCTACCCTTTACTCTAGCTGGGCATGTTTTTCCCTCTTCTCTATGTGAGGAACCCAATAAACAAAGAGGTGAATTTCATCACACTAGGGAAAACATTATCTTAGATATTTTTAATCAGCTTGAGTGCACAAGGAATCCCCTCCCACCTTGAAGGCCACAGCCTTACTGTGTCGCTTTTCCCTCTAGTTCTCATCAAAGCAATCCCAGAGCCTTCTTAAAATTGAAGTGTTTCTTTTCAAGCTTATTCTCAATACCTTTCTACTCCTTTCTTCCTTTTATCCCTGTCTGCCCTGCACTTAACAAAGGAACACCAGAACTTCTTGTTTTCAGTCAACTCTTTTTACACAATTATTAAAAAATAGCACCTCAAAGGTGCTAATCTGAACTTTCAGAAACTATTAAGTCCTGAAATAATACTATAATCCTGAATGCCTTTAACTATTGGGTACCATTTTGAAATTCTTGTATGACGTAACAATCTCTTAGATCATCATACATATGCGCTAATTTCAAACAAAAACTTCTGCTTAGGAATTCATTTTCATTCTGGAACAAGAAAATATGTCAAGAAAAGTTTTCAGAAAAAAATTCTTCATATGGCTAGAAATACTTGAATCATTCTATTCTCATTTTTCCTTATTTTACATGATGTTGTAATCTGTAACAAAAGTGTGAAAGTCATTTCAGTACAAAAAGAAAAGGAAATTCTTTTGATATAGAAGAATTTTTCCGGAAATATAATGTTGTCATATTGATATGGAAAACTTATTTTAGAGGAACAGTAGAATAATTTGGAGAAAAACAGTCAGTCAGAAATATTTTGACTGCTGCAGAGCTCCACCAAACAAGTGCACCCCTTGCCAGAGTCCCTGGGAATGGTGAGTTAGATGCTGTATTGTCTGGCTCTTTTGGAACACAGGATGCAACCACCCATACTTTAACAATTAAAAACTGGTGGTCATGAGCAGAAAAGCACTACATTTCTCCTTAGAGAAACTGCACAGAACTGAGGTAATTTCTCAAACTAAGAAAAAACAGGAAGCAAATAATTGAATACAATAAAGGTGCCCAGAACATGGCAGTATATTAAGGATGAAAGCCTACAGGAAAGAAATTACTCAAAGAAAGAACAAATGTGCAAAATTTCCTATTTACAAAAACATGTCCACCTGGACTACAAAAGTTCTTAGTGAATTACACCCCGATCTTTCAGATATGTTTTGTTGTTCTTAATTTTACATGGAAATACAGATTTTCAAGGATATAATTCAAACAAATTGATTTAACCACTTATTTAATTGCTTACAGGACTACAGCCAGAGTTTGGGATTTTTTGTGAACCCAAGGGATTTTTTGGCTCAAATCCTATTTACAGTTTTTTTGTCTTTTAAAAAACTTATCCTAAATATATACTTCAATTCAAATTCTAACTGAACCTGCATTCTAACTAGGAACTGTGAGAGGCAGAGAGGTTCCCATACTTTGTTGAAACCTCAAAATCAGACAGCTAAACTCTGTCTCCAGAAATGGCATGGTAATGATGGAAGAATCAGTCTTTCCATGAGAGTTTTTCATTTGGGAATGAAACCAAGAAATGCAAAAGAAGTGGAGGTTTGGAATGATTCAGAAGTGATGCCTGATTTGATCCCATACTCTCTCCAAAAGCATCAAGTATTTGGTCACTTCATCTATGTGTGTCATCTGCCATCTCACCTAAATGCACCTCATCCATATGCAGGACAGTATTCCCTCTCTGTAGGTATCCATGCCATTTAAAACATTTTCGTGATACAATCAATTACAAAAATCAGAGGACTTACTGATCTGATTTTACAGTTTGCCAAATTATCTACTCAGCTGCCTAGTGTAGCTTTTCTCTAAAATTTTACAAAACCAAACCAAACCACCACCAATAAGAAAAAACCTCCACCAGAAACAACAACAAAAAACCCCACATACCAAAAAACAAGGAAAAGCCACAAACAAACAAACAATCCCCCACCACGTTAAAGTAATCCTTAATTGCTTTCATTATGGTAACTTTCCTGGCCCCTGCCTCTGGTCTCTCCTGCAATGGGGTTTTCTGTAGTTCCAGAGGGCATAATAGGTCTCAGCTGAAACCTTGAACAAGCTCCTCTATGTCCAGCTACCTGCAATAGCCTATATCTATTTGAATCAATATTTAGATCTGCCAGAAAAACATTTTCATTAATGCGCCCCCACTGGATTTTCCCCTCTATCACTTGTGATAAAATTAATTTTACAAACCATCTCATCTGGCAACCACACCATTTTAAACTACTTTATTACTATAACATTGAACATTTTAATACCTTCAAACTTTGCTTGTGAAAAATTTAATACAATACACAGCATCTGGAAGAGAAATAGGGAGGCTACCAGGAGGTAGCACCTCCTTCATGCCAACGACAGGTCTGCCAAGGGTACCCAGCCAGCATTTCAGGGCACTAAGACAATACCTGTGTTGTTGTTTGGAGGTGTATGTAAAAAAAGTGTGTCATTAGGCAAGCTTTTAACTACACTTAACAGAGCTGAGGAGTGATAGAGAACTATTTCGTTAATTTATTTCTAAGGCTGAAGCCTAGGTTGAAGCCAGTCTTAAATAACTGCTTAGGTAATGACACTTTAACTACATCTGGCCAGCTACAACTGGAAGAATCCAGAAGCAGCTAGAAAACTGAAGAAATACATGAACTTTGCAAAGTCAGCTACGGCTATAAAACAATTTCCTGATACATTTGAAGTGGGAGAACAGAACATGATAGAAACCTCAAGTGACATTTCTGATTGGCCTTTTATATGGAGAAAATCAAAGAAATTGTCCTGGAACTGTGTAGTTAGGGAGGCAATTTGCAGCTTGTGTCAACAGCACAGTATAGAAAGTAATAAATAGTGGGGACAGAAACCCCGTGGGGAGGGGTGGGAAGAAGAGGAGAAACACACCTGACATCATTTGAAAGGCTGAGTCCAAAGTGGAATTCCTACAGGGGCCAACCTGCCAGCCAGAACTTTGCCACATCAAGTGGTTTTATTAAGTCTGCTGTCTCCCTGGGTCAAAGCTGCCAGGCTGAACTGCATTACAGGTGTGGGGGCTTGATTTCTGCAACTGAGTGAGAGTGTTATACAACAGAAAACATTATTTGCTTGCAATATCCACACCACAAGCAAACTTTCAATTTTATCTTATTCAGTGTTAGTTCTGTTCTTCTGTCTACTCCACCTAAATTCCCTTTATTAACTTTTTCAAAGAGGAAAGTATCATTTTTTCCAGACTATGAGAAGTAATAGGCTCAATGGTTAACTCTGAAGGGTGAACATCCTTTGACAAAGTAAACCTTTAAATCCAAAACATGCTTGTTAGGTGAAGCACCTCTTGATATTCTTGATACAGCTAGTTAGAAAATGTCCTTTTGCTGGATAAACTTCAATACATACTTCCATCTGCTTTTGCTTTTCTTCCAAAATACTTCTAAAATAGGCTGGGATGGAGAGTTAAGCAATTAATTTTCCATTCATATATACTCACTTTTCTACCTTTTTAGAGTAACAAAGGTCAGGCAGTTGTCCATCTGTCCCACTGGATAGTGCTGCTCAGCCATTGCCACCCGGGTGTGATGGTGCATGCACCTCATCTGGGAGGTCACGGCCCAAGATGACTCACATGTGCTAGGCCTTTGCTGTTTCCATTCAA
Organism: Struthidea cinerea; assembly: GCA_013397865.1. NCBI lineage: Eukaryota > Metazoa > Chordata > Aves > Passeriformes > Corcoracidae > Struthidea > Struthidea cinerea. The sequence goes on from VZTI01005326.1 coordinate 148,107, forward strand.
ACTGCATCATTACTGAGGCTCTGCAGCTTATTGACAAAACCTGCCCTACTATTAGGCAGGGAACCAAGTTTCCTAGGGAACTCAGGAACCATAAATCAGTTTATAACAGCCTTACACCAGTTTTAGATCTCTTTGTTCAGATCCATATGTTCCAATGTTTTTTATTTCAGTTGGGTTTGTCACACACACACACACACACCCCCCCCACACACCCCTCCCCCGCAAAAAGCAAAAACTATTGGAGGAAAAAGAGGCTTTGTTTCCTTAATTTCATGGGAAACCCCACAGCTTCCAGTTCCCAAAACACAGTGAAGGCGCGACATTGCCATTGTTGTGTGTTAGTATTCTTACTGGAGTGTAAATCCCAAGGGAATGAATTCCCCTATTGCAGGGGAACCTGGAAGAGCAGCAGAAATTGCAGCTTTTTTCTCACTTCTTTCACAAGTCTGCCCATATTTTGGTGTTGTAGTAAAAATGATGAAGCCTCTTTTGTCAGTATTAAGTACCCTCCCTTAGGATGAAGGGATGATAAGACACCATCCTTTACAACCTCAAAAGGTAAATCAGTGTTCTTAAACCTGTAGCTTTGTCTTCTTATCCCTGTATCTACAGAGACCAAATGAGTAGCTCATGAGGCTGACTTCGAAGCAACAAATATTGCAGAGGATTTGTTTTCCATTGTGACTGGTCCGTACATGATGGCAACATTCAACTTGAGTTGTCAAATCCGAGGAGAGGCTTTCTTAGTTTAAGGACGTGGCTTTTCTGTTCGTAGTCTTTGCTGTAACTTTTGTTGATGACTCAGATGATGTTCAGTTATTGGTGAAACCTGCATGCATTTTTAAGGGGTACTTGTAGGGATCACTTGGCTGTAATTTGCTCACTTGCGTATCAAAAAGTTTGTAAGTTACTTGGCTTTAGTTTTAGGTGAGATTGAGTTTCAAGAAGGCAGAGTTTCACTTTTAAGAATCTAAAATGGTCATAATACTGAATCTGTAGAAACAGCAATCAAATAATATCATCAACTGGCAATATCAATAAACCACTTAACTTCAATTAAGTTCTCCTCCCCAAATTCTACAACATTTAAAAAGACAAAAAAAAAAATCTCATTATTAAGGCTCATGCTAAATGTTTGATTTTCAGGTAATTGAACTAATCATTTATTAGTTTAGAAAACTATTTTTCAGCCTGGGAATGATGATTTTCTAAACCAGACCACTAACATGATGAGCCAAACAACTTCTGTGTAAAAACATAGCAAGTTTACTCTTGCCAATAAGCACATACACTGAGATGATATTTATATGTTTTGAAATAGCTCTATTCAAGCCAGCAGAGTGGTAGCAACATTAATGGAATGCAAAGCCCTCAGACCTTGGTTGCATTGTAAAAGTTGATGTGGATTCCTCCCTATCCTCACCCTGCTCCTGCAACCTTTTCTTCAGATAGGTACAGTGTTGGTCACAGGTGAGGCTGCTGAGAACCTCACTACCTGAGTGACTGACTGACACCATCTCAATAGTAACTGTTTAGCTACACTTCCTAGTGCTGGGCCACCTGTCTGTAGAGAATGCTGGATGTTTTCTATCAGCTTTAACACATCTAGACAAACTCTTATTCCTCTTCAGTTAAAATAATTTAATTTATTAGCACCACTCATCTTCTTTTTCATAAAAACCCTTTTGAGACATTGCATTACTTCATTTGGAAACCACAAAAGCTTTACTTGTCTTTCGTTTCTTTGTAGTTCTGTGTACATGCTGAGATAAAACTAATTCTAGTTCTCTGAAAATTTCCCAGCGTGTCAAATCTTCTGTGGATAAGGTACAACTTAGGTCCTTCATGAGGAGCTTCACTGATATTTAGATCTGTCCATATGCTTCCTGCACTCAGGGAATCAGTCAAACAGATATAGGAATCACGCACAATTTACTCACCTAGGGCAATGAGATGTTTCTCTCCCCAAAAAGGCTCTCATGAGGGGACCTACACTTTATGCAAATCTTCTGCTTGGAGCTAAACCTCCATCTACACCAGTAAGGATCAAATGTGATTTTCCTGATACTACTTTGGAATTCTCTCTCTCAGAAGGAATGTCTCATAACTCCTTCTTTCTACCTGTAAAAGGGACCATCATGGACTGCAGTGCAATAGCCAAGGTAGGACCTATCTGTGTCAGCTTCAGAAAAAAGGTGGCATCTGTCTAGAACAGCTTTGCAACTATACTCATATATTTTATAGTAGAAAAAGTCAGATATGTATAAGAAAAATGGTTAGAGGGCTAGAATGACTTCATATGAGGAGAGACCGAAGGCATAGAGACTGTACAGCTTTAGGATGATATAAATAAGAACAGACAGAGCATATATAATAGCTGGTATTGGGATGGTAAAGTATTCACTGAGAACCACTCCTTCTTACGCAGTTCAGAGCCCAGACACATATAGTAGAAGTAAACATGTAGGGAGACGGTATTGCACTCCACATGTTAATAATATGAAATTTATTGCCTCAAGATATCACCATTTTGGGAAAGCTTATAAAAAGAGATGAACACTCAGGTAAGTCTTATTCAGGTAAATTATGTCAGCATTTGTATTTATTTTCAAGTCATAAATTAAGCTAACTTCCTCTGTGCTGATTATTCCCTAACACTGCACACTTCCCTCCAGCTAATGTGATGTGTTAACATAATTGACTTCTGACCTTTATACACAGGAAAGCACTTTCATGTTCCAGGAATCCAAACTGGTTAAACTATTTTAAAAAAATATGTATTTGAATATAAAATATCAATCAGTTCTTGTCCCAATCCATTTTCAAGTGAAGTTCAGTAACTGACTGTACAATCACAAACCTTAGTGACATTTAGGAAGTCTTCTTTTACAGTCTGGTTTCATATGGCTCTCTGTGGTTATTCAGAGAGATATGCTAAGTTTTAAGTAACCCAAATGGAACTTGATACCCAAAACTCACCCAGCATCAAATTCAGATTTGTTTCCTAGTTCTAAGTGTCTGCCTTTACTCAATCACTTTTTTTCCAGCTGTCTTGTATATAAGTAGTTTCAAACAGTTGAAAACAGGTTTCTGCCTGGTTTTAGCACAGCTTGTTCAAAGCTTCCCAAAGCAATTAATTACTAATCTTTGACATTTAAAGAGTTCCTCATACAGGATGTGTCATACCTCGCATCCATAATATGCTTTCATCCAGGAGATGTGATGGATTTTACAATGTCTGAATCTTCATGCCAGAAGCTGGAAATGATTTTTAGCCTCCTTTTTGTCATATTTGATCTAATTTTGACCAACATTTTACTAGAAAAGCAAAAGGGAATTTGGCAAATGTTTTCCTTTCCGTCAATCTGCGACATATGAATGGAATACATATAAAGAATATAGATGCAAAAAAAATAAAGATATTGTAGGCAGAAAATTATACAATTAGTAGTGCCATGTAGGCAACTTGTAAAGCTGGGATTTCCAAGTGCAAGTTTCTTTTAATTTGCCTGGCACTGAGCCACAGAAGATGAAATATTTTTAAAAGTTCTTACACAGAATCCACCAAACAAATGCAGTACTCAGTGATACAACCTACTTTTGAAAATCCTAGGTGTTAATTGCTGCAGTGTTGATGTGGTGATTTCAGTTTGTTCCATCGTCAGCTTTGAATATGTTTTTTCATGATGACAGAGTCCTATTTTTGAATGCCACATGTTTATTTGTTGGGAGATGGAGGATAATTTTCAATATTCACACTTCAAATCCAAGCGAGGTCTGTGGATGGAACATCAAGACTATTGCAAACCGTGGTTATCATTAACATATTTTCAGTTGAGAATTGCTGCGGTGCTGTTCCAGCCAGCACGCTGCCCTAGCACAGAGCAATGTTGTACCTGCCCCAGGTGGTGGGGACGGGGGCCAACCGCGGTGCTGGAGGGCAGGCGAAGCACCAGCTCGGGTTCACCTTACCTACTGAGGGAGGGAAGAAAAAGCGGAGGGACTTCCTCATGGGACAGGGAAGGGTTTATTCCAGGGAGAAGCCACGAGGAGAGCCGATAAAATTAGGCGGGTGCGGGGTTTTATACCCCTACATAATAGGCGTGGAGAACATACAGTAACCAATGAAATGTAAGTTACGGGGTCTTACAAAAGTGGGGAGAAGGGGTCAGGGCAAATGGGAGAAGAGGTGGGGGGTAGAGGATTAACATGGGCCAATTACCAACCAAGGAACAAAGAACTTTCCAGAGAAATAACCAAATATGAACTATAATGAGGAGGGAAGGCAGCAGCCAATGGTCAGTGTGCTCCACACGGCCTTTTGTGTGCTCGCTGTCCTTGTGCTCTGGAGGCATCAAACCACTGGACCTGTTGGTCTGCTTGGTCCTGCTGACCATGGCTCTGGCCATGGCTCACCACAACAGAGAATATGGACTAAAAACCAAAAGTTCTGAAATTGATAGCCAGTATTTGTCATCTGAGAGCAAGTAATTCAGTAAACTTATTATCTATACCTTAAGTAGGGAAAACACCATCATTAATGAACGTACCTGATGAAGCTCTGTTTAAAGTTTCCCATATGCCACAAATTGGGGCTGTCACACTAAGGCAACACTGGCTCCACACTGAACTGCTGATACTTCCACTGTAATCCTCTATGATTCTAAAAGACATGCAGAAGAAAAAGGTGGAGGAAAATGAGTAACATCTATAATGTTCTTGCTAAAATTCATATGAAGGGCTACACAGAATCCACTAGTGTAGGAGGTAGGTAGGAGATAAAGTAAACAATGAACTATACCATCATAAATAGCAGATTTTTTATAAAGGAGAAGTTGTGGAGCAGAATAACTGCTATAAAACTGCTCAACTATATGAAAAAAAAATTCATTATCTCTTGGCATTGAGAAATACATCATCAGTAAGGTTTTATTCTTCCCTGCAAAAAACCACATGCAAACTCTGTTGTAATCATCAGCTACACAAGCAGGTGGCATAGCTGTAATTTTTCAGGATTTATGATGTCTTAATTTAGTCATTAACCCTGTAATAGTTTTACTGTTAGTAGTTAACAAACAAAAAGTAGTCATCAGATTTTTATACTACTGAATTTAAAAAAAAGCTAATTCCACACTGAACTTACACTAACAGATAATAACCATGGTTATTAGCGAGTCTAAATTTCAGAAATCTTTACGTATTTACATAAAGAAAAAAATTTAAATATAAATGAAATACAAATGCAAGTGTACTAATGATTTGTTCTTGCCAAATTCCAATCCTCCCCATCCACTAAAAAAGTAACACAAATATTAGGAAAGCTACATACCTGAAGGTTATAAAGAGTCAAAGAAGCAGAAGAATTGTACCAAACATTGAAGTTCCAAAATACAGATTGTACAGACCAGTGTATCACCAATAAATGGTTGTGTGTGTAAATAGATGAGAAAATCTTAACGGTAACAAAGAAAGGGTACAAGGTACCCTTTGCCAGTTGCTGTACAGGCTTGACTCAAATGAAACTAAAAATAAATGCCCAAAAGTGTAGAAGACTATGCTTCAAGAATATTGTTACAAAATTGCAACAGACACAACTTATTTTGCTTATAGGAGTTTTGGCACATTTTAAAGGACCACTTATGTGAGTGTCACATGAAAGTAATTTCAAAAACATGGAGCAAAGCACATTCTTCCACAGGCAAGATGGCACCTAGATTGTGTCCTAGAAAAATCTGAAGCCTGTATAGAGGAGTCATAGAATCACAGAATGATTTGGGTTGGAAGAGACGTTAAAGATCATCTCGTTCCAACCTCCCTGCCATGGGCAGGGACACCTTGCACTACATCAGGAATCCCATCTTGGACTGGCCTTGAACACTTCCAGGGATGGGACACCTGCAATTTCTCTGGGCAACCTGTGCCTCACCATCCTCGAAATCATTTTTTTTCCTAATATCTGACCTAAACCTACTCTCTTTCAGCTTCAAGCCATACCCTCCTGTCCTGTCACTACATACTCTTGTAGTCTCTCTCCATCTTTCTTGTTGGCTCCCTTTAGGTACTGGAAGCCCACAGATTTTTCTGTCCTTTCTTTTCTAAAAGTACAAAATGTCAGAGGTGATCTAATAGCTCAGTGAATCAGAGAGCAGCACAGAGTACAAACTGTTCTGAAGAGTTACATAAAGAGTTGCAAAGGATATATTTGGTCTCCATGCATTTGCTTCAGTGATTGAAATATTACCTACTGCAGACTGGAAGAAAAAAAACATGAGAAATTACAACTCCTTGTTAAGGGAGGAACTGATGAACTTTGCATAGACAATGAAGAGGCACATGCAACTATACTAGCTAAGTCACCAGCTGTGGAACTTGTTCCTTTCTGTAAGCCTCTCACAACTTGACTTTATCAGATATGGAAAGTCTCATCACCTTACAAGTCTGGATCATAGGATCTAGTTTTCAAATTCTGTTTAGTGGAAAAGGGACAGAAAGAGAGATAATTTCCCTCTTTTGCTATTTCGAAGTCAGTTTACTGTATGCATAACTTTGAGTCAATATGATATAAACACAGCTGAACAAAGAGAATCCTTCATATCCCAAGCAGGCAAGAAAATGGAAACAGATGAAACAGGAAAGGTATAACATCTGAATGGTCCGAGACACTTGAGACCCAACAACACCCTCAAGAACTAATCATTAGCAAATTACTCCTTCAGAACATTGCCTCCTTACATTACTGAGAAGAAAGAAACCTTCCTGAGGCTACATTATTGAGAAAAAAGAAGAGCTCCCAACCAACAGACAGCACGCAAGCACCAGGTTATTAATTTGTTAATCCGTTCAGCAGTGATACTGTAATGTGGTGCTATTTCCTTAGTGTATTTTTTAATACATCCATTATTCACTTCATAAGTATATAAGGTCTCATGTTAAACTGCTATTCTTTTTATAATGAGAATAACAAACACTGAAAACTTTTTGGAAAGGAAGTCAGACCTTGCTGAAGGAAAGTCTTACTTCTTAACTAACGGGTATATAATGTTTCCTCCTCAGTGTGCTCCACAACAATTCTGAAAAAGAAATCTCTGTAAGGTGCAGTAGAGATGAGGTAAAAGATCATGCTTTGCTTTGGGGTTTTCTAGGTTTCATATCTTTGAGCTTTCATTTTTATTATTGTCTGTGAATTGCTTGGAAGGAAGCATGGATTGCAAGAGTTTAAAATTACATAAAAACAAGTATGTAAATACACAATTCCAGTATAACCTGAAGATTACAAAGATGTTCTCCAGTTTGTTCTCTCTTGTTAAGATTGCACTTTCTTATACACCTAATTGACAAAAATTTCATAAGAATATTTTTTAGCTTTTCATGTATCAAGGTAAAAAACTCTAAGACTTTTAATGCTAGCTGAAAAAACCCGCTAAAATCTACTATAGACAGCTGGGTACACTCAGACAGAGCACTAGCCAAAACAAGAGATTTTCAAAACTGAGCATCAATATTTTGGACAGGTCATCAGCAGCTGTAAATCCTTGGAAATAATTTGCATCAGCTAAGGGCTCCATGGGAAACATTGTTCAGTTCATGTTTAAAACCTTTCCCTCTGTCTTTGGGTGATAAAGCAAAGCACAAACTCTAAGCAGCGAAGCAAAACTCTTGATCAGCAAAGTACCCTGTTCTTCATATTATGAGCTTCTGATATCGATGGCTTCCATTGGTTTCCATCCAGAAATACAGCTCAGAATACGTTCATGTAGAACATATCCTCTCATTTGTCAGTCAGAATTCCAGTGCTCAGGACTATTAGGAATGAAAGATACCCAGTCTGTGGGCAGAAAGGTGAGAATTTGCAAACGAGATGCATGTTGAAAGTTTCATTGGGACATAGTAGTAGATTTAGCAATAAATCGCACTTTCTGAAAAAAGATCCTCTTCATCTTAAGTTGCTTAATGTCTGTAGAGCAATTTGAGGTGATAAGACTGCAATACCTTGCAAAAAAATAAAAGCTCTTTCTATTTTCATCATTACTATGAATTTAGAGCTTTTATTTTACTTCCCTTCTGTGGTTTTTTGTGTCCTTTAATTGTCTTTGTCTCTCAGTGTCTTTGCCTACTTAAGATTGTAACATCTTCAAGACAGGAACCATTACTTAACACTCTGCAGCTTCACTGCTTAACACTCTGTGGTCCTGACAGCTACCTAGAATCTCAAAAGTTACACATACTTTATAATGTCAAGACTAATCCTCCAAGCAGTTTCTGTTTAAAATAGATACAAGGATTATTTTTCAACTAACGTGCTGGTCTCTATCACGGACACAGAAACAAAATACTTTGCATAAATCTGTAATTGTAAAGCCCAAATTTTATCTAATTAGTATAACCTGCATTTGTCTTAGCGTTCATACTCAGGTAAATTGCTTTTAAGTATAGCTAGAGAGACAAGTAGCTTCTATATATTCTGTGGGAAAGATCACAGCATGGCTCTTCTGCTGGTTTCACTATTTCCAAAACTCAAAAAGAATGTGCATATTTAAGAGGACAGGTACTTTGGGTTTTAGCGCTTGCTGCTCCAAGAGCAGTGGTTACTTCTCCACACCAAATTTTTCTCCCCATAGTAGTGAGAACACCGCGTTCAGCTCTTCAGGACGTTTGTACAGGTTTCCATTTCAGCTCTGGCCTTTCCCTTACCCGTAACAAGGGCAATCAGGCCCCAGTCACGTAGTAGTCCAACAGTCTTCACTCTGAAATACTTGCCTTTGCTAGCACTGCAGACAATTTTTTGCCAGCCTTTCAACCCATTAGTTTTCTTCCACATTTGCTGTCATGTCTCAACACCCATAGGTTCAATGACTTATGCTGGCATATGGCTGCAGGGACTGTCAGGTGCTGAAACCTTTGAAATAGGTCTCCCCATTCTTGAGGACTTGTTGTCCATGAGTGAACATGATTTTATGAGGACTCTGACTGTGAATATCTCCTGAAAGCATTAAAATTGAACTAATGTTTCCCTTTCATGTTTATAGTTTTGGCTTTTGGCAGTTTAAGTATTTGAACCAATCCAGATGTTAAATATTCTGAAAGGGAAATAACCACGTTACCTTTGGATCTGGATTTTCTACGAGAAAACATTTTACTGGATCAAGACCATAAAGAGGGAGTTACAGCTGAACTGCAAATATGAAATATGCAGTACAGATGCAAATAGTGTTCTAATTCTCAGACAGACTTTGTAATTATGTTAATGATTTGACTGTGTTGTTCTAACAAGGCTGATTCTGGGTTTGTGTGCAATTGCAGGGCATATTTTACTCAATTCTAACACTTCCTAGACAACTTCTGCTCATAGAAAATTATAGAAATTCTGACCTTTATTAAATTTTGCCTTGAACAACATACATAGATGTGACCCAGGAGGAAGATATTAATGAGAAGTCATCTTACTCAAGGTAATTTCTAGAAAGTAACAAAGGAGTCAAGCAACTAAGAAAATTCTCAGACATACAACATACCTGACTTAGAGGTAGGTAAAGGTATACTGTGACCACACTACATCTGAAATAGTTTCATATGGTATTGTATACCAACACAAATTTCTTCAATGATATTTGTTTTCTTTTTCTGAGTAACCCTTCCTTCCTACATTGTTGATGATTCCTCTTTTTTATAGCTCCATAAAGAAAGCCTGAAAAAAAGGTAAATAAAATTAACCAATTAATTTCATTCCAGATTTTTCCTAAAAAAATATAATTTGAGGGTGGCTATACCATTTGCACATAGCTGTGAATTTAAGTGAAAGCTTACAGTTGAAATGAGGAGTAGAATCAAAGAATCGGTGTATCACCATGGTTGGAAGCTACCTCTGGATACTCCCTGGTCCAAACTTCTAGTTCAAACTTGATCAGCTAGAGCAGGTTACTGAGGACCAAGTACATAAACAGATTGTTTGATAACTTAACTGTTTAGCTGTAGTTACTTGAAAGTCTTGGCTGACAACAGACCAGAATTTACAGCTCAAAAGCTGATCTTTTTTAGAAAGTAAAATCCTGAAATTAAAACATGGATACTGAAGATGGGAATTTTTTTTTACTTTTAATAGTCACCACAGTTCTTAAATGGAATACATGAATATTCAAGAAGTAGTAACTGGAAAGCACAAAGTAAATAGTCAAGATTCCTTGCATTTTAAAATTGGGTTTCCATATTAAAGTCAGCTTTTAATGTGGCCATGATTTTATTTTACCAAACACATGAGGCAAGCTTCAAGCTGCAAACAGGAGAGAATCTGTATTTATTTTCATAGCCGGATTATTATACCCACACCCATATATTTGCTGACAACCCAAGTAACAGGTAATTCTCACCACATAATCCATAGGCTAAATTAATCTTTTAATCCACAAGGTATTGCTCTTCTTTAATTGGATCACATTTATGCACATTTTCCATGTCAAAAACCAGAGACTGTGTTGTATTTTGCAGCAGGCATACCCAGGCTATGGCAATGGCAGGAGGGCTGTACGTGGGCACAGAGCTGCCTGTGAGCACTCTCCATGCACCACAGAAAGAGCGAGCATTACTTACAGCAGCGGTTCAATACAGCCATGGAGGAGCAGGAAGACTGTTTCTAATTTTAAAGACTGGAAATTTGGAGCTATAAACAATAAATGCGACAAATCTGGCCAACTCCTTGATTAGGAGAGGCTATGTAATTTAGACAGAATATACACTTGGATCAGTTGCTACTCAGAAAAAGAGGATTCATCCTATTCCAATTTAATTTCTGTACTAATCTTAAGTAATAGCAGCCATCTAAGATGAGGATATACAGACAATCTTCCATTCTCTTCAGTGAACAATATATGTAGATTCTAAATAATAAGGCCTCAAAATAGCCTTGTTTTGAATGTGTTATATGTTTTGATACAGGGAGCTGACTTCATATACTGCTAAAAGAAGGCTAATCTGATTTCCGCCACAGCACAAAAACTATCACGTTGAAGCCACTACAGACTCTAATGATACCCTGGAACATCCACATTTATTGTAAAAACTGTTTTCACCTACAGCAGAATAATTTTATGCGGTCACAGTTCTACTGGAAAAAAGGAAAAAAATAAAAAGGACTGCAAGTGCAGCCATATAAAATCATGCTACTTAGGAAGAAACAGGATGGAAACCTCTAGAGATGTAGCTGGAAGTGCAGGCATTTGTATTACAAGAAAGTGAATTGAATCTTTTCTTATATAGCCTGCTCTTCACCTAACTCAGAATAAGTCATCTTGTTCTGAGGGTCTGGGCCAAATTATCAAAATGCAAGTCGGTCTTTTGCATACTCTTCTTTGCTCATCACCTCCTATAAATAAACTCAATAAAAAGGGTTACCTCTTGCCTACAATTAGTATTTTCTTTCACTAGTTCTCCGATTCACATTTCACCTCCTGTTTTGCATGGAGATTCATTGTGTATTTAAAGAAAAAGAGGGACACAGAATACATATGTGTCTGGCACCACTTTGCTTCCAGCAATAGAAACAATAACTGTAGTTCTCTGTTACGCATTACAAGAGGAGTGTAGTCATTGCATCATTTCATTATTCCATATCCACTGATGTCTGATTAAGAATGATTTTACCCAGTCTATGATTCCAACATTGATTTAGTTCAGAAGAATTTGTTCTTGTTTGCGTATTTGTTTAAACAGAACAACAGCATGGCAAATGTTTATCTTTGCAACATTGGTTCAAGAGAACAATGATCTTTTAGATAATGCACTACCTATCTAACTTGGTTATACTGCAGGTAGCAACAGAAAAGAAGGCAGTTGTTTGAGTCTGATGAAGGAGATAATATATTGAAATAATGGCTCTTTTGTTTTCTTACTTCCCTGCTAATTCAATTAGAATGTAAACCTCCTCTAGTAGTAAACTAGCATAGGCTCCAGTGCTAACAGCAAGTCTGGCTTTTTGAAAACACCATGTTATCAGACATACAGAAGAACTGAGTGTTTCAAACAAGGATTCAATCAAATGGGATGTTGCTATCCTTATCTGTAGAACTAAAGTTAAGATACTTAAATGATTCAATTTTGCTGAAGGTTTAATCCTTTTGGAATTAGTTTTCATACTGAGATAGGGACATTATTTCTTTTCGAACTTTTTGCTAGAAGAAAACACCTAAGTTTGTTACTCAACTAGGAAGTATTGATTTTCTTCTCTTTTTGACAAGTTTCCTTACAACCACAAAGCTTTCCTTTCCATTTTAATAAAACCCACTGGAAATGTTATTGTGGCAATGCTGTTGTACCACTGTGCATAAGAATTTTCCTGTACTATTGTTCTGAACCTCTGGGATTAATAGGTCAGCGACAAATATTTGTTGTTTAACCCCCACATTCCTTAAAGTGGCTAAATAACTATGGGATACTGTCTGCTTGTGTGCTGGAGTTAAGTGCATTCAGAAAGTCTGGAAGGTTGGCAATGGACGACGTATGAGCATGTCTCCTTTTGGGAGCAAAACTAAACAACTCAAGTAGACTCAAGAGGGATCACCACTTTGTATCTACATAACTGAAACAACATCTTTATCATGCAGTAAACATAGAGTATTTTCATACAATCAAGTTCTTCAATAATTTAAAAATACTTTTGTCCTTTAGATAATGGAAATCTAAAGCAGAAACTGTCCTATTTAGGATCATTCATTCATTGTGAGACTTTTGTATAATCTTCCTGCAACCTACTGAGCCAATTCTAACTTCATTGACATTGTAAGCTTCTATTAATTGCAGTATTTCCCCTTTCTTCTTTACCATATTTTTCTATTGCTTTTACACTGTTGCCATATGGTCTTATATTCCATAATGTGATGGCATGTACTGCATTCTTTATTACCTCTTTAATCCAATGGGTTTGATTTTGATTGCTGTAGTTGTTTTTAACTTGGGCTGTTTCCATTGCTCTTCTAATATGGCAATGTTCTTTGTCTGTGTATTAACTATGATTAATCGTCACTTACACCTATACACTTGCAATGCAACCAAACATTCCCCATTCCTTATAGGATGCTGAATCTTTTGCCTAGAAAATTTTATTCTAAAGCAGAGAGACGGCAATTTATGATAAGGGCACATATGTCTGTGTCATATTCATCTGTTCTGACTTAATATCTACCCCTCTAATACTCTCAGGGAACCACAAAGGTAATCAATTCTGAAGACTGCCCTGCCTACAGCTTAGATAGTGGTGGGGTAATACAATGAGAAAGCTAGAGCAAAAAGACATTATTCTAGAACACCTAAGTATCACTTAACCAAAAAAACTCCATGATTTTTATTGACTGATACAGTCACACACATTTTAATCCTGCAATTGCTCAAAGTTACTAATGCTTTACATCTTTTTTTCCCAACCTTACCCGGTAAAATGCTATGTTTTAATAGATGCCAAGTAGTAGAATGCTTTTCTAAAGTCAGATGAAATTGAGATAACTCGTTAGTTCACAGAACTCATCTTTGAGACAGATCTTACCCTAAACTTATGATTCCCGCATTCAGCCTTTGACAGTGAATTAAAAAAATGAAATCTTTTCCTGTTTCTGGAAAATCAGGATGTGATTCATAAACAAAAGTGCAACATTTCCACTCCCCATGTGATAGCTAAGAACTATACTTGGGCTCTTCAGTTTCACATAAAATGAACAGAACCCAAAGCCAAACATCATGCTTGGATCCATACACTCAGCAAGCCACTGAAAACCTTTCCAGAACAAAATGTTGTTCCTTGCAGACTCTATGACAAAATTAAAGTTGATCTATACAGAAGTTTTGCTATCCCCATGCAGCAGTCTGAGTACAGGATTTAAAGCTTATTTTACAGCTACTTCTGCCCAACTATGAACTGCAAAAATAAAACAGCTGTTCTGTAGCATTTTCTAAAAGAGAATGGGTTCCAAAGCAAAGATATTGCAAACTCCCTGAGAACAGTGAAATATAGTCAAATTACATTTGGATCCAGCTTTTCCATTACAAATCCCATAGGAAATTATAGTTTGCAGATGGAAACTAAATGTCTCAATGAGGTGTGATCTAAGTGGTCCAGTGAGAGATTTTTATGAAAAGAGCAACTAAAAAAAATAATAAAGATATTATTGTTTTTCTCTTAATTCCTGTTTCTCTCTCACACTCATTCAAAGTCTTACTCTAATTCATAAAGCAACCATTACTTTCCAGGGATGTTTTAATTACTATTTTACAAAAGAAATGCAGTATTTTTTCATTAACGTGATATCCTCAGGACATGCCAAATAATATGTTTCATTTAATGAACAAAAATCCACATGTGGAATGAATCTTTTTAAAGATTGCTCTACTCCTGTCTTCACAGATTCAGAGAAATCATCTTCTGTTGTTGGAGAAGTCACTGTGCACAGCCCCTCATAGTAGTCAGCCAAGTCATGTGCTGGAATCCCAATCAGGTTGTCAAGCACTTGCATTAAAAATACGTCAGGATTATTGTAAGTGGAAGACCTCAGATCCCTGCAAAGGTCTGCTTTATTCAAAGTCTTTTAAATGCTTTTGCTCATGAGTACCCAAACTTACTTTGGTTTGATACCACCAGTGATAAGAGTGGCAACAACAGCTTCACTTTCCTTCACTATTCTCTTCAACTTTATAATTTCTCAAACCAGAAGCTCACCTTCAATAAGCAGTTGTTGTATTATATCTCAAAAGTTTCCAAACAAGGACTCTTCTCTGCTAAATCAACATTTCAACAAATGTAGATTTGCCCCATCTTTGTTCATCACTTAGCTTCTCTTGACTATTGCAGTAATTTCTTGCAAACTAACTATGCTCAGGAGAGTTATTGGTTTACTTACTTTGGGGGCCATAGAGCAAGTACGTGTTTTTCCATGCAATTACTCATGGTTATAATTCAAGCACCCTCCTAGGTATGTAACAAAGATACATTCATGAGCTTTCCAAGGGAAAAAAAATAGATCAGGCAGATACAAAGAATTCATCTCAGAAACTATGTTATACCTGTCACATCCTTATTACAGAAAGTCTATTGCCTTGCTTTGATGCAAGAGGAAGTGAGCACATGGAAGACTGCAACATGGAGTAACCCGTCTGTACACAGCATACTATATTCACAGTCCCCTATCCAGGATTTATCTGATGCAGGAAGAAGTCACAGTTTGCATCAAGCCAAAGAGATTTTTCCAAAGTCCAAATAAATTTTGGATTATATTTCTGCCATGATGTAGAATCTTCGCACTTGACAGGAAAAGGCCTGCAACCTGAAACTCTGCCTCCCAGGGAAGACAAATTTCAGTTCTGCTGCAGACTGCAAACTGTGAGTATCAGGATTCTGCACCACACACAAGTATAAAATGCCAAAGGATGGATTTCTAAACAGGCAACTAAAATGCTGTAAAGAACTGCAAAATGAACAAACCTATAAAAATCTTCAGCATGCAACAGAAGGGGGCATATTGTAGCCTAAAGACTAATACAAAAACAGGATGCATGCCCTGTAAGATTTACACTTTTAAATTTTGACACAAATCACTAATATTTTTTCCCTGTACAGTTTGCAACATAAATGTGGATGTTAGCAGTTCTGTGCACAGCAACGGAAAATATCCATTGAATTGTCCATCCAAGTCATTATAACTGTTGTTATCCATATGCAACACTTATCATTAATTATCTGGCACTATTAGCTTGACTTAAGTTGTCATACTTTTACCGATTCCCAGAAGATTACATTGGTGAAGTAAGACATATCACAGGGCTCTTCCTCATATATGGCAAAGAAGAAAATGCTTTGTTAAAACCATGTAAATATTACTTTCTTTCTTTTAATAATGTAGCATTCTTTGTGAACAGTCCAAGGGAATTTTTATGTTCCTTACATACTGAATCAATACAGCCAACTAGTAAAATAGAGTTGTCCTCAGTTGGGGGACCACCTCAGTAGACATGCCTACAAAATCACAGTGTGCTCTTTGGGTAAGCAAAGCAGAAGCCAAATGAGTGTTTCAGTTATTAGAAACATAAAGTCAGCAAGAGCCAATTGTCTTAAGTGTATTTGCAAAATTGAAAACTAATTCACAAGAGGAAGCTGAATTAGAACATAAAGAATGTGTCTGTATCCAAGAGGGAATTAAAGCATTGGAAGTAGTAGAACAGGGTAAAAATTTGCAGAGTTGAAAAATTAATTGGAATATGCAATGGACACCCAAGGGAAGAGGGTCCTGGGGACAGGGCACTAGAGGTAAGTACAGAGGGCTTGATTCTGCCATTAGCCTTAAAGGACCCTGGTTTTAGGAAGTATTGAGTGTCCAGACTCTGAGAAGTTGGCCAGTTGAAGGTAATAGGAAATCACAGACCACATCGGTTGATTCTGGAAGTTCCCTCCTTGGTTATGGGAACAAAGTATACCCAAGATACAGTTCTGAATTTATTAAAGTGTAATCCCTTCCCTAGCTCTGCTTCATGTACCTCTTTCCCAAAAGATATATTTCCAAAGAGGTCCTGAGAGAGGTGAGAACATCAACAGCAGTACTTGCAAAGCAAATAATTCACTGAGCTATCCAATCCAACCCTCTATACTTTAATGTTTTTCTTTTAACTACTGCCAGGTTTGCATCTTTCATTCAGGGAAAGTATGTTTCTCCACATAACTACTCTGTGAAGAGCAAACATTATTTACTATATAACTTCTATATTCAGAAAATAAAAAGAAAAAAACTACAAAAACCCTAATTCATCACCACAAATCAGAGTCACTCAGTCAAATCAGTGGATTTACTGCAGAATAAAATGGCGTATTGTGATGATGAATTGAACTCTTACAATAATTTCAGGTTATTTGTGGCCAGTGAAATGGCAATACTTACAAAATCACTGTAGCAATCAACTTTTGACCTTGGTTTCCCTATAATTTGCAGCATGATTTAGAAGAAAAACCACAAGGAAATTTAGGCAGGTATTAATCTAATGGGAAATGAGGACCATGTAGATTGGGTTATGTAAGCAAGCCTGTGACCAGGTAACAAAGAAACAATCCTCACAATTCATGACAAAAAAAGAAATCAATTGCCTTACTGAGAAGTTTTGAAAATGGTGAATAAAAAGCTTAAAAGGAAAATCAATACCTGATCCACAGTCACACAGGGTTTGCATTCTTCTAAAGTCTATGTTACTTTTGTAAACATTGTTGCACATATGTAAGTATCAGCATAAATATCTTGAGGAATTTGGGAGTCTGTTTAAACCAACTCAGTCCAGGAACATAAACACTAAATCATCAAACCACTTGATTCACAAAAAAAAATGTATTTTTAATTGAAAAAAAAAGTTTAAGCCAGAAGAGACATAGAAACACAGAAACAGAATGGTTTGGGTTGGAAGGGACTATCAAAGATCATCTAGTGCCATTCCCCTGCCAGGTGAAGGGGTATCTCATACTAGATCCAATTGCTCAAAGTCCCATCCAACTAGACACTGAAAACTTCCAATGATGGAGCATGCACCATTTCTCTGGGCAACCTGTTCCAAGGTCTCACTGCCCTCATCACAAAAAAATCTCTTCCTTATATCCAGGCTAAACCTACTTGCCTTATATATAATTTCAAGTCCTCTCAAAGACCAAAACACATTTTGTTTGCAGAGAACAAAGCATATTGCTTAATGGAGAAAGTACTTCAGATTTACAGATCTAAGTGAGCAGTAACTACGGGTCACCAGAGCCATCCCATCCCCATCCTAGGATTGCTGCCACTTCACATACACTGTAAACATGTAAAACGTTTCTTGAAATTAGCTGACTTGTAACCTGCTTGTTCTGTAAGAATAAGCATTCAATGCCTGGCAAAGCAGAATTACGCTAAAATACCTCAGCCAGCTACTTCACAGCCAGACCAGGCTTGGATGTGTCTAGAGTTTTGTTTTGTTTTGGTTTTTTTTTTTTGGTTTGTTTTTACTGTCACTAGTTTTCTTTTGGAAAAGCAGGGGAATGTTTGAGGCTGTATTTGCTAAGAACTCTTTTCCCCTTCTTCAAGTCTTCCTTTCACCCTCACAGAAATCTGCTGTGGCCAATGAGCCAAAGCAGCTCCCTTAGGGAAAATTTCACTTTGGTTTTAGGTACAATTTTCTCTAGACTAAATGACAGCTTATTATTTTCTCCTCTGAGATCATACTCAAGAAAGTTAGTACTTCTCCTTCTAAAATGTCTTCTCAATCTCCAGCAGTCAATATATTTATTTGACTAGGTAAAGAAACCCAAATACATTGTGGATTAAAGAGACCAAATGAAAGTTGAAAGTTATACATTAATTACAAGAAGCATTCACACAATTATTTGCTTCTATGTCAAAGCCACTCTCTGCATTATACATTTTTTAATTTAGATTTCAAGGCAGAAACCTATATGGTCTCCAAAATTACCAATGGCTCCTGTATGCTTTGGTAACATTAATATTCTTGACTTCCATACAGTAACTTGTTTTGGTTTTTGTTGCTGCTATCTCAACAAATTCCTGGGGCAATAAATTCCACAGTTTAACCATATTTCATGTGAAGAATTTCATGGGATTAGAATTTTATACCTACTAAGTCTGCTTAATATTTCCAGAGTCTATGTTATGCACCAGCAAAAATGTGTTTAAGAAAAAAAACTAATCTGAAAACCCAAGAGTCTGCACAGCATCTTCTGCATTTCATACAAAATCTATGATGTATTCTTTGGCACCACTCTGTCATCAGTGGTTTAAAAAAACTTCAGCAGAAACATGAATGGAGATTTTTTCTACCAACGACATGAATATACTTCCTTCTAACTGAAAATAACTTTGTTTTGAACAAAATAAAGCAAATTATGACTAATTGCTGCCAAATCTACTGTGTGCTTTCATTTCCATTCGGCTAAGCTCACTGACCTATGACATCCTCATAATTAATAAAGAATAATTCCCAAATACTATCACTGTGCAGTTCTCATCTTTTGATCACCAATAAATATTCCCCAGAAAAATGAAAATTTTTTTCAGTGTCTCTGGACTATGCAATTTCAGTACTATTACTTATGTATTTGGTAAGTGGCAAATCTCTTACTTCTGGAGACTTTTATTTCAAAATAATTATCATAGGCACACAAATAATTAATTTATTATTTTAGGGGTTTTTGGTGCAAATTTCTGTTCCCTTAGAGCTGTGTTTCATTAATGGATTATCTTGGTTCATCTCAAAATTCTCCAGTATTCCTAACTGTGGGTTTGTTGCATACACGTTCACACACACACACTCACACACACATATAGCACATCAGGACTCTACTTTCTGACCATGGTTTCCAGCTAAATAATAGTAGTTCATGCTCTGCAGTAGCCATACCAGTTTATATGCATGATATGAAAGCAGGCGAGCATGATCAGCGTTCCATGGCCACTTTTCTTTTTTTCCCCTTATGTAAGAAATAATTTTGGGAGAGTGTATAACCAGGGATATAACCAGTTATCTTCACAGACCATCTAAGAGAATTTGTGTGCCTCTAACAACATATGTATGGATGCAGGACTCCCGCTGTCCAGATGCGTAAAGTCAATAGAAAGTGGTAGGCTCCTCTATTCTAAATATTTGCTGTGGGTTTATAACCTGGGTGCCATCCCTAAAGTCCTTGATATTGACTGTATTGGCAGAGATCCAAAACATGGTACCTTACTGAGAAAGGATCAAATCACTCCCCTGAGCTCAGTAGTTATACACCTTAAAGCAAAGTAGATTTCAGGCACCACAGTGAGTAAAGGGTCAAACATATCAACCAGGCCAACATTCCATCCCAGTCCACATGGACAAACTAGTGCATGGGAAACCTGGGGAGTGCCTGGTTTGCACTCAAACATCAGCACAAAGAACCCAAACCAAGGTAGAGACTGAGGACATTCACATTAAGTATTAGTGGAGTCACTTATGTATGGTATGGTCGGAGTGAACTTGCCTGGGATTCTTCTTTTTTGGAACCCCCCCAAAATACAAGCCAGTTGAAATAAAAATGACCTAACTTTCTTCTGAATTACATTATAAGCCAGCTGCACTAAAAGTGACCCCATGCCATCATGTAGTTTTTTTATGAACTGCATTGTCCTTGTCAAATGCTTGACTCCTTGTCAATCTAACCCCAGTCTCAAAGGAGGACTACAAATAGGGAGCAGTTACTGCACACTTCTGATCCACTGCAGCAGCCAGGAACCCTGCAGTTTCTTAAGAGAGAAACACATAACCCAAAGCTATAAATATTTTTATTTTCTTTTTTTCTCAGGCACTTTTTTCACCCCAGAGAGTGGAAAGAAAACCGAGGAAGCTGATCATATGACCCTGGGAGAACTGAAATGATTGCTCTGATATGAACAGTCTTGGGTGGGATCCTAAGGAACAGTATGCATTGGTGACATTAGCAGCAGTCATTAACTTTTGGTCTTGATCATCGGTCCCAGGAAATGTGTGGCTTGCAGCATGCTTCATAGTTATTGCTGCTGGTCTAATATATGGTTTACCACTACAAGCAATCTTCCATTTTGGAAGGCCTGTAGCTGTCTCAGACACATCATGTTTAGTGGGAGAATTCAACAGGAACTTGTACTCAGTTTTCAAAAAAAAGAAGAAATGTTTGACACAGATTTCTGTGATTTCAGGTGTATTTTCTATCTGTAAAGCTGTAAGACAAGATATTGTAAGGGACAATATGGTTTCAGCCCTTTTTTTCCTATGACTTTTAAATCTCATGTATTTCTTCCTCCAAAAACAAAACTTTTTAACAGGCTAGTGTCTACATAATGACCACTAACACACTAATAATTTCCACAACAACTGATGACTGATGAGAGAAGAAGGAAGAAGGTATCTGGTTTGAAAGTTCTTCTGCAGCTGGAAATTTTCCCTTGTGTTTTAATTCCCTTCAGTCACCAAAAAGGGTAAAATTTCCTCACAATATTTGGGGCTGTATTTGTGATGGCACTCAAAAGACCAAGTTGGGGTTACTAATGTTGAATCAAAAATTCAACATCAGTCAAAGTCAAACCTTTTTTTGGCATTGCTCTTTCACTTCCATCAGTTTCAGAGCTGGATCCAAATTTTGCTCTATACATGTCAGAGTTCTGGCATGATCCAGCCAAAGGCAGGTCAGCAGATCAACTCAACTGACTTCACTGGTGCATAAGTAGATTCTGAAGTCATTTACGAACAAGTCAGGAAAGAACCATGGAAATGTACAAGCTTACAAGCAACTGAATCCATCAAAGACACTAAAAGTTTAAGCAAAAATAAACAACTTCCCAGATCAGGGATTATTATATGCCACCCTAGGAGTACTGACTGGTGTATTGCATTAAAATAGATTGCACTTCAATGCAAGTTTGCTTTCTGGCTTCTATTCAATTAAAACACTCCCAGGTTAATAGCTTTACTGCTCTTATTACCATTAACTTATAAACATTAAGTGGCATTTGCCCTGGAGACTGCTCTTATGTTACATACTGCTAATGCATTCCTTCACTCAGATTTGTAGGGGTTTATTTAATGGAATGGAATGGGACAGAAGCGTCTCACTGTTGCTGGTAATCACAGGCTTTTGAGAACAATGTCATGTCCTTTTGAGGCATGAAAGCATGTATAATAAGTTAATCAGTGTTTCCCTGGTGTCCAGGTATCAGGGAGCAAGGGCAAGGCAGTGGGCCCTCATCCCTGTGGCACATAACCAGGTGTGGTGGCAGGGACCTACCAGGGTATAGGGACAGGCCTGGGATGTGACCTGGGTGGCAAGCTATGGTGGCAGGAAAGACCTTCTAGAGAAAACTTTACTCTTAATATCATACTCAGTTTTCATCAAGGATGTATATTCTCTGGGCTGGATATCAGTGAAAGGTGGCACTTCCCAGAAGTCATACTTTAAAAAAGACTTGGAAACCCTAGTGCATGAATTACAAGTGATAACCATCTACCCTAAGGAGCAGATTCATTCTCCATAAATAAAGTGTATTGCAGAAGTGCGAAACAGAGCCAACTTCTGCTGGTTGCTCATCACACTGTATGTCTGGCCATTTCCAAATTCCACCAGACAGTTAGGCATCAATTCCCTTGCCTGTATCCTTGAGCACTGAAATAAGTAAGTTCATGGTGTAAGAGACACCATGAACTGTAATTTTTTTTTTATTATTATTATTATTTCAAGGCTTTTACTTTGGATAGTACTTTACAGAAGGGTAAATGATGCGTTCCATTTATAACAAATATTTGGAAGAACAACAGCCACATTTTTCCCCCCCAACTATGTATCCCCAGGAGCAAGAATAGCATATATTCAACAAAGAGAATGGTTCTCTATTTTTGTCTGTGAGCTGGGTGGTCCAATTGGTTACTGCACTGGCCTTTCTTCTCTGAACACTTTGATTTTAGTAATAGCTTTGGGCACAACAGAACATGAGTATGACAAATTCATCCTACTTGTCCTGACTTGTGTTACAAAACCTCTGTACAATATACAGTGTACTTTAATATACTAGGGAAATTTAGAAACCAAGGGAAAACATCTGTCTATTACTTTTGCATAAATAAATTTTACAAATATAATAAAAATTTAAATGAATACATACGTTGATTATATGATTTTTGACACCACACTTGTTACAGGTGCTGTAAAATGTCTGTCAAGTTTTACATCAGATGGAAACTGTCATTTTTTTCTCAAGAAAATATGTCTGTTACTTTTTACTTCTCCTTATATACATCTTTCTAACCGGTCTAGAAGTCATGATAAAGGGGAACAGGTAATATTTTCCATCTGCTAACATTTATAAATACCAGCAACATTTCAAAAGAACCTTAAATGCTGCTTGGTGTATTTCTGAAGGGCAAAAGTTTTTGAGACTCTGTAGACTGCACTGAGAATGAAAAAGAATTAAGAAATGCAGTGATGGAGATAATGTTTGACTGACATTTGTTTAAAGCCATTGAGCTAAAATGAAGGTTAACTTCATTAAAGGAGATTGTTAAGACAGGCACATGCTGTGGTCCAAAAGCAAAGTTCTTGTTCTTTGAATTCTCCAGACTGCAGCACATCCTTGTCATTGGACTCAAAGGCATTTGAGCCAAACAGAAAGGATGCACTGCTCTTCTTACCACACCTCTCCCTGAAACTTCTCATCATGGGAACTGGAGTGATATTAATTGCACAAAAAAGGACACCTTTTGGTGTCTCCAGACAGAGCTGACCCTTTTTGTTACTCCTCTGAGAGAAAGGAAGTCCAACTCTGATTTCTTACCATAAAGTACACTGGCAGAAAATCAGCATTTTCATAACGCTCTATAAATACCATACAATTGGAGAAAACTGCTAAACACAGTTTGGACCTATACAATTAACCCACCTCTAACCAAGTGAAATCAAAACTTTCACATTTGCAAGCCTAAAGTGAGTTAACCCAAGTTAAAGGTAACTTGATTTTTAAGTACAGAGAAACTGCAATTTTTAACCAACCTCTGTTTAAACAGCTGATAATGTTGCACCCCAGACAAAAAAATGCATCATCTTTCAATTGTACTACTCTAGACTTTAGATTTCACTTCAAGTCAATAGATATTCTATGGTTAAAATGGTAATACAATAGATAACTCTAGACTGTAACCAGTGATATTTGTGGGGAAAAAAAATAAAATAAAAAAAGAAAAGAAAAGAAAAAAAAAAAAACCTGATGAGCAATGTCGGTTTTTCAATACAGAATTGACTGCATTATGGTCTCTGGTATACACATTACTTAAGTTGCACTGTTTTATAAATTTTACTTGATTAACTGTGTTTATTCTCTTGAATTTAATGTTCTTAAAACTTCTGGAATCCAGGACACTTAATCATAGTAATCCACAGCAGGGCAAAAACACTTCATAGACTCAAATCAAACATTGTGTACATTTGGGAAACTTCAGCAGCTGACACAGGTCTAGGTCTTTGCTTTTCCAAGCATTCATTTAACTGTATCCCTGCTCTTCACCAGGATTTGAGTTTTATTTTCTAATGAAAGCCTCAACTGACTCATAAACTATCATATTGGATCCTTTATGTAAGCAAATACTATAATGCTGATTTTTCCTCAGCAAAACCCTCCTGTTTCATCAGTACACTTTTGCAGTATTAGAAGTATTTGTGACTTGCTGACAGTCCTTGATTTCTGTTTCTAAACCGTTACCCTATATATTGACAGTACTGCATATTACACAAAATATCATATCTTTCAGTCGTATAATCTACCAAAGTATGCAGCCAGAGTCAGAAGCATTTTTCTTCCCTTTCTGCAGCTAAATAAAAATAATTTCATAATTATTTCAGATTAGATACAGCGTGCAGATGGAGAGGATCCAGTGATCAATCACCACATCTGAAGTACTGAAATTATGCTTAATGGTTTGATTTTCTTATGCTCTTTTCAGGAAAAGAAAGTGCATGTGGTAAATTTTATCAGAGTATTTTTTGTTAATTATTAAGGCTTTAGTTATTAGAAAGGACTGCCAGATCTGCTACTCTGCTCAAGAAAGTACTCCTAAAACATGTTATTTTTGCTAGCAAAACCAAATTGTTGAAAGACAGAAGAAAACGGATAGTCTGCAGATATTCTGCCAACGTGATTGTCAAATACTGGTGTCTCTCCAAATGTTTTAAAAAGTAGTTTTAATGCCCAGATTAATTCCTAAAAAGGGTAAAATTTACTGGCAGAGCTCTTCACTTTAAAATAAACTGGGATAAATTAGGCAGTCCAAAAGAAGTGGGATTCACTCCCTACTGACAGGAAAATTCATTGCAACCACCTCATAAATGTTATACTCTAAGCAAATATCTGTCCTTAGAGACTCAAACTTGTGGGAATGCGCTTATTCAAAATGCCAGCACAGGGATCCCAGTACACAGGTCTCTTAAGATCCTGATCCTATAAAGTTTCTATAAACTGTGACCTCAATTACTAACAGTGGTCCTTAAAAATTATTTCCTCTGTCAAAATACAGCAAACTCAAGTCTTCCCAAGTGAGGCTTTTCAGTCAGCAGAGTGACTCCAGATAGCCCCAAGCAGCCCTCTACTACAGTGCCCCACTAGGACTAAGAAGGTTTCCTTTATAAATCTGACTTGGCTGTTCCTTCAGGTCTGCTGGCTCAGACTCTGACCCTGACACAACTGTGTCCAATATTGTCCTCTAAAATAAAACAGAAAGCAAGGCACCAGTTGTCTGTGTTAATACCTTCATGCCTTTGAAACAGTATCTGTGCTGACCTTAAAGAAAGTAATGTACTTTCATACAAAGTCAAAATTGCAAAATAAACCAAAGCAATAAAAAAAAATTTAAATAAATTAGCAATATTCTTGATACTTCATAAAATAATTTGGCATTTTTATTTTTTTCCCTTACCCTTATCTCTTCATTCAGGTTAAAATTCATGCAAAGGGCAGAGACCACCTTAAAAATCAGTGTGTAACTTTGCATGCATTATTTTATCTAGAAGTGAATATTTTGTTTAATTACATTTCTACAGCTCGCTCAAATCCAAGTCTCATTACAGTCATTTGAAATAAGAATGATTGAATGTGCTACTGCTTTCAAATTTAGTTCCTATTCAAGTTCCTAACAAAACAATCTGTTTGTTCAATTCTCATAAAACACATATCTTTGCTTTTACAACAATTGATCAGTATTATCTGTCAAAATCTGAATGTTTTGGTGTTACAGGAGTCTGATCAGACACAGGCATGCTCCAAGACTGGTATTAGTTGGTCTCCCCAAGTGTCTTGGTTCTAATGAAGCTTGGCTCTGTGCTCTTGCTAAGGGCTGGACCATGCTGAAATGGCGTATGTGCCTCCAAGGGCTTCTCACGCACATAAACCAGTGGGGTTTCCTCTTTGCAGTGACAGGCACCCACATAACTTTTTCTATTTTATATAGAATGTGTATATGTATCAAATGTTGAGCAGATATACCACTCAGATACAGTCATGGAGTCTCCATAACGTATATAATAGCTATCAGCTGGAAAATAGCAGCACATCCCCTTGCAGTTACGTTACAGTCCTGTTGAAGAGTAGGGAGAAATAAGGTACATATTTACACGTATAATTTGGTTTTCTCCAGTTGTTTTTGAATGACAAGCTAAAGTTGTTTTTATGAGGTGAGCAATTAAATGTATCATAATTTCCTAGGATATTAAGTGATTTCTGCCAGTGGAATTATCTGTGTTCTCACTCACTGTCTCCACACCTATGCAGTTCCCTGGTGTGCTCTCCAAGAATAGTTCAGTTTGTTTCCAAGTCACTCAACGTATTTCACTTTTAAGCAGCTATGTGCTAAAAAGCTTCCACTGTTATCATTCTGAATCTTTATTGGTATTGAAACTGTCTGGCAAAAATTGCATTCTCCCGCTGTTCTGAGCAGCAGGAGAATGAAGATGACAAAAGACCCATGTTAATGTTCATCATAGATGAGAAAAATACAATGGCATTTTTCAGAAATTTAGAGCCCTGCTTTAACAGGCACAGGCTCCTTGCTTCCCCCTTCTAGTCCATTAATTTTAAAAAAAGAATAACTGCAAATAAAAAAAGTAACAACAAAGAAAAACAATTAGCCAAATGGACTGAATCAGGAAAATTCTCCCTCCATGTATTTCCCATTGGTTTTCTAATTGCTGTCGTTTAGAGTCATTAGATTGTTGTAAGTATGTTCCACAACTCAATATTCTTTAAGTAACTTGTGATCATTCACTTTCTTATCCACATAGCATCCTTCCAAGATTATTCCCTACTCAGACAGGTCACTGAAGAACAGGGGTCTAAGGTGCCTGGGAGCATGATTAACATCCTCTAAAATTTAGATGTCTACATTGTAGCTGATGCTACAGTGAAACTGTCATTAGGATCCATTTGATGGTTCTTTTGAGAGCATTTCTGACCATTAATCTCACCAAAACTCCCTTAGAATGTGATGAAAACGAGGTATGAGACCCTACTTACACGCAGATACCAACACCCTAGATACAAAAACTTAAAAAGAAAAAAATATCCCACCCTGAAGGATTTAGACAGAACTCAGTTATATCTGAATGGCAAATCTTAAGGATTAATTCCAGCTATGCCGCTGCCAGGCCTGCAGGTTCCAATAAAACCCCCAGTAACATGCCTGGTAGTCTTGTCTGTATACACACACTTCCATGAAACTCTACAATGGCACATCTTTTACAACCTCATTTCAAGCTGTCTCCATTCCAGCAGTCAGGCCATCACACTAGCGATGGTTTCTGCATAAGGCAAAAAAGGCACACCCCTCAAAGCCAAGTACCGCACCACGTTGATGTGTCTCCAGACACTTCTGAGCAGAGTTAGCTCCCACAGCCAACTCTAAGCAGGGCGGTACCTCTATACTGCCTGTGACCACCTGGCTCTGCCTCCGCTCTCCGAGTGCTTTGGCACAGTTGGTGTTGACAGATTATGCCCATTATGCACCGTTACTATTTGTCGCCTTTCAAAACGTTCTGCTGAGAGTTTAGCCAAAGACAAGGTAGTAGCCTCAATGCTCCTCAGATTTCCTACTGTGCAGAAAATTTGCTTTTCTTATCAAATCCACAGAGCTATTGGAGGGTCTCAGCTTCTTATTTCAAAGTTATGTTAGAGTAGCAGAAACACAGTCTCTTTAAGTAAAATTCAATAGCTTTTTCTATTTCCACTTCTGAGTATTAAGACAACACTGCATGCTTGTAGGTATTTCTGTCAAAGCACATACAGAGCTCCATTCTTCTTGTATTCAGAAGCAATGACAGCCTAATTGCTACAATAAGGACTAATTGTCCTTATCCCTCCAACCCACTCGTGAGTTAAAAAAATACAATGTTTTCTGTTTTTCCTATGGAAGTCAGACTTCACAAATACAGGTCAGGACCTTTCCTTTTCTGAAATACCCTCATGCTTTTGACGATCGAGACTTAAGCAAAATAATGTCCAGCACTGCAGTTTTACATTTTGCTGCCTTGTAAAATTCGTACTTTTCTTCAGTTTTCAAAAGATCCTATGTATTGGAGCAGGTAGTCACCTGCTGCCAGGATCCACACATGACATTTAGACAGGAAGAGACACCACCTACACCAGTCAAAAAAGGGGCACACCTGTTGAGCATTCCTGTAAATTCATCTGGATGCCCTGTCCTTGTAGAAGGGCATTTACACCATATACATTCATTTAATTGTGGGGATGCCAGAAATTAAAGAGGCTGTTGATTCCCTCCGCATGAACATTGGACAGAGGCAGAGAGCATGCAGGATTTCCTCACCATTCCTTACCAATATCCCGAGGGATATTTGCTACTAACCTGCTTGTGGTGAGGTCATACTCTTGGAAGAAAGTACTGAATTTTTTGTGTTCCTAACCACCTTTGTCATTGCCCTGAAGCAGCTCTGTTCCTCCTTTGGCCTCCCGCTATTTTTCTTGAAAGAGATGACAGCTGTCTCTGCCTTTGTCTTGGTCCTGCTACTCATCACCTTCTTCTGTTAACTCTTTGCTGAAGCTCTTTTATCCCATGGAAATACACACTTCCCCAATTGTTACTGAATGCAAAAAATCCCAACACTGACAGCAATGTCAGGTAGCTGTCACTTCTCTTTTGGCCTAAACATTGCTGGGATCAACCACTCTTCCAGTTCTAGGAAGGATTTTGAACAAGTTATTTTCTTTCTTTTTGAATATCTTTATTCCTGAGACTCTGTTGTGACATCAAATTAATTTGCAGTTAATAAATGAGCCAGATTCTTGGTACCAGATGTCATCTTCTTGCCAATGGAAACATGCTTTGGGGGAGAGGTAGCAAGGTCCATACAGCAGAAAATAATCACTAACTCGCATTAACACATAGTACAACCTATGTCAAAAAAGTCAACAATTATCATTCTGGGTCCCTATTAATGTACACAACTGTTAAGAACTGACTACTGCAGCTTCTTTTTTCCTAAAAACACTATAAATATTTCTCAGATTTTAACCACTGAGACTGCATCAAATAACCAGTGTTGCTTCCCATGCACTGTTTCAACTTCTCTGCCCTTCTTCAGCAATATAAAAATTAATTTCACATCAGGATAGATCACACTTGGATGAGGAAGACACACAACAATTATTAAATTTTCACCTCCAAAGCACAGACTAGTGACAGAATCGTCTACCCCTACTCCACAGCACATGAAGTAAAATCCACTATTTCTATTTCTTTGGATCCCACATTTTTAAAGACTCTTTGAACTAGAGATTTTAAACATGGCATTCTTTTAAAGACCACAGTACACATCTGGTGGTATGAAGTCATCAAGCTTTCTTCTTCACTTAGTACCCAGGCCAATCTGTTTTATAAATCAAGCTTATTGAATTAAGCTGACTAGTATCTCTCAGGTGACCGGTTCACCAGGTGAACACAATTTCAAATGAGTCAGAAATGGTCCAGAATTTGCCCCAAACATGGCAATTAGGTTGAAATGAATGTGTTTTTTTAAAAGTCAAAAGTTTTGCTATGTGGTTTCCAAACCAAAGTTTTGAAACTTGCCTTGAAGCTTGCTGAACTTTAGGTAAAAAGAGGATTAAAATGAAACTCCATGCAGAATATAAGATTATTTGGTTTTGGTCTCACAAAATCCTGAACCAAACAATATTTTGGATAAAATGAATGAGTTGGGCTTTTTAAATGACCACTAGTTTTGGTGGTCCAAAGCATTTTAATACAGAAAACAACAGTTTAATAGAAAATTGAACTGAAATCCTTAGTACATTATTTCATTCTTCTTTTTAACAAAGAGCAGTTTCTGCTAGCATCTAGAAATAGAGAAAGAGTCTTTGGAAAAACACACAGGAAACGCTTTTGAAATTGAATCATTCCAACATTAGGGTAATGAAAAAACAAGTTGGTGCCTTCAACCCTTGTGAAAGGATGTGAAAACAAACCAGTACAGCTTATAGGAGTTATTTATTTATCTATATACAATGTATGTAGATAAATAATCTAGTAAATTGAGCACTTGTAATTCGATTCAGGCACAAAAATGCTTCTCATACTCACAGACCTAAGTCTCAAATACGGGGCCAGAATCTTAATGCAGAAAATCTAACCATAAAATATATAAAACACAAGTACTCGGCCATTCAACTGTATTTTATTTGTGTGCATAAGGTACAGAAAAATGAAGAGTCACTTGTAACAGATACTGCACACTTGTCATACAACAGCATTGGACTGAAATGCATTTTGTGAAAGGAAGGTTTGCAACGCGGAGAAGTTCTTTTGTTTTGAGCATATGATCTTTATTTCAACTATTACGTAACTTTAAGATTTCTGAGTTGAGTTTTTTCTCTTTCCTCCTACTTCTATTCCACGTTTTGATGTTCATACTTGAGTTCCCACACTCTTCACAGGACGAGGAATTTATGAACAATACTCTGAAAGGCAGCTCAATCAACATGACACCTTTATATTTATTTGTAAGATATCAGTTGCCCAAATTGAAGTGAGAGTGGGGAGCATATAGTGAACACAAGTCGTCAAGAATAATAATTATAAAAGAGGAAAAATAAAGAGACTGGCATATGTTAGTTTCTTCATTACTCCTTAGTATATTTATAATCAACCAATTTCCTTTCACATTTTCCAGCTCTGTAAAATAAGACCTGTACATCCTCCCAGAGTTAAGTTTGTAAGACATACAATTCCAAGTAGCCATGCTTAAAGGAATTTTATAAACTATTTTATAATGTGGCATGATAATTTCCCTGTGCAGATAGTCACTGGGCACATAAACTGTTTCTTTGCCAGAACAATACTTCCCATTTTTGATAATGATGAATTTGACTAGCTTCTAGGAAAAGCTGCCACCTGGTTACATCCATCATCAGTTGCTTTGCCAGTGATCTCTCCAAGTCACAAGGTTCACAGATGAAAACCTCAAGTGTCCTGCACAAAACCCGAAGAGCTATCACTTCCCCCACAGTCAGTATTACACACATACAGCTTTGCATAACTTTACCAGCCAGTTTTACCCATAGGAAAGTAACTTTACCCCTTTTGCAGACAAGGGGTCCATTTGCCTGGGAACTCTCCTGTTTCTGGGAGCTGCCTGTGAATTCCATGTTGATGAGGCTTGATGGAAGTAGAGTGTTCCACCAGCAACACTCATGGTCAAGACAGAAGCAGTGACTTGCAGCAGCAGCAGCAGGTAGCTCTTCATACACAGGAGCATCTCAGTATCTCACTGGTTCCATTTCAGCAGATCTGAAATCTTTATGCCAAATTCCTCTCTTCATCCTCCCTTCTTAGTGTTTAGGGAAGAAAGAAATGAAGAAAAAGAAAGCCCAGAGGAAGAACTTACACCAGGATATCACTTCTCTTGCTGCACCACACTACCAGTGTTATCATGGCACACGTCAACATGACTGGGATCAAGATCAGTGTTATGAGAATTTCATCCGGTGGGTCTTCCCAGTGAACCTTTTCTGAAGTACAGTTTGAAAAGAATTGTTTATGAATTCCAGTGATAAAGCCTTCTGCAAGGGGGTTTGGCCAAAAGCAACTCGCATTGTTGGCTTCACGTTCTGTGCACTGGGTAAAGTTGTCATAATACCTGGGAGAAGAAAATTAAGAGAAGTTTAAATAGAATGTATATGCATATTCCATTTAAAGAAAGCTACGGAGCGCACCACACGAAATCTCTAAGAGTGTGTCTATCATGCAGATACATGAAGAGGTCACTGAAGGACCTCTAATGGAAGCTGTGGCTACTCACTGCACAGTTAGACAGAAGGAGAACTGACTCCATGTACTAATGCAACTGAGAAACTTCATGTGAAATTCTGAGATCCCAGATGGACAATGGTCAAACCCTTGTCTTTTGGGTGCTGTTACTACAGTCAGGATCTCCTAATGCCACTTAAGTACAAACAGAACTCCCTCATTAGAGACATCTACCGACTCTTTAGAAAACATGCACACAAATGTGCCAAAACCAGGACATTTTGAACAAAATAGGCGTAATTTATGCCTCAATTGCCATTGGACATGATGCTGTGGCGAAAATGATGATGTGACACTAGGACTGAACCACAACATGCAGTACTGTGTAAAAATTTTGGTTCTGTTGCACTCTCATGGAGTAAGAAAATAATGGGAATATAAACACACAGAAAATCAGCTTTTGACAAAAACCCTCTTCTTTCCAACTCCAGCAAATGCCCAGCAGGGAATAAATAAATAATTTCTAATTACGTGTTTGCTTAGGAAAGGCTGGGAACTCCTTGTAATACCTAACACTTTATTTCAATGCTGCATGTGCTAAAATTTACCTGTCCAGGAATAACTTATATTTATGAGAATTGGCTACCCCTCAGGAAAAAAAAGGAAACAATAAGCCTAAATGAGCAATCATATGGATTTTGTGGTGTTATTGTAAGCCAAAGAAATTCAGGAAGTGAATGGATATGGGGGAGGAGATCGGAAATTAGGAAGACAAAGAGTGTCTGGTCAGTGCATGAATAAGGCAAGAAATAAGTAAGCTGAATTACTGTCTGTTGCATTTCTTCTAGTCCTGCGTGACTCAATAAACTCACTTCAAAGGGGAATTAAAAATAGAAAGGAGAGAGCAAGAATCCACGTGCCACCTCCAGGGACAGCATCCTGTATTATTATTATAGCATCTGAAGACCCTACTCTCCCTTACAGTCCATATACATATGGTAACTCCTGATGAATGACTCGTTCTGACATCAAGTCCTACAGGGGACTAATGTTGACTCAATCCTTTGCTGCAAAGTAGGAGAAGAGACATTCCATGTTTGGGCCAAGAATGAAGTCTACTGTCTACTGTGTGTCTGGCAGGGGAAATGTCTGCCTGCCCATACTACAAGCACACAGGTTGGGAACGCAGCCTGCTGAGCATCTAAATTCTCAGGGCTGTGTTCACAGAAGAAGAAAATGCCTCACAGAAAGGCCTTTCTGCAAGTTCTTTTCCGTTCTCATTCTCAAGGAGTTTGAGCCAATACTGCTTCATTCATAAGCAAATACACTGGACAATCTAACAAAGCCAAACTCCGGCATGAAGATGCATATATGCACAGTGTATGTATATTTTAAGCAAAGTGACTAGAAAGGAAGCTTTTGTGACATCAGCAGCCACAGGAAAACAACAGGAAATAAGCTAAAAATAAAATACAAGTATCAGCTGTTTGCTATTTTTAAAGTGTCATTCTTCTATGTGACCTGGTGGCATCCATTCTTTATGTCCTTGGACTAAATCAGAAGCTGGAGAAGTCTAGCTGAATGTGGGAGATACAGTCCCAGAGGACCTGAAGAACAACACGTCTAAAGGCAAGGCTACAAGGTTCAGCAGGATACAATGCAGAGATGGGAGGAGCATCCAGCTGCCCAGACGAAGTCAGTGCTCCACCTGGCACAGACACCAGGCCTGACTCCAGAATGCTGGACTCTGTTCCAGACTGCTCTGGGCCATGCTCTCATGGGCACCCTTGTGCCATCAATGGCTGCTGTTACAGCCACCTCAATAAGAAAACCAACAATAAATCCAGGTGATTTCAGCAGAAAGGTACCCTAAGCTCAAAGATTTGATTATATATATTTTTTTTTCCCCTCTGTGTTTAAAATCCTATAGAAAATTCAGTGTTCTACCAGGAATTCTGTATATTTTTTTCTTAAATGTTAGATGGTGTAAACAAAAATATTTCCCACTGATTTTTGATTGCAAATATAACATAACTAGAAAAAGTTGGTTAAGTGCTGCCAAAAGGCCAGATAAAAATAACTTGGGAGATACATTATATCTGAAATACTGAATTCCTAAGAGCCAAAGTACAATAAAAATGTTATCGTAATAATTGGAATTCCTTATAATTTTTCCTTAAAACCTTCTCTCACAAAAGAAAAAAAAAAAAGGGAAAAAAAAGCTACCTGCACTACAACTCCTAGTTCACGCAATTGTGGGAACACAGATAACGTAAAATGTCAGCTGCTGGCAAATTGCATGTCTGCCAGTAAAGCTGAATTCACTTAAATATTTATGTAGTTGAGTAATTTAGAGTTTATGCACTGCAACAGAAAGTTCATATAAAAAAAAAGAGATCCTCAGCGTGGCACTGTGGAACAGCTGCCTCGGAAGGGAGCAAATGCATCCTCACTACTACAGCATGGATGTTTTTGTAGTTGATCAATTGGTTTGCAAGTTGTTGGGCTTTTTTAAGAGGGAGATGGGGGTTAATAGATATTTAATTCCAGTTCAATTCTCATATGCCTAGCTCTTTTATGCCTTAGGTAATTCTCTTTATTCAAATGACAAAGGCTGGAATAGGAAACCTTTTCATTCTGTATAATAAAATGGCTACCACAAAGATGCCCTGGCCTCTTACTGGAGATACTTCAAAAGAAGTGCATTAAAGTTACACAACTTGCAAACGGAAAGAACAAGAAATGATAGTTTCTACTTATTCCCAGAACAAATAACTGGAGAGCACATTGGAGCTCAAGCTCCTTCACCTCTCGGATTATAAGAGGGTGTGGGAACATTCTTATTCTTTGTGCTGAGTCACAATTTCATCTCTTTCGGGCTAGCTACAAGGGACCTAGGTAGTACTCAAAAGGGATATTCACTGGGAGCCAGGTCACAAGCTTTGTGACAAATGGGCCAAAAAAATTAATATGAGTTTCAACTCAGCTAAGTAGTCCAATACAAAAAAACTCAAATCTAAGCAGAAAAATTCATATAAAGCTGTGCTTTATCCTGATATGCTCAGGACAACTGTAGTTTCTATTGAGGAACCAACTCCTTGGTCATACTGCACATCACTGAAAATACTTTTAGAGAACATGAAAAATAATTCCTTTCACAGCAATCTGAAAGGAATTATTATAACACAATTGTCATGAAAGACAATTTTCAATATTCTAGAACAATACTTCATTTTCAGAGCACACACACTTTTTCTCCTGTACTTTAAGTTTCCACTAAACCAGATAATAACAACCGTGTAGTTGGGATTTTTTTCTTGAAACTGTGGAAGATTTTATTTTTTGAGTGTCTTACCCATGAGAAAACATATTTTTACGTATTACCTATAACCAAGAACCTGGACAGCAGGCAGGTATTATGAGGAATGGTAGTGGACACATTTGCCTTAATGGGACAGCGTTTCATGGAGTGTCCACTCAAACTATTTAAATATGCAGCTGGGTTTATTACATCTCATCTATCTCAGAGTACACAGCTGCCTCTCACTCAGGGCACTTCTCAGTCTAAGTGGGGGCTTGAATCTCAGCCATAGTTTCCCCCATGTCCAGGGAGGAATGTGGTAAATTCTTCCTCTTTCTTCCTAAATATCCCTCCACGGGAAAACTGAAGAGATGACTGGTTTACAACAACACAAAATCCACAATCCCCTCTTCCAAATTTTCACGAGACTAAGAAAACAAATAGGTTGTTTAATTAAGAGTTTTAACAAATAAGCATTTTCCAATGCAAATTTATTTTGCACTGTTATTTGAAAGAATCTCGAACAATTCTCAAAAAGCCGGACACCATGTATATGCTACTTTAGACAAACATTTGAAGGCATTTTCTGGCTGTAGCCAGTAGACTCAGTGTCAGTTCCAATAGGAGAATTTTTCCACCTCTCCAGCACTCATGGACAGACCACCACAGAGACACTCAGCACATAAGCAGTCAGGAATGTTTTGCAATTGCATAATGAGAAGGGCCAGGAATTAAAAACCAAAACACCACACTTTCACTACCCCATTTTAAATAAAACATCTTAATGAATACTGATATAATTATAGAAGAGTAGTGCAAGATCCATATAATACGTGGTGAGTAATTTTTGTTATTTTGAATCCACTAAGTACTCAGAGAATACAGTGAAAATTCTCTCTAGCGTAATTGACTCTTGATAAAAACCAGGTAATAGATATATCACTCCTGCTAGTCTACAATCCCAGACAGCAATCTTGAGGCACTGTTCCAGGCCACTACAATTCATGTGGTGTATTTTAATAAAGATGCTTTAAAACTATTTGCTTTCCCCCAGATGATTCAACCAAAAATTTCTTTATACACAGTCACATATTAAACTGAACTATCATCCTTGTAACCTCCACCCAGTCTGGAATATGAAATGCTGAAATAGTAATAATATTAACAAGAAATATCATATGATGAGAAAGGCTTTTCTTACAGCATTTCCAGATGAAGTGGAGGCAGGAAGTAGCAAAAAACCTCACAAAAATAAAAAGCCTATTCTTATGTGAGATGCAGCCAGACTGTATAGAACTTCAGGGTGTAACAGCCTGGATGAACTTCAGATAAGGATCCAAACCTTAAGATGATAATTTCCTGAGGCTTCACCATAATGTTAGAATGACTGCTTTCGTTTTATAGCGAGTTATGAGCCTACAAATATGGTGGAATATTTCTGAGATTTTCTCACTGAACATCTCTCCAAACAGATTTGTGTCTGTATCCCACCATTCCTTTAACCAGGTATCTTCTCCCAAGATGAGTATTCTCACAGTCACATTTTTACCTCCCTAATCAGATCAGATCCACTGTTGTGCAGCTCCAATACAGAATTCAGCCTGAAGAAAATCATGTGCTACAAAAACATAAGGAAGGAAATGAATAGGGGAGCAGGGAAACTGGTTTAATGACAACATTATAAAGTATAGTTTACTCTCATGCCAGTAAATAATAGACATTGTGACAGATTTACTCACTTGGGTTGAAAATAATAAACAGATTCTGGTATCTTTTGAAGTAATTACAGATCTCCACCCTTAGTTTCACATCACCAGCTGTCTGGAAAATGCACAATGGTTGAATAAACCTAACTAAAAACCCAAAAATGCACAACTGTTACTAAGCTGTTGTTAATCGCCTAAAGATACAACCAGAAAATGTAAATATAAAGAGCAACTGTAAACTGTTACTTTACACACCTAATATCCATCTCCAATGAGCAACAGAAACCACTACATTAAGCAAATATAGAACAAGGAGGTAAACATGGCCTGACATCAGGTACTATGTTATTAAGATCAAATATTTAGTAGCACCAGAATTTTCCCAAGCCAGGAACTTCAACTGGCAAGCAGGCTTTACCTTCCACCACTCCTGGCCTGTATTTTAATGATTACTTAGTTGTAAACTCGGCCCATTTTTGGAGAACAGCCGGTAAGTGGGGAGTCTCTGAAGCCATCACTACATCATGTCTTCAGAAGCCAACCGCGTAACTCCCTTGAATTAGACAAAAATCAGAAGAGTAAGTGAAGGCAAATCCTAATCCCACAAACACTTAAGCATACATATCCAGCTTCTTACAAGCACAGTATCTCACAAGGAGCCATCATTGATGATGTGTGGAAGAAGATGTCCTTAATACCATGAATACAATCATACATACATACCCCTTACAGTCAAACACATCAGGCTTGTGATTCTGTCAGGGAAATGCAAGTTTTAAAACCTCTTACTTATGGATCAAGTTTCAAAGTTTTTGTCAACTTGGTCAGCTACTGAAAGCCCGTCATTTTCTCAGGCTTCTCACCAAAGGGGACAGCATGTTTCTGGGGGCAAGCATTGAAACACATCACATGTTTTTGTGCACATCAATATTTGAAATTTTACAACTAAAATTTTAAACCTTGTACTATAACATGTGAAGAGAAGCAGAAAGCATTCCAAAATTCAGATCCAAATTGTAAGACCATCTCCAGTAAATACTTCTCAGTGCTGAAAATGGCAGATGCACAATCTCTGCTACCTCATCTGCTTTTTCGCTATTATAGTCAGTTATTTCTCTATTCAATTCAGATTACTTCACAATGAGAGAGCAAAGGCAATACCTCACTAAGAGCTGGTTTTTTTTTTTCTTTCCCATCAGCTGTGCATCTCCCCTCAGTGTCACTAAGAAAACCATTAGCATTTTCTGGCGCATATCCTCCTTCAAAGGCTAAGCATGACAGAGATGAGAGCCCTGAAAAGCCAGTAATATCATTTTAAAGCCCATTCCTATTTATTGTCATGTTAGATTTCAAATCAAACTTTTCCATGCTTAGAAACTACGTTGCCTTTACAGTCAGCAGAAACACGAATAATTGTAAGGCATGATGCAGAAGACAGCTTCCTTTAAGCTTCCCCTGCCAAGGAAGGGAGTCCAGGACAACTAGCACCTTGGACAGATGAGTCCCACGCCTGTTCTGCCTACCAAAAAAAAAGTCTCACAAAAAAAAGCTAGCTAGTAGAGAATTACACTCAAATCTGCCACTGTCAGTGATGGAGAGACATGCAAGCAGTACGCTATCCTTTATCTCTCTCAGCTCAACTCCTTCCCAAAAGCATTTCCACCTGAGCCACCATGGATTTGCACAGTCCTCACTCCAGTCAGCGCAAGTGCAAGTGCTCTTGGTGCATGCAGGCATTTGGGTCAGCCACTGACACCAGTCACCTGTTGAGGGGGTTCTGCTTTCTCCCAAATACATCAGCCACTTTGTTCATTCACCTTGTAAAGTTTGCTACAAATAACAGCTTATTTCTCTCCACTTTTCTCAGAATGTTCCAACTCCATGATAAAACCATCATTCCACCACTGCTTCCAAAATTAAATGCTCGGCCAGCTTCAGTCCAATCATCCAACACCTGCGCAGGAGCCAGAGTCAGGACGGAAGTTGCTAGCCCAGAGCTGCTCTGAGCTCACGCTGCATCATTTCAGGAGGTTAAGGCTTTTCTTTCCGTCTAGATGAAGCAAGCTGGCAGGTGAACAGAGAAAATGTGGCTCTGTTTCAGACTGGTGCTCCATAGCTGGGCCTCCAGACAGCCACTCAAAACAAGCAACCATGAAGATAATAATTTTTCTGACCAACAGACAAAAACTCACAGGGAAAGAAATAACAGAAGAGCCGTTCTTCTTCATTCCAGCTTACATCTACAAACAACTGCTTCATATTCCATTTTTATGAGGATATTAAAGAGTATTAAAGTGTCACCTGCTGAGTGGAAGCTGTTATTAGATTCCACTTACTCCAAAATAGCACAAGCCTGTTATAATACCACAGCACTATTTCTTCAAGTGGAAAGAGTGGAGAGAAATATCTGGTAATACACAGCTGTGAAATAGAAATCATCAGTCAATCAGGCTTACACTCTGAGAAACACCCACTGTAGCATCTCCATACACTGAAAAAAAAAAACAAAAAAACAAACCAACAATTAATCTGCTTCCAAGCTGAACTTTCCATCATCATTTTCATAACCCTCCTTACATAATTTTTACAAGCATATGTAAAGAACGTACATTTTTCCTGATTATTTATGGAAAATGGGTTTTATATACACTGAAAAAAATCCTGTAATTAAAAAAGCCACTTGCTTTGGGAGGAGAGTGGCTGTTGTGTTCTGTTACAAGCAGAGCACAAAAAATGGGAGTCAAAAATTGACTAATTATGGATCTTAAGCTTCAGATTGTGTC
Source organism: Struthidea cinerea (assembly GCA_013397865.1). NCBI lineage: Eukaryota > Metazoa > Chordata > Aves > Passeriformes > Corcoracidae > Struthidea > Struthidea cinerea. The sequence goes on from VZTI01005326.1 coordinate 187,685, forward strand.
AGCTACTGGACTAATTAAAGAATAAATCCTTTTTGCAGTCTTGCAAAATAAATGTATTATGTGAAATTGTCATCTAGGCATGGACAGCTCACAAACGAGACCAAAACTGATGAAAAATTAACCATAAAATCAGATGAACAGCAACAACATTAGAAATTGATTTAAAATGTAGCCTAAAGACCTGTTAGGGAAGAAGCCTAATATAGAAACATTCTGCTGATCTACTATTCAAGTGCATGATTATGTTTTGGCATGACTTTGACAGCACAGCATGTTCACCATTGAATGTGGGTTTTTCCTTTCTTATGTCTTCCCCTCTTACTTGTGGTGGTAAAGACACATTCCCTCTCCTTATGTAACTTCTTCTGGTGCTCCGTGGCTTCCCAAGACTGTTCCAACATCTCACACACACAACAGAAGCAAATGGTGGACCCAGAGGGCGTTACTCCTTATCCACAACTGTGTATGAAAGACTTGAGTGTTGCAACACTCCCTAGAGTTGCTTAAGGGTAAGCCATCAGCCTCCTAAGCAGGTGCAAAAATTATGTCAGGGGATTTTGGACAACATCCAGCCAGACTGTCTGCGGATCAGAAGCAGAGGGACCCAGCATCCTGAGACTGTCACCTGGGAAAGGTAGCTGTTTCTCAGCTCCCGGATGCGCTGACTTTATTCAACTTCTTCTTGGGCCCAGCTAAACTCTACCTCAGTTTGAGGAAGAACAATGTAATATGGCACATCACCCGTGAAATGTTACAAACCCTTGCCATAAGAAAGCTGTTACGGGGTCTGATAATATTTAAGCATTGTGAGTAGCCAAGTAGTACAGTTTTTTTCTGAGCCTTTATCAAATTCCTCTTTGGCTGATGAAAACAATGACATATTTTCACAGTGATGGTAAAAACCCTATCTGTTTTCCTGCATAGAAATAGCCAACAGCAGAAACAACCTTACATTTTTGCACCTATTTTTTACAAGTATTAATATTAATAGTAATACCTTATCCTGCACACCACAAATCAGCCTAGATATATATTAGATAAATATACTCCCCAGTAACCAGAAGCAAAAATCCATGATAGATTACAGTGCAACATGATAAATTATACATAATATAGAACCATTTTAAGATTATCTTGCTTCTTAAGCTACCTTCCTGCAGATAAAAATCAGACTCAGAGCCTCAGTGATAACTGCCAGTCCCACAGGCAGACAGAGAACCCAATTCTAGATGCCGGAACACTCATTTTAACATTTCTATGTATATGTTATAATAATACCCTAATATGAAATGGTACATTTTAGCAGTCAGTGAAATGTATGAAAGATATTCGTATATCTGAGAGAAATGTAAAACATCAATTTCCTGAAAGCCGCAAAGAATTGTGCTCGTAATTGTTCAACAATGCACTACGCCTTGACAACCTTTGATTCTATACTCAGCTCTGACTTAGCGGCTTAAGAGTGCAGAAGACTGCATTTCTTGTCTTGGAACTACTCTCTGACACTAAATTATATACTATTCTGTAAAGATAAACAGAAATGCCAGAGCCTTGGCAATTAACCATGTAAAATAACTTTTTTTTAAAGTATCATTACATAATAAACTTCTGTAATTGAAACAAGACCCTGAATACAGAACATAGTAGTACTAATTCATACCTATCGTGCTGTCAACAGTAACCGCATGACTAATACCACATGTAGCCTGGCGCAAGAAAATCTATTTTTTTGTCTCTGCTGAGTTAATCTCCATTATTGTACATTCATGGTTGATCCATTTAGAAAACAAAAATGTAGAAACTGTTTTGCAAACCAGAACAGAAGAACCAGAAAAGTTGGTATTAACTTTTCATTTTTGTAACACATTTATATTTTCATTTTCACTGCCTCTAAAAATATACTGTCCATTATATATGCATTGCATAATTCATACCAGCCTATCAAGTTATACCATATTATTTTACCACCAAGCAACTTTACACAGAAATCTTATGCATTGGGTTTTTTTAAATACAGCCTTTAATAATAAGCTCCATGAAGTCTGTTTTCTATTACTGATCTTACCTCAATAAAATTCAAAAAGGTCATGAAAGTTGTTGAAAGGCATATCAGCTGACAGTCCTGAGATTTAACAGCAGACTGCTTTCTAACATCACCTCTAAATTGCTCACATTATTTTTTCCAAGTGACTTAGAATTATTATATTCTTACATCTTTAACTATTTGTTGGTTGACGTGGAAATAAAAGCAGTAACATACTGATGCCACCTTGTGAGTGTAAGCTACCACCATTAGTCCAAGGCATCTACTGAAGTACACATGGATTTGACTCACAGCACCCCTGCTAGAATATTGTAACTGGGGTCTTCAGGTGACCTAGACTTCACCAATGTTGAAAACTCTTTCCGAACTTTAAGAAAATACTGATATTTATATCAGTGACCTCTGGGCAAATGCCAGATTTCACTCCATTTTTGAAAAAAAAAATACTCAGGGCAAATAAATGTAACAGGGGTTAAAACTTGTTGAAAAAAGCACTTGAGAAACTGAAATCTGATATTAAAAACTGAAAAGCTTTCAGCTCTTGATAGTGAAAAGGTAATTCTCTGCCTACTTAGCAGCAGGCTCAGAAGACCCTTATCTTTTTTCATACTAACAGAACTTTCACAAACATTTGCAAAATTATTGATAAACGGAAGAACAGAAAGATTTGAGCTCTCAAAAACCTTGAAGAGATGGATAATGGGCTGAAAAATCACATTATTCTGGCATGATATGGTCATGATATGTTTTTTAAGGGAAGACCCAGTGTCTTCCATGATTTAACAAAGAAAGAAACAGTTATCCCCGATGAATAACAAATTCCAGTTGTTTTCTCCCCATTCCACTGCCCTGTATCCCTGAATACACGGCTTTTGTAGACTGTGATTACAACATGTATTGTGGTATAAATAACAAATACATAGTTTTAGTTCACCAAATCTGAGTTCTTGGTAGTTAATGTATTTAATTCAGCAGCCTCCCAAAATATTGGCAAATTTCTCCTTATCCTCTACAATAAATCCATTTACTGGTTTCAAGTGAGCTCTTCAAAGCATGGTTTTGTTTGCAAAAAGCAAGATTTTTCAGTGTCTAAAACTCATCAGACGAGAATTGTTAAGGCTTTGCTAATTTGTAGCATAGCTATGTCTCTAACATGCTGCAGAACAAACTGATGGCTTTGCATTTATAAGCAAAGTGGTCTGCAGGTCATCACAGAATGTATAAATGCCAGTGTTAATACTGAAGTATAACACAGAAGTCAGAGTGCTTCACTAAAAATTCAGCAATTATGAAAGTTTTTCACCACCCTTCTGCATCATGTAAGATGGCCACAGCAAACACAGTTTTAGAAATGCATTGCTGTAATTCGGCACTAAAGAGAGAAAAAGTATTAGAAATTAGTATCCAAAGCCTTTCCAATACCTCACCTGGAATTATCAAATACAGACTTTATTTTCACAGCCATGTATATATAAAATGTCTGTGCCTCTCCTTTGTAATAAAGGTGAAAATTATAACTGCACTAAAGAACCATAGTTCAGCCTCTGCATCTATCAGGAGGAAAGCAGTTATAAGGGAATGAAGTATTCCTGCCTCATGTCGAACCCTGGTGTCTGAATTCAGACTAACCACTTTATTAATATTCATCAGGACATATTCTTATCTACACAACATAAACTAAAGCCAATGCAATTCATATGAAAGTAATGACGATTCACCTGAAATACAGACCCTATGAAAGATATTCTACTATAGCCCCATTAAGGGACCAACTGTGCCTTTGCATTAACTTCACAGCAACTAGGATGGCTGATCTCAAAACAGCACATGATGGTACACATCCTCAGCACAGCCCTGTACCTGGCTACTCCGTGAGGCTTTATAAACTTTAGGTTTCTTTCATTCCCAATGTTTTGAATAATAGATGGCAAGCATTATTATTTCTGCAAAGAAAAATTGCTACTGTCAGCTACCAGCATGACGGCAACAGAAGTGCTCGAATACGACGTTCTTTTCCATTGTTTTACTTCCTCACACCTAACTGATTTATAAGCTGCTTTGCTTTGCTTTTGAGAAGAAAGGCATGAGTCACAGTAGGAAACCACTATGTTCTTGAGGTAAGTATTACAAGCCTGGTTTTGCCACTGCTGCCATGACCTCTAGGAGTTTTTAGATGGCTTTTTTAGGTACAAAACTACTGTAAGTTTTGATATGTAAAGAGGTGAAAGAAATACACAGGTAAAAAAGATTAAATATCAGCATAATCTTCATTTCAATGAGAGTTTAAAAAATAGCAGCACCTGTAGCTGTATGAGAAGCTCAAAGGAAGACAATCCTACCAAAGAAGACCAAATGCTGGCATCTACCACATCAGTCCTTTTCTATACCCCACTGAACACTAAATGGTAAATCAGCTACACTGACACAAAGTGCAGGTTTACTCAACCTTCCTTCACAGAGACACTAAGCTGGCAAAGAATATTTTCTTCTATAAAATCAGGACTAACAAAACTGGGAGGACTCACAGCTGGCTAAATAAGGGATTGTGGTCCCCCTTATCAGTTAAATTTTCAGGGGAAAAAAGATACTACTCTTCAGACACATACAGAACTTTAGGCAATGACATTGCAGATTACCCAGAGATGAGGCAATACAACGGCCTTTTGTTGTGCAAACACATTTGTGATTTGCAGCATTTTTATCATGACTTTGCCCAAGGTAAACCATAACCAATGTACTAACCTGTCTACAGGGATACGAATCCCAGCACAAATAGAGACAGCCCCCTCCTATGTGACACAAGTGAGGAAGGGTGGGACTCCATTTGATCAGTGCTGTTCCAGATCTAAAATCACATGTGCTGGTCACTCAAACATGCAGTTTCCAGCAGCCTCAGGTTGTCTTTCAAGTGAGAAAATCACATGCAAAAATCCAGAATTGAGACTTTTCTGATAATATTTAAAAGAATGAACCAAAGTGTCAGCTTTCTAATTGTGAGACCATTACTGTGGGAATATATTAGCTCACACGAATCAGTGGCTCACCTCAGCTGCAAAACAAACCCAGTGGTTTGTCTGAGATTTTCACTAGGGATTTGTACTGAGATTTGATACTAGGGAATATGCCGACCATATCTGGAAGGAAACGGAAGAGGTTGTTACCCAGGAAATGAGAAGACTGAGGTACTCAATGACTTTTTTGCCTTGGTCTTCACTGGCAAATGTTCCAGTCAGACCCCTCAACTTGCAGAGGGCAAAGCAGGAATTTGGTGAATTAAGAACTATCCACAGTGGGAGAAGATGGGGTTCACAAACAGGTAAGGAACCTGAAGGTCCACAGGACCTGATGAGAGGAACTGGCAGAGGAAGTGGCTAAGCCACTATCCATCACATTTGAGAAGTCACAGCAGTTCGGTGAAGTTCCCATTGGGAAAGAGGAAACATTAAACCCATTTTTAAAAAAGAAAATTTAAAAGTAGCAACTCTCCTCTGAAGACAGGCTGAGATATTTAGGGTTGTTCAGACTGTAGAAGAGGCTTTGTGAAGACCTTATAGCACCTTCTACCTGAAGGGAGCTAAAGGGAGCTGAGAAGGACAGTAGTGACAGAACAAGGGGGAATGGCTTTAAACTGAAAGAGAGTAGGTTTGGATTAGATACTAGAAACAAATTCTTTACTGTCTAGAACAGGTTGCCCAGAAAAGCTGTGGATGCTCCATCTCTGGAAGTGTTCAAGGACAGGCTGGATGAGGCTTTGAGCAATCCAGTCTAGTGGAAGATGTCCCTGTCCACAGCTTGGACATCATAAATGATCTTTAAGGTCCCTCCCAACCCAAACCATTCTGCAGTTCTGTGGGTTTCACAGGACATTCCTCTTCTGTATTAGTTTTGTCATTAGCAGCTGCATGCAATTGCTGATCAGTGTCTAGATCAGGCTTCATGCAGCGGTCAGTGGGGAAGATGAAAAAACTTAGATAGCCAACCAAGGAAATTACTCAGTTTGCAGGGTTCTTACATACACACTCAGCAGAGGTTCTTAGCTCCAAGCTTTAGGAAATGAGGGCATATAATTTCATTCTGGGCTTCACATGTTTCTTCCAGAGTTTGCTTTCCCATTGATCTTAATGTGGTCTGGCTTTCTTTATGTAATATTTTACTGAGTTTCTTTGAAAACTAGGCACTTTTATGATTAGCTTAGTTGGGCCAAATTTTAACAGGCAAAACTCCTACTGACTTTAAAATTGAGCAACAGGATTACTTTTCCAGATTACATCAAATTTAGTCATACAGTTTTTTTCCTTAATTCTTTTTTTCAACTCCTCAGCATCTGTACAGAACATGAGTGGACTCCCTCATCATCTTCAATGGGACAGAAACTGTTTAGAGAGTTAATATTTCATGTAAGGTGTTGTAGGAAAACTACACTAAGGCCGTACAGAAAAAAAAGAATAGTTATTTACAGCGAGCACAGACCTTGGACCATGCTCACAGCAAAGCAGGGGATTTCAGCAGGTACACACATACCTGCAATGAATCTGCTTCAGATGTACAGTTAAAGAAAAAATTCGCTCTCCTATTCTGCTATGAACTGATATTTAAAATATCAGAAAAATCAGACTTTTAACATCTTCCAGGTGCTGTAAAGCAATGTCACACAGACACAGCCTCACAGCAAATTAGGGACTCCTAGAGCTGTGAAAACAGGTAAGAAGAAATGTAGGGATTGGAGGAAGAAGTTTGTTACAATCAGTTCTTTTTCTGAAACAGAAAATCCAGACCTAACATGTGTTACATGCACTACCTTGCTAGAACTCTCTTCCAAAACACAAATTGCTATTTCCCCCTTGGACTCCAAAACCCACAGCTACTCCTTGGCTGGTAAACACAGAATGACTGACTGGGAGCTCCCAAAGTAGCAGGTATGCAACCCTAGGCACTTGTGAGATGAGTGCTGCAACAGTAAAACTGGCTTGAAATAAGAGAATGCCTCACCTGTAAGAGATGACACAATCTGTTTATAGATGTAATGGATCAATACTAATCTTTTAAATGAAGAGTTGATGCCTTCCCATAATATACTCACTCACTCTTACAGGGTTTAAAATAGTGACCACTGGGCAGATTGCGTGGCCTGTATTATTCAACAGTGCAGACATGGCCACAGCCATCTCTCTGGCCTCAAAATTACTGAAATGCTAGTAACTACATTCAGAAATATGTGGAAAATGGGGATGCAGAAGAGAGAAGACTGGTGCAGAGCAGGCCAAAAGCTTAACAAGCCACTGAAAATCAGCATTACTGCATTTTGGTCCCACATTTCCATGGGGGTTAGGCCTAGGAGACACATGCAGATTTGTTTAGAGACTGTTTGTTCCAGCTAAATTGTTTCCAGGATCTAGTTAGAAGTATTTGAAAAACTCTTTCATGAGCTAAGAATAGAAAGTAATCTAAGCAATTACAATAAGGAACATTTTTTCAGGTTCATGTAAGACAGCTCTGGGCACTCCCATCTTCGTCTGGCCACTTGCTTGAGAAATTAGTCATACCTGGCCTCTCAGCTGTAGTCCCACACCAGGATTTATCACAGCACAGTCAAAAAAAGTCTGTTAATAATGGACTTTGGCTTGTAGACAGTAGTTGATATTACTTACTCAGATGTAGTTGCTAAATATTAAGAAGATAATACAGACATATAATACATATATTATTATATGTAATGCAGCACCATTAACATACATGTTACTATATGTAGATAGAAATATTACACATGAAAAATAAAAACCTTTCTGCAATTTCCAGTCTTCTGGCAAATGAAAAGTAAATCTGCTTTTGCTAATTCCCCATATAGCTTTCACCTACACTTTAGTCTCTTCTTATTCACTTGCCATGTACCATAACTTCAAGTCTTTTAAACAACCTCATTGTATTTTCATCTTCAGAGCTCTCTGAATAATCTAAAAGCCTCAGCAAAACTGTGACTAGGTAAATGCCTCCTCTTCTTCAATGAACACTTCCAGCTGTGTTTTGAAGGTTTTACTTTTCTTTTTCTGTTTGTGGTTGGCCTTCATATTCTGATGTCCAAGTAAGAACCACTGAAACCCACCACATCTAAATGACTCAAAATATTTTAAAATCCCACTTTGATCCCTCATCATATTTTAAGCTTTCAAATACCTTTGAACAATTTGACCCAGAGTACTTGTACCCTAACTAATTGCAAATCCTCTGAGAAATATGCAAAAATTAATATGGAAAATTTCTCCTAATAGTGCTTCTGTCCAACTTTACCTGAGAATTTACTGTTTATATGTGATCATTTTATATTTCCAGCACGACCAATATCAGCGATGGAGGCTACAACTCTCATATTGGTTTGCAGTACCAGCTGGCACACACAGGAGTCTCATCTGTTCAAAATCAGTGAAAAGGCTGCTTTTTAAAGAGCACAAGTTTGTTAAGAATGTCAGAGATGTCAGAGAATCTTACAGTTTAATTAAGTTACAGCAAACTGGAGTCACTGCAAATTCTCTCACAACTGTTTGGCCAAACAGTCAAGCACTATGGATAATTGCTATTTACAATCCCATAACCAAATGACAGCCATTTACACTGAAGAGCTAAAACTCCTCCATGAAACAAGGAATTTAGAAAATTAGCAGATTTCCATTAACTGTTACATTTCAATGTACGTTACAAAGATTTCTTTCTAAGTGAAAAGTGCCATGCAAAAATTACTGCATGAAGAAACAGTTTCTTTTGTACAAAGCTCACAGCTTTAACCCACTATCTGATCAGGCTGATTAACTGTTACTGCTGGAGGCTAAATATAAAATCATCACAAACTAATACTACCATGTTTGAACATCTGAATTTTACGTGCCCATGGCTAGATATACCAGTTTTTCATTAATTTGTCAGATTACTCCAAAGTAAGTGTTTCTGTCCCACCTCTCAGGGCTCCTGCAATGAGCTGGAGGATTAGTCTGTATGTGACCCTGCCCACAGGAGGAGGGTTGGAACCAGAGGATGTTTAAGGTCACTTCCAACTCAGGCCATTCTGTGATTCTCTATGCTTCTTATAGAATGCATGACATCAAACAACAATGTCTGTTCTCAAAAGAGTAAAAATCTTAAAAGTCTGCTGCTTCTTCAGTGCAATGAACCCTTATGATAAGTTTGTAATCAGACTTCTAAGGCTTGATTAATCCTTGATTCAGGAGACAAATTTCAAAACAAATTCCTCCTGCTACTCTCTTCAAAAGTAGAACTTGAAACATAAAAAAAAAGGTGTTTTTAAAAATATGTATTATGTAAAAAATGTAAGATTTTTTTCTTCTATAAGAGCCTTGAACTCTTCTGGTACTGCTTTTAAGTAAGAAGCCTCAGACTCATCAACTTCTTCACAAAAATTGTCTTGTACAGGGAATGAAAATGACACCAAAGGGTGAGCACAATTGGAACAGATAAAATCAAGGTGGATTCTTAACTCTAATTAAAAGTCAGGAAAACTCAGAGACTTCAGTCACCTTCTAACTGGGAAAAATTCTTGCACCAAAATATGTAAATTATTGAAGAAATTTTAGCAGAAGTCTTCCAAAAAGCTGCCTGTTTTTTCACCTGTATTAATAAAGCCACTGTCTAATATTTTGGCTCCTATAGGTACTTTTCACTGCTGCAAGTAATCCCATTAATTGAGGTTGCTTATCAATACAAACAATATCAGCAAAGAACTCTTGTGATTATAATGCAATTGTAATGAAGATAAAATGGAGCAAAATTATAGTGTTTACTTCAAAATAAATAAAACATCTTGTACCTAGATGGGTTATAAAATTAAATTTATTGCTCCAGATCATACAGATATTTATTAAATAAATTAGCAGTACCAGCAATGCAAGGATTGTCTTTTTCTTTGTATACACACACTTCTCTGCCAGATTTGACTGTAATTTCTGCAAGGTGGTTTAGAAGAGCTAATCTTCTCTTGGTCTTCCCCATAGCTGGAGAGAGCAGCATGACTGCATCTTTCACTCCAGTGCCGTAAGATTTAAGAATCTACCTTTTAACAGATTGCAAGATTTTAAAGTCATAAAGGTGTACGAATAAACATGCTAAGAAGGAATAGCATCTAAATTGTTAATACGCTGTCAGATTATGAAACATTGTCAACAGATGGGGCATTTCAACACAGGTGTCAGTGGTAAGGGAGTCAAGGGGAACTGCTGCAACACAGCACTGCAGTCCAACATTTCATTATCTGTCAAGTCTGTCGGTGATCAGATAGTTAAAATATTGCATAACATGACACGACACTAAACAGGAGGCAAGATCAGTGATCCTGCGAGAACATATCTGGGGCTCAATGACACTGTAACAGGTGTGGTGACAGCTGGCTTGGGGCTACTCTGCCTCCACAGCAGCCTCCAGAAACAGCACCAGCATGGTTTCGAATGCAGGAAGATGTTCTGCTTCAGGCTGGCTTGTACCACACCAGCTCTAGTTCACTTGAGTCTCATTTTCTGAAGTGCTGAACACCTGCAGTTTCTTCTGATTTCAGCTGGTGTAGAGGGTACTCAGCACTTCTGAAAACCAGGCATTATGCATGAGCAGACATGGTCTTAAGAAGCAGATGTTCTACAAAGCCAAAAATGCCACCAATTTCAGAAGCCCTATGAGTTTTCTCCAGATTAGAATTTGAAGTGGGCAGCTTTATAGAGAGATGTTTAAATACCTTCAGTAACTACGGAACAGGAAAAGAGATTAGAGAGTAATAATGCCACCCTCACTACTGTCAGTCTTGCAGTATTTTAGACATCCAAACAGAATGGGTGGTGCTCACTCTCTCCATTCTATCTGACAGGCAAAGAAACAAATGACAGCAGGTTCAATAGGACAAATCATTTTAAATTTGGATAGGGCAATTTCACATGAGGTGAATTTCTGAAACAGTGTCATCTTATTGAAAAAAAGGAAATCAGAGGAGGGAACTGCATTGCTGTCAAGAGAGAGAGCAGCATGATTCTAAAAGCACTACTGCTTTAGTGGTTTCACAGAAAAAAATTACTTAGGGAACATTTGCCTAAAATGCACAGAAATATAGATTAAATGTAAACACAACTGTCTGAGGTAAATGCAATAGCAGCTAGTATTAATTAGCCCATTGGTTAGTTTTCATTAAAGTGCACTATTTTGCACACTCTTTATGTTAAGAGCCAGGTGTCTCTGTGTGCCCATGGCCTTACTGCAAGGGCTTAAGAGCTACAGCTTAGCCCTCTGCAAACGGCAACAAAATACAGAAAGTTTTCTATTTTCTGGAACAGAAATATTTTATATACATTAGGGGAGAACTATTAAAACAAAAACTAACTCTTACATGATAAATTCTGTCAGGTTGCACCACTTTTTTGAGTCCACTTTCTTCATCATCTCTTCAAAGGATCTTCCACAGGCAGGCAACTTTTCTAACATGAGAGATTCATTGCAGAGCTCAGTCTGTTGATGTGCACCTAGGAAACATCAGAAGCACCTTTAATCACAAACACTGAAATAGAAGCACAAACACATCACTCAAATTTGTTCACACAGTTCAGCTTGCCACTTATATTCTCATAAGCTTAGCATTTAATTTTCTAAGCAATTATAGAAAATAGATAAAACACATATTTACATAAATATGTTAAAAACATAACTTGGTATAAAAAACTAAAGGTTACCATATATAGTACTGCCTTTTAAACCTAGTAGAGAGGAACCTATCTAATCACTTTTCTAATCTTACTTAGCTACTATAGTAACTTATTACCACCCATTTGCATTTTTAGTTAAAAGCTAACTGAATCTCCCAATCCCACATTTCAGTGTAGAAAGCACTTTTCAAGCTTACACAGATGCATCTCATTCAACTAACTATATTACTGTGAAATTACTTTAACATTGGAAATATTTGTATGCCTTACCAGCTAAAGGGTATGAATTTCCACAATCACAGCTTTTTCTTTAGTATATACACTATAGAATTGTCTAGAGATCAAATCCTATGAGGAACAGCTGAGGGAGCTTGGGGTTGTTTAGTCTGGAGAAAAGGAGGCTCAGGGGAGACCTTATTGCTCTCTACAACAGCCTGAAAGGAGGGTATAGCCAGGTGAGGTTTGGTCTCTGCTCTCAAGTAACAAGTGACAGAACAGCTCAAAGTTGTGCCAGTGGAGGTTTAGATTGGATATTAGGAAAAATTTCTTCATGAAAAGGGGTGGAACAGGCTACCCAGGGAGGTGGTTGAGCCACAACCCTTGGAGGTATTTAAAAGATGTGAAGATGTGGAACTTAGGGACAAGTTTTAGTGGTGGACTTGGCAGTGTTGGAGTAACAGCTGGACTCAATGACCATAGAGTTCTTTTCCAATATAAACAATTCTATAATTCTATGAATTACCTACAATTATCAAATGCTGAAATTACAGCATATAGCTACTTGCAAAGAAAGAATTAACTTTGACTTGAGCAAGCCTATAACTTTTTCAACCTATAAAGGCAACTCCATTATATATAATCAGTCAAATGTTTTTTCTCACGCAGAATGTGCCTGCATGGGAGTACAAAGATAATATTTTGATATTTCTTATAAAACTGAAATTCTGAAAAAATTATCTTCAGACTAATGTGTTTGATTTTGAAAAGCCTGAAACATTTTGTTTTGATCAAGCCATTAAACATGTCTTGCTTTATCTCTATAGATGCCATTATTTTGACCATTCTTCGGTATAAAAAATGCATTAAGATTGAAAATTACCTGTAAATATATGTACATAACCATATTTAATACAAATGCCTAAATTAAATTAGTCAGAAAAAAATGTGTGTATTTCTTCCCTTCACAGCAGCTCAAATCCGAGAAATGTATTTACCTGAACAAAACTGCAACCTTAACAAACTGGTATATCAGGGAATCCCCCTGAGAACTCTGGAGGAACAGCTTTTTTAAGAATAAAGCCAAGGAGAGCAGACCCATTTACTCCTGAGAAAAAATTTTCACTGAGAACATATTTACACCAGGGAGAGGAGGTATTTCTTTTGCTTCTATTAGTTAATTTGAAAGCAGGATCCTATCACTGCTGAAAAGAGCTGGTGGTTCTGCTTTTGTATGGTAACAGCCAAACACATTGCCAGATGAACTGAGGTCAAAACCATGCAGGACTTTGCTTGATAAGAAGTACAGAGAAGTCCTCATGGCCCCATTCCTTACTATCCAGTAAAAAAAACCCCAAACTCTAAAGCAAGATGACTGGTCTCAGGCTTCACATCATAACCCAGCCATCACTCAGAAACTTGAGTATCTCCATCTGAAATGAGGTATGTGATTGTAATACAGGCTTGAGTGAACATCATTTCACCCAGGAAGGAGCAGGCTCCTCTGGAGCCTGGGCAGGAGCACCTTGCAATTTAACTCCAGCTATCACAGCTGACTCCTTAGCTGGTGGTCACTCTCTCCATGATGCTGTATGACAAATGACAGCCATCTCATCTGGCCAAATGAACACTTTGCTTTCACATATTTTCCAAGAGCAGCAGGCCCATGATGGGACAGCCTATGCTGCACCTGAGACCATATGTCTACAACTTCCTACAGACCACAAACCTCTCCAGGTGTACGGCTGACTCACTGGGACCTAATCCTTGCTCCTTCGCCATGTCTGACTGTCAGTACTCTTAAAGCTGATGTGAAGCCTTCATCCATGTCGGCAAAAAGTCAGAACTACAATTAATCACCAGTGATAAAAATGGCAAAAATTACCAAACAGAGGCAGCATAATTTTATCTGTGGGACGTTAACAGGATAGCATGGATCCTGCCTACTTAAGCACTCCTGTCAATTCATCTGGCAGCTGCAGCAGTTACCAGTTATACTTTCCACAGCTAGATCTGCAGATGAATGCTAAAGTTGTGCAGAATTCAAAACCAGATATGAAAATTACATAGCTGGCAACCTAAATCCTGCACTGATGCTTTGACAAAAGTTACGCAAAGCTGTTTTTTCTGGCAGGATATTCTAAACAGCCAGCTATCATTTGATTTATAATCAAATCCAACAGACTACAGGTTTTTCTTCCACTACGTCATGTGTGCTGCCAATTTACTCCAGCCCCTTCCCAGCAAGGTGTTTGAATGGATTTTCCATGGCCTTGGTATTTTGGTTGTCTCTCCTTAAAACTTCAGTATTTTGCAGGGCCATAGAAAAAGAACCTCTATCAGAGTCATTTGAGCACAATCTGATGATACAAGAGTTTCCGTCTAAATCCCTTACCAAAAGAGTTCAAAATCATGGATAATTCTACGGTTTCACCATTACTATTGAGAACGACCTTTACAAAACACTACAACACTCTCTTTTCATGCAGCCAGTGAACAAGACCAGTAGAAAAAATGCATGACAATTGACTAATTGAGACGAGATAGGATGGAAGTGTTTCTCAAATGGCAGCCATTAGCAAAACAGAAACAGAAGTTTGAATTTTTGAAGTAAAACTCACCTGCAAATCCAAGCGTCATTAGACCATTAACTAGGAAGGGAAAAAAAAAAAAAAAGAGATGAGTTAGATACCTCCACACTCTTATATAAAATGATTAGTGCAATTACAAGCCAAGCAGAGGATAACTACGTTTCAACAGAATATTCAAAATGCTTATTCAGACATTAGTTTCTGTTTTCTTAAAAAGTGTGTCTGAATGAAATAATGAGCATTTAGAGAACATTGTTTTTAAAATTCTTTTTATCTATCCTTTAAATGGCTGAGTCAGACTTGTTATTGGTTTGTCTATACCACTCCTTCCTCTAGGTTCTAGTATTAAGGACTAGGGACAGGGCAATTTTTACTGTAAGCTTCTTAAGGGTGAAAAAGTTCAAGAAGATGACATATACACTCAAAACGTAGGTGTATTGCACATTCTAACGTGGAGAAAAAAAATCCTTTCATTGTTGAGCAAACACAGCCGTAAGAGTGTGTGTACCCTCTTCGTTTAGAAGCATATTGCTGTGTTTAAGTCTCCAGCTTTTGCACAGCGAAGTCACACATTTTGAAAAACATTACAATCAAAACCTATAAGGTTCTTATGCAGAAGTTACACTAACACAGGTATGTCGGAAGAGCATCCAAATGGAAACAGACTATACCAACAGAAGAAGCCTTCTGATTCACGATTTGCAGTATATCCAGATGGATTAAATTTACAGAAGCCCACTGTGTTTGCATAGCTCCAGCCACAACCAGGATTTTGTAAATATAGCTAAGAGGGACGTGGCTTCAATTATTTTTGATGTCCCACTGAAAAATAAAAATTGCTGACAAGTATTTGTACTGTTACCCTCACATCAGAAATTAAATGAATGATTTCACACAGATGGGTGCCTCCCTGTTTATACAATACATGGCACCCCAGTAAAACAAATCAAGTTATACATAGCAGAGTATCAGTACCAATCATTGATCTAGACCATGGATGTGCCAAGCTGTCAGCTGAGTTAACTGAAAATTTTTGTGTACATGCATGCAAGAATTTAGATCCTTCTAAGGAACATATTTTTCTTCCAGGCAAGCATTAATCTCTGTCTTAGTTATTAATGACCCAGAATGTACTGTGAATAGCAGGAATCCACACATTGGAAAATTGTGCTGCATCCAAACACACAGAGATGAAACTCCATAATACAGTCTGATGGCTGTATCTCTTTCACAAATAGAGCACTTTGCTTTCCAGGCTATTAGTGGATGGACGAATGAACATACTTGATCCTCTGGGTAGGTTTTTCTTGAATCTTCATTTGAAAATGTGTCTTATCGACCACAGAAAACTGAAGAGCACATTAAAAACACACGCTTTACAATGAACCCAAACCCACACATTCTGGGTAAACAGTGTAGGGTGCACACAGATACCCGAAGTACTCCCCTGGAAGAGCACAGACTGCACCTCCAATTCTTATTCTGTCAATTCCTATCACCGTGCTCTAGAGCTTTCATACTTACGGCTGCAGTAATCCTCCTAAGACCACAGCAATACAAATGAAGAGAGGGTTTACAACTAGAAAGAACCAGACTGACCCAAGTGTCAGTGAAGTCAGCTGTGAAAAACCAAATACTGAATGAAGGCTTACAGATTAGTGATCACAAATCCTCCCGCCCACAAGAAAATGTGCTTTTTGCATTTTTTGATCTGCTCATAACAAAGTAACACAGGTTGTTTTTCACCTATGCTCAATCAAATGAGTCTGGATACCTTCAGAGAAGGGTAAAACAGCAATTCAGATTACCACGCACCACCCCTCTATTTTCTTTGCTCTGAGTTACTCAACTCATAACAAAGATTTAATCAGGAGACTACAACATGCTGGCCATGATAGCTTACAAAGAAACTTTCCAGTAGCTCTTTTAAGAGGGGGAAAGCTCAGCTTTTTTCTTGAAAGGTTGATGCCATGACATCTCTCATTAGAAGATTCATAGAGGAAACAAAATTGGTCAGTGTTGAAAGGTGTTACCAAGATCCCAAAATAAAACAGTTGCAATACAATCCCACCTAAACTAACATTTAGGGAGAGAAAAGGAGGTTCTGTTTAACTGTACTAGCTGCCTGAACTAGCTGCTCACTTTTTTTTCTCCATACACAGTAGCAGCATGTATGATCGTCCCTAGCATCAGCTGAATCAGATGGGAAGGGAACAACCAGGTTAGAGCCAGAGTAAGAGGTGAAGCAAAGTATCATCAAATGAAGGATGAGGAAAAGTAGGTCTGAAGGGCTTTTGGAAAGAAAAAGAGAAGATAAACAAAGTAGGAGAGAGTAATGGAAAATAAGAAAGCTGGGGAAAGAAACCCAATTTTTTTATTCACAACCTACTTCGAAATCTTGTATATGAACAGTCTCATCCTAGACCTTCACTAGAACCTCTTAGTATCTACTCTCTACTCTCCTTTTGTAAAAATACATTGTTCTGACACTAAAAAGGGAGTTCAAAATGAGATTCACAGCAATATGTAAATTCACAACTGGACTACATGACAGGGTAACTGTCCTGTAATTCTGTCAAGTATATAAGCTTTTCCTGTGAAATGGAAAAATATTTCTCAAGGTTTATTTTTCTTCTATACCGTTATTATTCATTGATATTTTTCCCCAGAGGCTTAAAAGAAGCACTGAATGTCTGTCTTGCTACTACTTCAATAAGTCTGAAGCAGCATATGAATTGCTATGTGCTCTTCCTACTCCACCTTTCTCCAAACATGTTCTAAGAATAATTCTGAAAATCTTGTGTAAGTATATGAGTGAAATGTTAGAATTTTCCCTTGCCTGAATGTTTCTTCAAAATGCTGCTATTACTGACAGGATAGTAAGATTTCTTGAGTGGCTCCCATACTTTCTCAGAATAATTCTTATTTTAACAGATAAAACTGCTGTATGCACCTTTTAACCAGCAATTACAGCAGTGTAATACTGTACATATTCTTCAAAATGTGATTTTTATTCAAAGCATCATTTTTATCAATCATAACTTTCATAAGCAAAAAGAACATTTAAGGACCTCAAGTTAAACATCATGTCAAGAGCCTACCTCTGTATCTCTTTTTAAAGGCAATCCTGCCAATTACCATCATTTAATCTTTATTTACATCAGGACAGATCTCCATTGGAAGTTATGTGCTAACCAAACAGCTGCCTCTCTGCAGAACTTAAGTTTCATTGATAGCAGCACATAACTGTGCAAGAACTGTCCTGATATACAGTTCACAAAAGCAAGTAAAACCACGGTTTGAAATGGGAACTGCTGCTCTGCAATCATGCATGTACAATTTGTTGGAAACATAGGTGAGAGATTAATACTCTATTGATATAATTTTGTCATATTGATGAAATCTCAATACCCACATTTTTTTATAAACCTGATTTTAAATACTGAACAAGCCAATCTTACGGCAGTCTAGTGTTTCTCCAGGTATTTAAATGCTGAATAAAGCTGCCTGTTGCACAGGTGTTATTAAAGATCATGTTAAATGCAACAATCTTTTATGCAACCCCAAGTCACACCATTACAGGTGCTCTAGCAGGAATGCACAGACCCTTCAGGGTATCTAATGCAAAAGAAGTTCCCCATGGAAATGATTTCTCCTATGCTCTCACACAATGTCAAGAGGCCTCCTACTACATCAAAAAACAGTGGTTACAATTGGGGTAGGGTTTCTTTATTATCTGTTTCCTGGGTATTCACAATTTCAAGAGATTCATTTCCTAGTGTCTGTCTGAATACAGAAGGACAAGATGAGCTAACACAAGTGTCCCATGGTTGCCTTACAAAGCCTTTTCTAAAAGTCCTCTGGGGGTCAAGTCAAATGTACATGGCAAAAACACCACACACTCTGAATAGGCTAAGAAATCCTACAACTTCATGGGGAAGTCCAGAAAGGTCCCTGTTTAGAGGCCACTATAAAAGTGGAACGAAAGGAAAAATAATCCTCTTGGTACAAAAACTAAACCACCTGTCACTCTTTAAATAACTCTCTGCACAATATACATGGCTCAGAAGCTCATCTTTTGTTCTCAGCTACCAACTGTCCTTTTGACACTTCTTCATAAGAGGAGTGGGACGGGGAGAGGGGGACAGGGACAGGACACAAGAACACCATCACATAGTGTGAGAGCAGCCAAGGAAATGAGGCAACTGAAGTTCACAGAGACGGGCAATGACAGGAACTCAACACAAAGGAAGGATGCCAGGAATAAACAGAAGCTTGCAATAAATATGGTACTTGCACTTGCATGCATTCAAAACTGGCCCAGAAAAAAAAGGTGTCTCAGTGTATGGAGTGGTAGGAGCAAGGTAAACTTACTGGCAGGGTGCACTTATCTGTCTCCAGGTCCAAGAAGTTTTCTAGAGAGTTAGTATAACATGGAATTCACCTTTGCATTATCTCCTGCTTTGATGTTGAATCCTTTTTAATACCCTTTTTATCCCCTTGTGTCAATGGTATGGAAGATACATGCATAGCCATGGAAATGTAATATCCAAAACTAAAAGTGCAGTTCATTGCTTACTTTATCACAGCTTGAGATACAAGCTACATTATTGCTTTTAAACTGTGAAGGCAATTTCAGACTGTTAACTATTTTGCACATTGGAGTCTTCTTCCTGCAGAGCCAGAAAAGCATGAAAGAAAGCAATTTAAGCCTTTTCATTTCATCGGTACAAATCAACAGGGAATGTTACCGAGGGCATCAACTGTTCAGACCCGTGGTGGTTCAGAGTTCCCCAGCTTTCCAGTGACTGCAAGGAAATGTGACCATTATTCTAAACTCATGCTTCAGCTGAGAATCTTTCAGAGTAGCAATACAAATTACTGTCCTTTACATTGTTTTGTGAAGTTCTTAAATCACTGCTGGCAGCATATTAATAATGCTCCACAATTTCTGAACAGTCTGTCTACTTCCAGAAGTGTTGGATGGCTTTTCTACTACTTTGAAACTGGCATGTTTTATTTAAATAAATATATAACCAGTATTTTAAATAAAATATTTATTTCTCTATTCATAATTAATCATTTATCAAATAAATAATTAAATAAACCATACCAGTTCAACAACTGACTTGTGAGGGGATTTCTTAGCCATACACTAAGATCTGTATTGTACTGGAAGTTGCATGGCTCAGTTTGAAATTTAACAATGTTTTCTTCAAGCCTTTTCTGTTCCATTACATTTTTGATGAAGCTGTGTGTAACTGAAATATAAAATACTTTTTTTTTATAGCCACTGACTTTCAGACAGTGAATAAACTAAATATTCCAACAGCAAAATCAACTGCTTGAAGTGAACTCTCGTCACATATTTACAAAAGTGGCATACACAAATGTGATCCTTGAGATCCATCCTTCCTTTCAGAAAGTAAAATTGAGGAAGAGTAAGAGGAGTACATTTGCTTCTAGACTAGAAAGAAATCTGTGGCATTAGAAACTCTTTAAAGATGACATTTAGCAACAAGCACAGCATCACCAGCTGGTGCAGGGGGGTGATTGTTCCACTCAACTCTGAGCTGCTGTGGCCTCACCTCAAATCCTGTGTGCAGTTTTGGGCATCACAACATAAAAAATATCTTAAGCTACTAGAAAGCATCCAAAGGAAAGACACAAAGATCACAGAATCAGTTAGATTGGAAAAGACCTCTGAGATCATCGAGTCCAACCTATGACCAAACACCACCTTGTCAACTAGACCACAGCACAAAATGCCACACCCAGTCTTTCCTTAAACCTTTCCAGGGACAGTGACTCCACCACCTCCCTGAGCAGCCCATTCCAATATCAAATCATCCTTTCTGTGAAGAAATTCTTCCTAATGTCCCACCTAAACCTCCTTGGTGCAGATTAAGACTATGTCCTCTCATCCTGTAGCTGGCTGCCTGGGAGAAGAGACTGACCCCCACCTGCCTACGCCCTCCTTTCATGCAGTTGTAGAGAGTGATGAGGTCTCCCCTGAGCCTTCTCGTCTCCAGGCTAAACACCCCCAGCTCCCTCAACCACTCCTCATTGGACTTACCCTCTGGACCCTTGATCAGATCCACTGCCCTTCTCTGGACTCATTCTAGCACTCCAATGTCCTTCTTGAAGTGAGAGGCCCAAAACTGCACACAGCAGCCGAGGTGTGGCCTCAACAGTGCTTAATACAGGGGGGAGAATCATTTCCCTACTCCTGCTGGCCACACTACTTCTGATACAGGCCAGGATGCCATTGGCCTTCTTGGGCACCCTGGCTCATGTTCAGCTGCTGACCAGCACCGCCAGGTCCTTTTCCACCAGGCAGTTTTCCAACCACTCCACCCCCAGCCTGTAGCGCCAGCAGCATGAGATTGTTGTAGCCAAAGTGTAGGACCCAGCACGTGGCTTTGTTGAACCTCAGACCTATTGATCCAGCCTGTCCAGATCCCTCAGCAGAGCCTTCCTATCCTCCAGCAGATCAATATTTGCATCCAGTTTGGTGCCATCCACAAACTTAGTCAGTCACTAAGTATAGACTTGATCCCCTCATCTACATCATCAATAAAGATATTAAACTGGGCCCAACACTGATCCCCGGGGAATCCCAGTAGAACCAGCCTCCAACTGGATGTAGCAACATTCACCACCACTCTCTCGGCCCAGCCATCCAGCCAGTTCTCAACCCAGCAAAGAGGGGACCGGTCCAAGCTGTGGGCTGCCAGCTTCTCCAGGAGCATGCTATGGGAATCGGTGTCAAAGGCTTTGCTGAAGTCCAGATGGTGAAGGGGGGAGCCATAGGAGGAGCTGCTTAGGTCACTTGGTTTGTTCAGCCTGGAGGAGACTGAGGAGAGGCTTCACTGCGGTCTAAAACTTCCTCATGAGTGGAAGTGGAGGGCCAGGCACTGATCTCTTCTCTGTGGTGACCAGTGACAGGACCCAAGGGAATGGCCTGAAGCTGTGCTAGGGAAGGTTTAGGCTGGGTATTAGGAAAAGGTTCTTTACCTAGAGGATGGCTGGGCACAGAAACAGGCTCCCCCAGGTCACAGCACCAAGCCTGACAGAGTTAGCATTTGGACAATACCCTCAGGTACATGGTGTGATTCTTGGGGCTGTCCTGTACAAGGCCAGGCATTGGACTTCAGCAATCCTTGTGGATCCTTTCCAACTCCCAACTCAGGTTATTCTATGGTTCTATGACATAAGGTGAAAGGAAGAGAGTTCCAGAGGCGTACAAAAGGATTACACACATCAGGAGGTGCCTACAGTCAGCAGAGGCAAGCACAACTATCCTAACAAGCCCAAACTCACCGAATTAACTTCTGCGTGTGTTACCTAGGACATAAGGCAAAGACGGTTATTCACCGTGTACCGATGGGCCTGCCAAAGGTTTTGTGCTCCTTGTTTTCATCTGACTTCTACCTGCAAGACCTGGTCTGCTGAGTCTCGGCATACAGTAGCCACAAAAGTGTGTAACATCTACAACAACCAGACCATAGCTCTTCATGATTTATGACTACAGATAAATACGCTTCTAGCAAATGGAATGAAGAATCTTTTTTCACCCCCTAAACATCTCTACTTCTTCAGGTTCACTACAGCCTTGTGAGGTACTGCTACTGAGGTCTCCATTTTACAGGAACTATGGAAATAATGACAGAACTAGTAAGAAATCTGTCTAAGGTCATAAGCAGGAACCAGCATCAGTCTTAACTGTGAGCCAGTAGCAGTTTGGTGCCACTATCTATTTCACCACTATCTCCTCTCAGAAAATGTTACCAAAGCAACTGAAGAACACGATCTCTCTGCCCAAAAGGTAATTGTGAAATGTGTCAGCTGTGCCATTTATGGGAAAGGTACATCAACTAATGAGACAGCATAATTCTGATTCATTGCCCTCAACAGTGAGATAGCTTGCAATTACTGTTGAGAGACACACACACACCCCAGACCACACAGGAACTGTGGCAGCCCCTGAAGCTGGCCATCTGCATCCAGGATCTCAGCTTGACACTGTACCACCTGATCACCTGGAAGCACATATTTGGTCTAATGGCTGCTCATTATTGCAACCCAGCTGCCTGTCATTAGTCAAAAAGGCAGGAAAACACAAAAGAAAATGTAATGTGACATAAGGTTTTCCTAGAATAAGGAAAAAAGTCAGCACAATACAGACTTTATTCCATACCTAACTACCTGTGAAAGAGTGTAAAGCACCAGTCCCTCAAGGCCAGTAGAGGGTCCAGTTTGCTCCTGTGCAGTAGCCTGAAAGAGAAGTCAAGCAATCTTTTTTTCTTTTTTTTTTTTTAAATAACTTTGGGAAGGGGAAATGACCCATGAAGATTTCACAGACAAGGGTCACTGCACACTCCCTCCTGAGGAAGTGTTTAAAACCATGGGATACTTGAAGACATTTAAAGTTCCTTCTTCCTTTGACAGGCAGGACATTTAAATCAAGATACTACCATCATAGAGGGCCCGGGAAAACGTTTTTTCCCTTTTCTGACCCAACAACAAAAATCCCCACCCTGCACATCCACCTTTTCTTGATGCTGCATGTACTCCTCTCACAGATTCCTAACGCTGTTACACACCATGTTGAGGCATTACATCAACATGATTCCAGTCAAGTCATGTTTTCTTTCAATTCTATGCCTACCATGAAATATTAAGCTGGCCTGACCATTCAAATGTAGGTTGTTTTTCTCCAGTAGCCCAGCTCAACTACCAGGGTTCCAGAGCCCTGGATGCTTACCTGGATGATCACAGAATATTTTAAATGACACATTGCCAGGAAGAACTCACAAGAACAATAAAACATTAACAAAATTTCAGAGCTTCACGTGTCTATTTATACTGCTATATATGACCCTGCTCATAGTAGGTGTGAGTGGCTTTTCACAACAGCATCCTTGCTGCAAGGAATAAACACTGAAAACAGATCCTTACATGGCAGCATGATCCCTGCACACCACAATTTTTCCTAGGCGTACACAGGTATATAGGAAACTGCAAAGCAACAGATTCTGGCATAGGAAATTACTCAGGCCAACCTAGAATGATCTAGTAAATCATTCCACCGGGTGCCCATCAAGCCTCTCTATCACAGCCCTCCTCACTGGGACAGGGGGAGGAAAATATAATGAAAAACTAATGGGTCAAGGACAGGCAGAAATCACTTAACAGCTACCGTCATGGGCAAAACAGACTCAGCTTAGTAAAATTAATTTAATTTATTATCAATTAAAATTAGAGTAGGGTAATGAGAAATAAAACCAATTCCTAAAATACCTTCCCCCCTACCTCTCTCTTCTTCTCAAGATTAATTTTACTTCTAATTTCTCTACCTCCTCCTCCTGGAGCAGTGCAGGGGGATGGGGAATGGGGGCTGCGGTCAGTTCATCACACATGGTCTGTGTCACTCCTTCCTCCTCAGGAGGACGACTCCTCACACTCTTCCCCTGTTTCACTACTGTATCCCTTCCACAGGAGACAGCCCTCCACAAACTTCTCAAACACAATTTGTCCCCACAGGCTGCAGTTCTTCTTGAACTGCTCCAGCCTGGGCCCTTCCACCGGGCCTCAGGTCCTGCTAGGAGCCTGCAAACTTCCCACAGGGTCTGAGCCTCCTTTGGGCATCCATGTGTTTGGGTGTGGGGCCCTCCAGGGGCTGTAGGTGGATCTCTGCTCCCAAATGGTCCTCCATGGCTGCAGGGGCACAGCTGCCTCACCCTGGTCTTCACCACAGGCTGCAGGGAATCTCAGCTCTGGCTCCTGGAGCACCTCCTCCCCCTCCTTCTGCACTGACCAGAGTTGCTTCTCTCACATGTTCTCACTCCTCTCTTACAGCTCCTGTTCGGCAGCAGCTTTTTTCCCCATCATAACTATGTAATCCTAGAAGTGCTCCCCCTGTCACTGATGGGCTCAGCCGTGGCCAGCAGCAGATTCGACTGAACAAGATTGGTTATTCCTTATTCATCTATAGAACATCAGGGTTTGTTTAGCTCCAACACCATCAGTGGGGTCTGCAAAACAGTTTACCTAAATCTGCCTGCTTTCACAGTCTCAGAGATGTTCTCAGGCTGATATTTTCCGTGGCTTTGCTCCCATATGGCGGGAAAACTTTTTCACCTAAAGCCTGAAATCCTCCTAAGGATTTTGGAGTCATGCAAGAAATAAGTAGAAAGGGGAGTAGGTAAGAATGAGTACTCCCCTCCCTCTAGTTTTGCAAATGTGTCAACAATACTTTTACTCATGAATTTATAAAGAGCTTAATTTCCTACAAGAGGTGTTCATTTTACATTGCTCCTACCAACACTTTTTATTTCTTTGACAAGTTATTTTTTTTCTAAATCACTGCATGATAAAGTACGAAGTAGCTGGGAGGAAAAGAAAACCTAAATATTGCACAGGCATATTCGGCATGGAACAGCATGAGCTCTATAGCATCAAGCATCCTTATGGTGCTGCAGTGCACATTCCACCTGTTCTGTACTGCTCCATCAAGGTAAGAAAGGTAAGACAAAGAGGAGGTAGAACGTACTTTAACTAAAACTCACTGAAAACAGGAAGTCTAAAATGTCACATTACTACACAGAGAGGGATTCCTGTTCCCATTTTCAAAAATATTTAAATCCAAGAAAGAACACTAACATTTCTTACCAAAAATCTTAAAATACAGAAAGAAAACAAGTATTTTGAGGAGCTTAATTTTCTTTTGACCTTTACTTTGTGATGCTCTGACTTTTTTGCTGTTTCTGGTTTACACTGGAGCCAGTTAAATCGAAACTGGACTGATGCTTATTCCAGCAACATTCTCTCTACTTCATTGTGCACCACTAAGTGTTTCATGGTAAAAAAATTCCCACCCCAAACATAGCCCTGGAAGTATGTTCAACAGCAACATTTACTAATGGCAAAGGTTGCCATTCCTGAATGCAAATCTAGTCTAGGTCCACTGGTCAAAAATAAGAGATTTACATTATTTTTTAACATGATACACTAAGTTCTGATTTTGAGTTAGCTTGAAATATGGACTTAGCTTGTAAAAAACTAAATATTGATCTGCTTTTCTAAAAATAAAATAGGAATAGAGGAGATTTCACACACTGAATGGCAAGTGATGACTCCATGGAAATAAAGGCTTTGAGCATCTCTTCACTGAAAGCCAAAACAAATTTATTTTTCCTATTTCTCTTGGAAACATAAGCTTAATGCTCTATCATTGTACATTTACAACACACATTGCTAAATACATTTAAAGAAACCTCTTCTAATATTAAATTGGATAAGTTATATTCTTGGTACATGGAGATCCTTGAGGAGTAAAGCTGGAACAGCTCATGAACTCCAGAGATGTGGAAAGACAGCACTACACTTGCAGCCATTTGTCAAAAACAAGCATGAAGAGAGTATCTCTTCCACAGGCCCATGTG
The DNA here is from genome assembly GCA_013397865.1 of Struthidea cinerea. NCBI lineage: Eukaryota > Metazoa > Chordata > Aves > Passeriformes > Corcoracidae > Struthidea > Struthidea cinerea. The sequence goes on from VZTI01005326.1 coordinate 213,666, forward strand.
GCTACCAGACAGCAAAACTCTGATGCAAAGGCTGAGATCCCCTTTGAGCAAAGGGCCACCTCCCCTCCAAAGCTACAGAACGTGTGTCTGGGTATCCTGGAGACAGCCACGGCTCTTCAGACAACACTAACTGCAAGCACTCATGCGATGGTCATGCTGCCACATCAGGAGAGAAGCCCAGAGGACACTCTCCAGTCACAGAAGGTGAGCAAGAGAGAAGGTTACAGATCAAAGCTTAAGTCTAAGTGCTGAAGTCTCAGAAGAGACCTGAGCTCTGTGTCCTATTGATGACCACTTGCATGACTTCTATAAGGTTCCATTTACTGTTCCAGTATCTCTTCACAACATCCTACAGTTATATGAAATCTCTTCCCCCTTCTGCTAAAGGCAGGAGGGCCACCCAGAACAAAGGCCGTCAAATCTCAAACTATGTATTTTGAGACAACAACAGTGCAATAACATTTTACAACAATTAGAGTCTCTAGTATCAATCTGTCCGGACACAAAAGGATGCAAAAGAAATCTGTCACTTGTGACATTTGGAAACAAAATGATTTCACACAAGAAGTGACAGTCATTACTGGCCAATGTTAATTACACTACAATGTTAATTCTGACACTGCCCACAGATAATGCTCTACAAAATAAGGGCAAATTACTCACATTTATCAGAGTGTGAAAATCTTAAGACAGATGCTTTATTGTAGGGCCCAGTGCTTCTGTGGAGTTCTCTGCTTACCCAGCTTAATCTGGTTAGGTGCAAACAAGACGTGCTTTCATCAGCCTGGTGCTCTGATAGGGCCCCAGCAGCACCTACCACATCTTCCTCTTCAGGTGAGAGTCCCCCTGCCTCAGAACATGGGGGACCAAGTCACATACCATCTGCAGAAGGCCATCAATCTGTCTCCATACAGGCAAAATTCTGTATTTCTGGAGATAAACTGAGGCCATAGGCTGTTATACAGACATGCCCCTTGTCCGTGACAATACGGTAGATCATGTTAAGCTGCTCTGAAGATAACAAGGGATCCACTCTACCCTTTGGATCATTTCTAACAGTGCCACTGCATTTTCTTTCGAGGTTTTTAGCAAGGAAAAAAGCTGTGTCCTCTTTTCAGACTGGTTTCAAGGAAGCCAACACATGAAGGGAGATTAAGCCTAAAGCTTCTGAAGGGCACCTTTCTCCTATTCCACTTTGCTACTCCTTTCTTTCCTCATACTTGCACATTTCCATAGAAGACCCAAGAGTCCTTCAAGCAGCTTTCAGGTTGCTCTACATATATATTCATGTTAAAATAATGTCAATATTTTTGGTTTATATTTTCCAGTTTATCTCAATGCAAGCCTGGTTGTGAAGAGATTCTTATTTTAGAAAAGGCAGGCTGTTTTCATAAAACACTTGTACAATTCTATTCTGAAATAAAATGGTTCATGTGACAGCCTTCACTAAACTAAAAGGGTGTGAATTAAAACAGGTTTCATCATGCTTGTGAAAATTAATCTCTCTCTGAGCCCTGAATGAGAGCACAGTTTGCTTTCTTCATGCGTCTCTCAAGTACTAATTTCAATAGCCAAGACACAGATGGTAGCAAATGGTGTTTTGTAAGGGACCACTCACTGCATTTTTTTCCTTGGTAAGGCAAACTGGAAATTGATTCATTTGTCTGCAATTCAAGCCCTGAATCATCTCAGTTACCAGTAGACAGGTGGGAGAAACTGAAACACAAACTGTACGGAAACTACTGGTGGTGCAATGTTCAAACACAACTCAACCGACAAAACCTCCCTTAGCTCCCCTTTCCTTAAAATTGTGTCATTTGTGTGTACCTGCACCTATAGTAATACCTGTCTGTCTCAATGTAGAACTCTATCTCCATAGCTTCTGGTGATTTGCCTCATAGGCAAAAACAAACCTACAGGCAAAGTCCTGAGGCACCAAAGATATTTCAAACCTTAACAAGGATGTAGATAGCAAGATCTTACTAATTTAGGAGCAAGAGTTTACTAGCTAAATGGTTTCCAGGATTAGATCTCATTGTTGTAAATCAGGTTTTAAAAGCCCTTTTTCTCCTCCATACTTTCAGCCTGGAGTTACCTTCAAAAATGGAGTGCGATTCCTCCTGGGGGCTGGGACCAAGCCAGCTGGAGATGGCATTCGATGCTCTGTGCTACCACCTGCAGTCCACTTGCCACCACATGGACAATCCTGCCCCTCACCCTCTCAAGGGCACTGGTATGAACCTGTCCCCTGTTGCACGTGCAGACCTTAGGAAAGAAGCAACACCTTCCCGAATAAAAGAATCAGGAGACACAAACAGGGTGACAGGACGAATGGTGGTGGGAAGAATGCCTGGATCCAACAGCAAATTGGAACACAGGCTGCATTTTACGCCAGATGCTTTGCTTTCAGGATGGACGTTGGTGGGGTTTTCTGCCTGTCTTCCTGCTTGCCTCGTGTGGAAAATCACGTCTTTAGAAAATGAAGCATCATTTTGGTAGAGAAGTGTTTTTGTTAGAACTCTGTGGTCTATCTCAGAATAAGACGTTCTGCTTTGCAAAGGTTTATTTGTTTTACACACACACACTCGCCTGGGTCTATTAAATTCAGAACTCCTACGACGGTATTCCCTTTCTTTGTTCCACCCTTTGCAGCTGCAGAACAGCATGATATTCATAAGAAAATAATTGAAAAAAAATCCCTTGATTTGATTTTCAAACTTTAACCACTAAAATTGTTTCCTGTTGTTTGGTTCTTTTTCATCATTGGAATCCAAACACTCCAGGAGCTACAGATGCCATGTTCCACATAAGGGGAGCTCAGGACCTTACAGAATTTGGACTTTTATACACAGCATTTTCACTATTGTTTGCAGATGAGGTATAGTCTTTAAAACAGAAAGTAAAAATGTAACTGGGGCCAGGCTTTGTTTCCAACTGTCCAGTCACTCACCTCTGACCAAAGTGTTAAGCTTGGCTAACCCCTGTGAAAACAGGATTATGAAACGCAAAAACCTACAGACAATCTTTGAAATCTGCGTACAAGAACTGTGCCAGACAAGAACCATACCAGCTGTCTTGATACGGGTTTATATTAATATACTGAGAAAGATTACTCTAGAATTTTAAAAAATACCCAGCTTTACTCTCATAGTATTTTGTAACTCAAATATAAGTAGTACCACTGAAATTCAGGTGTTACATAAAGAATGAAGGAGAAACGTTTGGGCAGAGATACCAAAACAATGACCTGTGTAAAAAAACCCACTTTGTCTGTTAGAAGCCTTGGTCAAGCCCTTAAGTTTCTTCTTACCTCAGTTTCCATATATAGAAGTAGAATAAGAGAATTTGGCATGATGGTAAATACACCATTATTTCTTAGATTATTTCTTAGGTGCTTAGATTTCACAGTTAGTAGGTGTCTTCTAAGTATCTCAGAATACTAAGCAAAGCAGAGGATTTCACCTGACAGCTGGTGTTTCCAGCTCTGCCCCATTCTGGATGTTATCAGCACTTCATAGAGAAAGCAGACCTGATGACGTGCCTGTGTACCAGGTACCTCAGGTGATGCATTCTTTCCCCTCCACACCCGGCAAATCCAACTTCTCCTACAATCACTGAGTGAACGCACTGCCTTTTTTTGCCACCCTCACTAAGGATGGACAACACAGTCGGTAGCTATGCATACAAATAATGTGTCAAGAGTCCTAGGCAGAAAGATACAGAAAGTAGTGGTCTGAGGTTACAGAAGTACAGTCCCCACCCAGATGGGCTTCCCACTGCCTTCAGTGAGCTAACACTGAGGAATTGTGGCAAGAGTTTCACCTTCATGACAGAGGTCTCTGGTTAATCAAAAGAAGCCACTAGGAATGACCATTCAATTAAAGTAAAAATCCTTCCAAAATAACTGGTTTTAAAACTGTGTTTGTATTCTTCAAGAAGAAATTTAGTTTTCTACCACTTTAGGCTTTTCTCATTAAGAAACCTGATTTCAAATCATAGAACCTTAAAAGTTTTTCTACTAGGAAATCAGTCTCATTTCATTAGCTCTTAATTATATCTACCGTTTCCAATTCCAAGCAAAAGTAATGCATAATCAGTTAACAGATATCCTTAAAATCTTTTGTGTGTGTTATTCTATTAAGAATGGAACTAGCACAGTTAAAAATGTCTAGCACAATTGATTTATCTGTGCTTCGCTGGTGAAAAATGCCTTTCTGTAGCTTCCTGAGCCACAGGGACACTGACCTTCACTCTACTCAATCTCTGAAAATAAATCTCCAGTGGTCAATTTTGCTCTACAAAAATCGCAGTAACATCAAGACGTCTCCCCATACAAAAAGATTATTGCCTAGTTCCCTAAATTCAAGACTGCATAAATCTCTCATGTGTCAAGACAAGTGCTGGCCATCTTTTTATTCCTATTCAGCTGAGAAATAACAGAAATCTGAGCAACTAAGGTAAGATTTTAGCATTCCTCAAGCCACAGAGAATCAGAAACTTGTGCATGTGACATGTCATTCTTTTGACAGACCAGGTAAGGATGATGCTACTGAACACTTGAACACTGTCGATACAACTGCCCATTTGTTTGTGGGTCTCTTCATAGAAAGATGTGCAGTGTTTACCAGCTTTGTACTTTGGAGGGGGTGTAAATCAGAGAACAAAGTTCTGAAGTCCTCAGATACATCTTCTAAAGGTACCAGGCCTGATTTTTTGTCCCTTAAGTGTGACTCACAAGGAATCAATTACAACTCTTAGTTTACTGTTGAGTGAAGATCCGAATAGACTTCTGCCAACTTTTGATGACTGCAAAGCATTAAATCTGAGAGCCCTAAAACAATCTACCTAACAAGGAACAATAAAATAGTTTTTCTAGCAGCTGAGGCACTCTAACGGAAAGATCTGAAGAATACCTGTGCTTGATAACTACGTGCTTGGAACTCAGCTACTCTAACAGGAATCAGCCCTTCAGTCGGCAGGAAAAAACCTTCCCCAACAGCCAAACACACCTCCCCAGAATCCATGTGGGATCCGAGACGGAAAGCCTGACTAACGCTGTACGTTCGAGACCGTTTTTCCTGGGGCCTGCGCGCCCTGTTCGGGGACTCCCCTCGGCCATGGGTGGCTGCCGTCGGCGCGATGCTGGAGGGGACCAGCGCCCCTGACGCCGTGCCCGGCCCCGCCGCCCGCCCGGCGCTGCCGAAACGCTCTCGCTGCGAGGCCGCCGCTCTGCTCGGGATGGGATGGAGAGCCCCGGAGGGAAAGCGACCCCCGCTGCGTCCCGACCCGCCGGCAAGGGACGCCCGGAGACCCCCTCCCAAAGGGACGCTCTAGCCAAAGTGCGCTGCCACCTTTCCCGAACTTCAGCCCCACGCCCCGGCAGAAAGCAGTGCCCTCGGGGGCCGCGCACACGTGAGGATGCTCAGCCGGTCCCGGTGCAGCAGTCCCGGGGC
>VZTI01005326.1:226147-242644 GCA_013397865.1 Struthidea cinerea
ATCAAAAACCCAAAACCCGTTCACACTGTAAATTAAGCAGCTACTTTTCAAAAACAGTATTACCTCCAAATATTTTAAACTTGCTCTGTCTTCTACACATATGTCCAAACTCTTCCTCTATCAGAACCATCACTGTTAATTCTTTTGTCTGCTCTTCAGAACACTGCTATTCTTAATTCTGAATAAAGGCCTATGACTGAACTTGTGATGAAAGCTGTGTTCATAGTTTGAGACAGAAATTCCATTTCTTAAATAAATAAATTTCATTTAAGAGATTCCTTGTACTATTTCTTTCTTTCCGGAAGAAATAAATAAAAAGATCTGTCCTGGTTTCAGCTGGGTTAGTTAATAGAGTTAATTTTCTTCTTAGCTGGTACAGTGACCTGTTTTGGATTCAGTATGAGACTGATGTTGATAACACACTGATGGCTCAGTTGGTGCTCAGCAGTGCTTACCCTGAGCCAGGGGCTCTTCAGGTTCCTGTGCTCTGCCATTGAGGAGCTGCACGAGGACCTGGGAGGGAGCATGGCCAGGACAGCTGACCCAAACTGGCCAAAGGGATATTCCAGACCACAGGACATCATGTCCAGTATATAAACTGGGGGGAGTTGGCTGGGAGGCGCCATTTGATGCTGGGAGATGGGCTGGACATCAGTCAGTGGGTGGTTAGCAATGGTGCTGTGCATCACTTGTTTCTATTGGTTTTTATTGCTCCTTGTCTCTCTTTTCCATTACAATTGTCAGTAGTTGTAGCAGTACATTTTATTTTGTTTCGATTATTAAACTGTTCTCAATTCAACCCATGAGTTTTGCCTCTTCTTTCCGGTTCTCTTCCCACTGGGGTGAAGGTAGTGAGGTCGCAGCTACGTGGCTCTTAGTTGCTGGCTGGGATTAAGCCAAAACAGACATTTTTTGGTGCCCAGTGTAGGGCCTGGAGGACTGAGATTACAACAGATCCGATCGGAGCATGTTAAAGCAAATTACTTTAAGGAACCATTGAATTGGTTTAATTGTTGCTGGTCACCACGTTGTTTCATTTGCTCTCTGCATGTGTGCTGGCAGGCCCGTTATAGAACACTGTTCTTGATGCACACGCTCCCTGTAGTGATGCTTATCGTCGATGGGGTCTGGGCTAAAGTTACAGCTTTGTTGTTCTTTGCAGCAGTGGTTTATGACATGATAGAATCGCTGGTCATTAATCAAATTCTGTGTGCTCGGCACTGCATCACCTCTGAACCTCGGGAGCCATCTGGTGGGAACTATGAACAATCACACCTTTTAGCTGTTGCTCGTAGCGTCAGAAGGACCTTAATTTCCTAAACATTTATTTAGTTTGTCTGTTTTGCTGAGTATGAATACGACAGTTCGCGAGATGAGCCCAGAAAGCCCAAGCAGGAGATTGTTCCTCAGGTAAACACTCCCAAGGATTTACATTAAATCTGTATGTGCAAGAGATGGGCAGGGATGTTTCCTGCAATAACACACAGATTTACTTTTCTCATTTTTTTTTCTGGAACCTAAAAAATATTAATTAATTGATAGCAGAGCTTCCATTAAACTCCAAAGATGCTGATCTTCCTTAAGAAGCTATGGAATAATGTGCTGTTCAAACAGTAAATGACAAGACTTAAGCAGGGAAGCATTACTATTATCTAGACATCATATTAATGAATTTCCTTAATCAAAGAAATCCTTTGAAGGGCATTTTCTTCATCAGATAAGAGAAAGTAATTATCGGCGGGGAGAGGATGTGGGTCACAGCAGAAAGGATGCCATACTCTACCAGGGAGAGACACCCTGTGGTAACAGCCTGAACTGCCATTCCTGCAGCCGCCTGCGAAGAAACAGCAGGAAGAATCATATACAGGGATTAAACAATTGCTTATAAAGCCATCTCTTTTAATAATACAGATAACAACAGGAAAGATCTGATGTAAAAGTGGCAACTTCTGTTTCCAAAATGCCACTCACAAATTTAAGCTCATCTTTAAGCTCACAAATCAAAGTGTTGATCTTTTTCGTGCCTTCCTCTCCCCTTGCCTGAGGTGTGAATGTCCATGCAGCTAGAGCTCTCATTCTGTCACATCCTCTATTAAATTCACAATAAACGCTTTTGCCATCAGTGCCACACAACCCCACCATCTCATCACATTAAGAAAATGGTACTGCCTAAAGTTGTTTTTTTCAAATTTCGTCTTCACTTAAAAGAACCTTCAAAGCCCTTCCCTCCTCTGCCTTTTACTGACACCTTTGTACACTTACATTTGTACACCAGACCTTCTAATTCTCAGACAAAGGATATGGAGGAAAATCAAGGCTTTCCTAGCTGTAAGAGCCAAAAGAACTCACAGCCACAGAGGTCACAGCAGCTTTGGTCAGGTGTGGTATCATGATGTACCCAAGCTGCCTGTTGAGGTCTCCTCAGCTCCTCTGCTCTACTCTGCTGCTTCCACCCAGGGGAGGGCATGCAGCAGACGTGCCCCAAAAGGCAGCGTGTTAACTGGCCCCTCTCTGCAATTAAGAAAGCAGCCAGGCCCCAGCCAAACTGCTCAAAAGAAGTTCTGCCCTCAGCAGAGCAGAGGTGCTGCTCCATGCTTCTCTGAAGGTGTTCAGAGATGCCCAGAAACAGAAGGATCAAGTAGGGCTGCTTCGAGGTAGGTGATTTTTCTAATACGGTCAAAGGACAGCGAGGAAAATGGGGCATTTTATTCTTTAGAGGGTTTCCTGATGATTCCCATGTGTGTTGGAAATAAACACTGATTGAGGGACTTTTCATTAGGACGTGCATGGTGCCTGTAGCTTTGGGAAGGCAAAAGATAACACAAGTTTACATTTTCTTCCAAATCAACCAGGCCACCTAAAAATGCAGCCACTCCCTTGCCTGGTTTTATCAAAATGGGCTTAGCATAAATAGTTTAATCTAATGGAGACAGGAGAAGGAGAGGTTAACCTTGACTGTGTTCACAGAAACAGGCTGAAAGACAAGTATATGTGCCTTTATATTGGGAGCTCCATTGGACTGAATCTCAGGCTCAACTGAAACCAATTTGATGGCAACTGAAATACAGAGAAAAAAAAACCTCAGCACTTGAAGAATCTGGAAAGATTATTTTATTCTCAAAGCATTAAAAGGTAACTGAAAGGTAACCGAAATATATATATTTAAATTTTTCCATTAAATGAATATTTCTGAACATAAACAGCATCAGGGTAAGCTGTAGTTTAATAAAATCAGCTGCAAAGCATATGGTTGAGCAGCCTCTGCTGTCTTGCGTTCTACACGGTAATACTTCCAGATAAGACCATTAACACCACTGGCTTAAAATCCTCTGACTCATTTAACTTAGTGGCTTGGAACAAATGTCCATCATCTTCCTGAACTACAATGCTAAAATCTCAGACATTATTCCACCCACATTTCTCATCTTTACAGGCAACAGTTACATACTGAATATACATTTTAAACTTTCAGCTCCCTCTACTGTGCAAACATTAAAAAAAAATAAAATTTAGAAAAGGAGTAAATAGATTTAGCCCAGAAATAATGCAAGGAAATACTTACAAGTTAAATTTTGTTTCCCCCTCTGTTGAGGAACTAGGTTTCGCGCTTGTTCTGTTCTGATATCCAGGAATCAGGCATTATGAACCTAATCTTGAATTACCCTAGAGCACAACATCACAGTAGATGAAGTGGCCAAGCCTCACTGCATATTCCTTTAAAAACTCAGTAGAATGCACTGGACTTAAATATTTAAAGAACTTCATGCAGCAGTCAGCTGTGATTAGGGCACGTCAGTGTGCTTCAATGTACATGTTGCACTGGTGAACAGCTGCCTCTATATACATCATACCAAAATATCAAACTTCTGCAGAAAACAGCTCCAAAAGCACTTTCAAAGACACAAAAGGTTCCAAGTGGAAATAGGACTTTATGTTGATTTATGAAAAGAGAATGAGAACTTAAAAGAATGAGTGAGGATCGATACTGACCACACACAAAGAAGAAGTGTGTGGTGCCATGGGGCATTTTTCAGAGCAGGTCATGTATCAATGACAAGCACACTTTTTGCCTTCCAAAATGTGCTCTGCAACTGTGTATCTTGGCCAGAGATGCATGAAAAGCACTCTAGTGCTTGCTCTGCACTTGTATTGGACACAAGGAGAGCTGGGATGCAGCAGCAGTGAACAGTGCAGCAAGTCTAGAGCCCTTCCAAGCACAGGTTCTTTTGCACAAGGAAGAACCTCTGGGGAAATGGAGCCAAGGGAATAGCAGGGCTCCCTTCCATTCCAAGCTTGCAATGGGCAAAAGAGCCAAAATATCAAACCACTGCAGAATACAAAAAGAAACAAACAAACAAAAAAGAAATACAATTTTTATTAAGCATTAATGAAGCTTATAGGTCTGCTTCATTAGGAGCAGGTTAGCTGGTACTCAAAAAGTAAAATAATGAGAAGCATTATTTTAAGCAAGGTTTTTTTTCAGTCTGTAAAAACTTCTACAGCATACAAATAAAACTCTAACAAGTAAAACCCATGCTGTATGGTGGATCTCAGGCTAAGAGAAACCTTCAGCCCAGTGAAGAGCATGGAAAAGGAAGAGGCAGCAGCTCAGTGCATGATTTCCCACAGTTCACAGCAGAGGCAACAGGAGAAAAAAAGCACTGCTGACTGAAAGATTGAGAAGGAAGAAAAAAAATTACCACCATCTTCTTTTCATTATGAATTCCCAGACCAGATATGTGCCTTTAGATGTGTGAATATTCTCAGTTCTGGAGTTCAAAATACTTTAAAGTTGAGAACAACGTGGACATTTGCTCATCTTCCACAGAGAGAAATAATTCATCTTTGCTCTGGACAGACAAGTGGTGCTCCCCTTAAAATCCTGTCATCCTATGTTGAATAAGTCTTTATATTCTACTTCAGATTAAAACTATCTTTAGGATTATTTTGTAAAAAGTTCTTGGGCAAAATTTAGCAATATCAATGCAGTTGTACATTCGACAGCAAACTATCTTTAACTTCAGTACCTGGAAGAATGACAGAGAAGGTCAGGCTGGGTGCTATTGCGAGACTTTTAAAAAATAATGCAATCATCAGTCATGGTCAACGTGTTTTCTTCAGAAGTAAAGCTTATTTGGTTGTAAGACTATTTAAAAAATCCCGACAAAATAATGCTTACAGTAGCTGCTTTTAGGATTAACCAGAGGCAGCTTTGAGTATTTGGCCACACATTCACTGAAAGAGGTGTTAAATCTCCCTCATAAATGATTATCCTACACACAGTAATTTTCACACAGGGTACTTTTACTTGAAGGCAGTATAGAGAGAAGGTACAATGTTCCTTCCCTTGTTTCTTTGCAAGGTAGTTCATACAGACCTGCTCTGTTGTTGTTGACTGATGCATATTTCAAGGAGAGAAAGAGGAGCTTAGTAAGCAAAGTTCATACTTGTTCAGAAGAATTGACCTGTAGTCCATAACTTTTAAGAATATTAATTTAAAAGGTGTGGCCTTTTAAATATTGGGAAGCTTGTTTCAGTTTCATATATGACAACTTTCTTGCAACAGTAGTGTTTATTTGCCTTTTTCTATTGATAGGCTTTTATGTTGTTCAGGTAGCTGTCTCCAAGTACATAGCTGCTGTGCTGCTTCTTCCACAGTAAAAATCTTACCATCATCTTTTTTCCTGTTGCTTTTTTCAACTGCTCTGTGTGTGGCCAAAACATAGTATGACTTAAATTATTAAGAGATCAGATGTAGCAAAGGTCATTTATAGAGATTTCTTACCTATTCTTCAGTTTCATGAAGTTTGTCAAAGGAGAGTAATTATTTCCTATGTACTAGGTATTTCACTGAACTCAGTACAGTTACTGAATAGGGGAGTTTAGCAATTTCAACAGCAGAAAGCTCTTCTGGCGATTCTTACCCTGCAAGAGAGAAAGATTTGCAAGCAACAGCTGCTGAATAAAATAAGTCCCAGTTATTGAAATGAAAATATGCTAATGAGTAAAAAAATACAATATGGTGAATAAAACATGGTACTGAATAAAGTATGGTGAATAAAATACAAATTTAACAGTCCTTTTCTTTTTATTGGAACTAAAAATTCAGCCTTTAGTGTCTCTGTGATACTCGTTATTGCACTTTGTGTTTAGAATATTTGTTTAAATATGGTGAGAACGGTTTTGGTTTTATCCTGGTTTTGTTTTTCAGGGTTTGTTTTTTTTTTTTTGTAAATGCATCTCTTCTGTGTCTTTCACAAATAAACCTCAAGAGACTTTGAGTATTCCTCTTCAGGCACTTAAAGGAACATCATGAGCAGATGTGGTAGCAGGGAATTGAATACAACTCCATTCACAACACATCAGACATCTTCACTCCATTGACAGCTGTGTGGTTTCAGTGTTGTGGTAACTCCTGTCCTCTCCCTGTCTGGGCAGCCTTAACTGCAGCTTAGAGGTCTCCACCTCAAGGCGGTATGTAGTGAAGACTTCAGACAACTTGCTAGACAGACAGTACAGATGGACTTAGATCCACTCAGGTCCGAACCCAGTGAAGCTGACAAGAGTCCCATAAGGAAGAAAAGGGAACACTAAACAGGATTCAATCAGCGTCTGTACTTGCAAAGTATAAGGTAACTTTATATGGTTAGGTCATTGTAGCATTAACCCTTCTTCTCTAATAGCTGCATTGCAAGTCCCACACACATGGAAAAAGGAAGAAAGAGCAGGTCCAAACCATAATCACACTGCTGGGGCAGAAAGAGATGCAGGAACCCTTCTGAAAGAGGGCACAAACCCTTGTTGCAGTAAGTCAGGCAAATACCAAAATGCTAAAGCTTGACCTGTATTTAAAACCAACAATAACAACCACAATTAAGAAAGAAACTGAAGAGAAAAAGGTGGGATATCTGAGAGCTAAAGCTCTGAAATAGTCATAGTGCTGAACCTCACTCTGCACCAAAACAAAAGCCATGTCCCTACATACTTCTGCTGGCCCTGAAGCCAGCATATAGACATGAGACTGAAAATGGAAGACAGAAAGGAGTTTCTGGGGTGCAGAAAAAGGAGGAAATAAAATAAAGGAGTGAACCATGGCAAGAAGAAAGCAGAGGGAGAGCTGCATAGACACCAGACTTTATAAGGCATCTAATTATTCTGCAATAAGAGCTGTCTATTTTGTGTGTACTGAAAAAGGCAAGGACTGGCTGTTGTAGCACATGTCCCAAAATGGCCAGCCTTCACCTCCAGGTACAACCTGTTAGATTGGACTGGGGAAGAATCACTACACACTTGCAGCTACAGTACCGTGTCCTCTCCCAGCAAAAGTGCCACTACTCATCCCAAAGGGGTAGACATTTGGCATAGCAAAATTCAAGTAACTTACATCTAGCTGAGAAGTCATGGGTCAAGTCTGGGATGGAAAGAATGGCAAGGTCAGAGAGAAGAAAAGGTAGAGTAGAGGCAAGGACAAAGGAGCATGTGGAATTCTGTCCAAATACAAGCAAGGTCATATGGAACCAAATTCTATCATTTCCTATTCACAACTCCTTAGCTTAGCAACTTAGATTACCTTTTATTTTTTAAGTGCTCTGTAAACATAAACGGGTCATGATCATTCAATTTTACCATCATATGTTTAATCAATAAAACATGTTAGAACATAAGTTGACATAAAAAAAAAAAACCAAAAAAAAACAAACCAACAAACCACATTTAAATGCATGCTGTGGAACCTGTAAGCTCTGCTTAGTACTCGGTCCATTAATTTTTGTTTTGTTTTGGGGATTTTTTAATAAATTATATTAAGAGTTGCTTGCATATTCTTACTGTGGATAAACAGAAAGCTTGACAAACCAGCACTGCCTAAATGAAGAAAGTTTTTTCCTTACCCTCAGATGATGAGGTCCAGTATTATTTCAAATAAACTGCCCTGGTTATCTTAATAATAATCTTCAGTACTACAATGACACCTCAGCTCCTGCTACAACATTCACTTTCATTCCTGTTTGATCAAGTTTTCATGAACTGTTAAAGTGTATTTAATGACAGAATATTGTGCATTAACCTGAAGGGGTTTTTTGGTTTTTTTGTTTTTTTGTTTTTTAATTATCTAGAAGCTAATCAAGTCTCTAGTTTTACAGGTGAGAAGCTGAGTAGACTATGGCACTCGTTTAGCACTCAGGGCTTCCTGCCCCATTATAGTACTTTCCCCAGATGTGTGTCTTGTGGCTCTTACTGTCCTGACATCCAGTTGGCCCCTTGACCTATGCCCCAACACTGCGTGTGGAGTCTGGAATTCTGTTTACTCTGTCACTCTAATACTATCCTTGCACTGAAGCCTGACAAATAAATGAGATTTTTCCTGATACTGGTTGTAAGTCTGTAGAGAACACACAGTCCTGACAGAAGACTGGCAGTGTTTTACACAGATGAACTTCTAGTTACTCAGCAACTAGCCTTGTCCCTTTTCCACATTTTTTAAATTGGCATTGGATTTTTTTTTTGCATGTCTTCTCAACACTAGTCTTTTTTTCAGTGTTACCACAGTCCTAGACTTTCTTTAAAGCAGTTGAAAGAAGCAGGGTACATTATACCAGCCAAGAAGCTGATTCCAAGAAGGGAGTGGCTTGAGGCACTGAGCAGCTGACATGACAAGCATGGCTGTGCAGCACTGTCCTGGTCTGCCTTTCTAAAATACACTTTGCAAGGACATCAGCAGAGTCCCCACAGACCTCTTTAATATTTTTGGCGTAAGTGGGGTGAGATCCCCTGCTGTCAGCCAACCGTTCGGTTTGCGGCCTCCTCAGTATGGAATTTTACTCCTCAGCCAAGGACAATGTATAAGACAAATTCTGTTTATTGCACTTGCCTCTGCAGAAGAAAGAGACACAGGGACATGGAGGCTGTTACACATTCCCCATTATTGGGAGTCTACTGGGTAAAACACAGATTGGTGAATTCAGGTCATGAGAAAAAAAAAAATTTAGGGAGCCACACGTGAGGGTATGTGCACAATCTTTGGAACATCCTGCTGGGCTTGGGAAAGGACTTCCCTGTTTTTTTCTGCAGAGCTACAAGACCAGCTGACAAATCTAAGGGAACCTGTATAAGAAATCAGCTAAGCTTAAGCACCTATTTGATTTACTCAGAAAAAGTGCAATTGTATAAAAAAATGAGCTAGTCAGTGTCCTCTCATCTTTTGTGAGCTTGTGTAAGGTGTAAGCAATAGATACAGCATAAGTCACAATACCTCAGGTGATTAGAGGCTATTCAAACAATAGTAAATTCAGCCGATATATTAAAGAAAATTCACAACTGATGATTGAAGGTGCAGTTCTAAAAAAGACTAAATTAAGTTCTGATTTGGCAGATCATCTCATCACTACAGTTTTACAACTTTAACTCATTTTGTTAAATGAAGTAGTGAACTTCTCTAAAGTCTCTTTGAAGGACTTGATCAAGTAAGCTCCCAGTTCGTTGTTTGTCTCCTGAACAGCTGCATCGTAACTCCCAAAGAGTGGTGTTGAAGCCTTCACATCCTCTCTATTTGCTTGGAGTAAAATGAGGTTAAGCTCCTCTGTTACCCTTTCATATTTCTGGTGATCAAATCTGCAAAGATTGGCATCATCAATGGGGTAGGTGATGCCAATAGGGTAGCAGTCCCTTGGAACTGGGAACTCCACATTTTTCAGCATTGGCAATTCACAGAGAAATGTGAAAAGGTGTTTAAGTGCTTGGGATGACAGTGGGTTTCCAATGAACTTAAACTCCTGCAGTTTCTGGCAAGGGCTTAAACCTAAAATCAACATGTTGACATGACTGTCTTGGATATTACAGTCCTCCAGGGTAAGACTCCTGAGCACTGGAGAGCAATGGCTGAGGAGCTTAAAGAATGTTGATGGGTAAAGCTCAGGTATATCGTGACCACTCAGGTCCAGGGCTTCCAAGTGATTGGCATGGAAGCTACTGGCTAAATAGGCCATATCAGCATGGTTCAAGGAGCAGTTAGAAACATCCAGCATCTTCAGTGGAGTTTTTAGTGGGCTGCAGAATTAAAGAGAAAAAAAGTTTGATGGTACAAAATGTTGAAAAGCTACATGTACAAAATTTCATGCATCTAGCCACATTGTGAATGTGGTCATCTACCACATTATTTTTTTCTAACCTCTCTTGAGAAACAGAAGCATGTGACAACAATAACAAGTATATTTTCCTCCTGAAGTTAGTACCATTAATTATCTCCTTTACATGACTCCACTGTGCTATTTTAATGGGGTTTAATTTGTTAACATTCTATAGATCTATTTCATGACCAGTTATATGTTGTCAAGTGTCTGTGACTTGCTGAATTAATAGCAGATCACTAATACCATAAGAGCATTGGTAGCTGCTTCTAGTAGAAAGCTACTATAATGCCAGAGGTTTAGATAATTTCCATTAAGGAAGGATTAATTCCAACATGAAAGCCAATCAGTATTCTGACAGGACATCTGCTTTTGTTTCTAGTTGGTTTTTTTTCTGCTACATTTTTAAATGCCCAAGAGGTTTACACATTGTAGTGTTCTGGAGTTGCAAAGAGACCTTCTGATGAAAAAGGTTGGAAGAAGTGCAACTGAGATTATAGTCAGATGTTCTGATCTGAAAGATGATCACTTTCATGCTTACTACATCTTAGTGAGACTTCCACCACAGGGCTCAGCTGGATCAAGCTTAGAAAGCTGCAATTCATTTCAATTGCATCAATCAACAGAAGCAGTATGCTATTCACAAATTTTAAATAAAACGGCTTCTTGTACAGAAGAATTTTAGACCAAGGTGATTTGTCTGGATTAAACTTTTATCTGCCTTTTTTTTTTTAGATGCTCTGAAAAGCTTGCAATTAACTTATTTTCTGTTCCAATATGAATACTGCTCACTGGTAGTTTGCCAGCTTTTTGCAAATTGCCAATTTTCCATAGGAATTCATAATGAATATTCATGTATCAGCTTAATTTGCAGTACAGAAAAACATCAGATCTCTCTTGTCTTGACATCAAGAGACGCAACAAACAACTGAAATCAAAGTCTCAAATCAAAACCTACTATTCCCCTGCCCTCCTTAAAATACCTGTGGGAAAGTATATTTACTTACTGTTCTTTAGACAACAAAAATTCACTAGATACTCTAAAAAATGGAGTATGACTCAGGATTTGCACCAAAGGCCAATGCAAGCTGATTAATACACAAGCTCAAATAAAAAAATGACTGGGTGTACCACTCTCTTATGTGGTAGCTAAAAGTATATTCTCACCAGATGGACTCTGGAAGACTAATCAAAACAGTCAGTTTTTCAAAGTGTATCAGGTATACATTGGCTGCCAATTCTCCCCAACAAAGCTTCCTGCTGCCCCTTCCCACACACACCCTGAGATTCACTCTCAGAGATTCCCAGCTTGCTGGTGGCACAAAGTGCTCTTTTTTACAGTGTGAGTGAAAGCAGGATGATCAAATTACCTGAGAAGTTTCTGTATTCTTCCAGTGAGTATAGAAAATGACATACTCAGCTCGGTGAGCTGTGTCATTTCACCCATCTTTTCTCCAATGTTAGAAAGCATCTGTTCATCTGTAGCTGTGAACCTCCGCACATTAAATGTTCGTGCTGGCAAGGTCAAGGACATCAGTAGAGGGAAGCGGATGCTGTTGAAGAGTATTTCCAAGTGTTCCATTTCCAAGTGAACATTATGAACTATTTCCAGTTTGCGCAACAAGGAGGGATCAGTGAGCTTTATGATATAGAAGAATTTCTGCAAGGTCAGGTTGTCAGATCTGAACGCCGCACAGCAGATTTTCAGTGGGCAACTGCATTTCTTCAGCAGGGCCTGCACGACCAGCTCATAGTTACGCTCTGTAACAAACAAGTCGATTAGCACATTGATACTGATTTCAAAGGTACCTGGATTGCACTGTGCTTGTTGCAGGTAAACCAGCAGTTCTGAACAAAGCTTAGAGAGCAGCTGCGTCCTGGCCCACCTGCCCATTGTCTTCTTGCACTTACAGAACTGAACTTCAACATCTTTTATACCCGTCAGGTCGACCACTTTCAACTTTTTCATGTAGGGAGAAGATTGATTCAGCACATAGTCTCTCAGCCCTGTCAGACAGCTTTCCAAGCACATTGAGCATGTTCTATGGCTCAGGTCTTCCTGGTAGTCCAGAGTAGCTCCCAAAAGTTTTCCCATGTTAAAGTCAAAAAGTGGCCAGTTCTCTACCAAGTCGTGAATCACTTCCCCTTGCTCCAGTAAATAGCTGGCTTTAAAAAGAAGAGGAAAAAGATCATGGGCAACAGCACCCAGATTCTTCCTGGCAAACTCTGCATTTGACACAAATGCTTCGGCACTAATGAATCGGAGAGACTTCATTGTTGTCCTGGACTCCTTACTGTCATGGAGAGTGACTTCTATATTTAACTAAAGATCCTGGTTGCTTACGATGTTCTATATATATCTGCAGCTGCTGTTTGCTGCTAGCGGAAGCCTGGGAAGCCAGAGTGAACAGTCACATGCTGCTTTCTATTTTAGAGCTATACTGTGAGTCTGCAGTAATCATCTGTGAGATCTTTAGTCAGAGAGCTTTTAAGCCCTCATAGTTATATCAAAGATAACTCAAGTAAATACAGACTGCTCCCCAGCAGGAGCAGTAAGATCAGTGCAGCACAAATACATGAGAATACTGCTGTATCTTTTTTATGCTGTACAAAAAAGCACTCAGAGTTCCACTTAAACACGTAACATGATCTGTACTCCACTTTTTTGCTGTGAAAGATGCTATGCTGGGGATTCACATGTTGATTTCAATGGGGATGATTTCCCAGAGTTAGCATAGAGCTTCTCCTAAAAACTACAGCCACAAGGAAAGACTGAGGCACTACAGTCGTCGAGCTACAATGATGTCCCTCTGTTTTGCCCTTCCTATCAGCAAGGAATAGCTGATACAGTTGCTGCAGTGGAAAAGACAGAAGAGCTCAGAGCTTTGGTGATGAGGACACTTGCTTGTGATAGGAGACTGAAGGCTGATTACAAGACAAGCTCAACAAAACAGAGCACCATTAAAATTCTCTCATAACTTCCCAGGCAAGCATCTTACTGCTCTTGCTTTGAGCAACAGATGGTCTTTTCTTTCCTCTCATTTGAGAAACGATGGTTGCATTGTGATACTGAATGGGTCAACATTCAAAATCTGCCCAGGCTAGGAGAAAAGCCTCTGTCACACAGCTATCACAAGAGCAGAGCTGATGTTTCTTTCTTTCAATCTGGCACTTCCTCCCGGGGGAAGCAATGATGGACGCCTCCCTCACCTCTCATGTGTTTTGCTAGGCAGCCAGTGGGATGGAGACTTCCTTCAAGCTGTGCTGACCCTGTTTTTCCAGATAATTCCACATCTGTTTTGCTGTGAAATATTCACGCCACACTTGAAAGATTCAAGTTTTTTTTCTTTTCAAGTAAACTCATTGTGGAATATTTGAATATTTTATCAAAAACAAAAGAAAAATCCCAAATATGCTGTTAATTACAGGGAAGGAACTTCTTTATTGTGTCATACTGAGAAAGCTTTTTATTTTTGCAGACTTTTGGTTTGTATTGTTTTACTTTTGCCTTCAAATAGATGAGTGGTAAAAAAACATGAAAGGTGAAACAGATAGAATGTGACAAGGTGTTAAGTATTTTCCTCTGTTTTTCAACTCCAGTTCATGTATATCAGACAATGATGATGTAGGTGTTACGGTATTTTGTGCAATTTTATAAATGCTGAAAATGGCCACATATAACTGATACCTGTATGACAAGAAAAATGTACAAACTGATTGAAACTTTTGTCAGTTTAGTTTTATTGCCTTTCAGAATGGAATAAGATAGCCATTAAGGTATATACACAGGTTTTTTTATCTATTTACCTAGTTCATGTGGACCTCTTTACCTGCTTACCTCGTATATTTGGACTAGTGGTCCAAAAGTTCCAAGATAAACTACTCTACTATTGTCCCAGATTTTTATTAGAATACAGCAATTAGAAATGCTGCCTGGTTGTGTAGGGATGGGGTCAGAAAGGCCAAGGCTTGGCTGGAGCTGAACTTGGCAAGGGTAAGAACAATAAGAAGAGCTTCCATAGGTATTTCAGCCAAAAAAGAGAGGTCAAAGAAAGTGTACTCCTCTGATGAACACAGCTGGGAAACTGGTAATAACAGACTAGGAGAAGGCTGAGGTCCAGTTGTTTTGCCTCAGTCCCCACTGACAAATCTCTCTTCCCACACCTCTCAAGGCAGGGACTGGGGGAGCAAAGTCCCTTCCACTGTAAAAGAAGATTGGGCTTGTGACCACCTGAGGAACCTGAATATCCATAAGAATCTAACAAATGTCCATAAGAATCAAACAAAACGAAATGAATCCCAGAGTCCTGTGGGAATTGGCTGATGCAGTTGCCAAGCCACTCTCCATAATACTTGAAAATTCATGCCAGTCAGGTGAAGTCCCAGGTGACTGGAAAAGGGGAAACACCATACCCATCTTTAAAAAGGACAGAGAAGACAACCCTGGGAACTACTGACCTGTCAGCCTCACCTCTGTGCCTGGGAAGATCCTGGAACAGGTCCTCCTAGAAGCCATGCTAAGGCACGTGGACAACAGGGAGCTGATTTGGGACAACCAGCAAAGCTTTACCAAGGGCAAGTCCTGCCTGTCCAACCTAGTGGACTTCTGTGGTGGAGTGACTACATCAGTGGAAAAGGAAAGGGCTGTGACTGCCATTTGTCAGGATTTCTGTGAGGCCCTTGACATGGTCCCTGACAAAATCCTTTTCTTTAAATTGGAGAGAGATGGATTTGATGCGTGGACTGTTCGGTGGATAAGGAATTGGCTGGACAGCTGTATGCAGAAAGTATTGGTCAGCAGCTGAATGGAGATCAGTGACAAGTGGTGTCCCTCAGGGGCCCTTATTGAGACAAGGACTGTCTCAATCAATGACCAGTGTACCCTCAGCAAATCTGCAGATGCCATCAAGCTGAGTGTTACAGTTGACACGTGCAAGGGATGAGATGCCATCCAGGAGGACCTGGAAAAGCTTGGAAGTGGGCTCATGGGAGCCTCATGAGCTTGAACAAGATGAAACGTGAGGTGCGGCACCTGGGTTGGGGCAACTCCCTGTATCAACACAGGCAGAGGCAGGAGAGGATTGAGAGCAGCCCTGAAGGGAAGAACTTGGAGTGCTGCTGGAGATGAGCCAGCAGGGTGCACTCACAGCCCAGAAAGCCAACTATATCCCAGGTTCCATCAAAAGCAGTGAGACCAGCAGGGCAAGGGAGAAGAGTCTCTCTCCCCTCTGGTGAGACGTGACCTGGAGTCTAGACTTTCAGTATTTACCTGTCTAGGAGCCCTTACATCCTTATCCAGGCATTTCTATATGAAAAACTATCCAGCTTCTGCAGTCTGTATAACCTTGTGTGGTGGTTTAAATGCAGATGGCAACTAAGTCCCACGTGGCTGCTCTCTCACTCCCCCCTCCTCAGGGGGATGGGACAGAGAATTGTAAAACCCACGAGTTGAGATAAGAACAGTTTATTAACTGAAACAAAGTAAAAAGAAAAAAAAAAGAAAAAAAAACAAATACAAATAAAAACCAAACCAAAATAAAATATAAAACCAAAACTCCACCTCTAAACAAGACCTGAACCACATTCACAGTTGCTAGCAATAGGACCATGCTGGTTTCAACATCCCAAGAGTATCCAAATTTTTCAAAATTCCCAAATGCCACTGTAATTAGCCTAGAGAAGGGGAAGATGTGGGAGAATATAGGTGTGATTGTTAATAGTTCCCACCAGATGGCTCCCGAGGCTCAAGAGATGATGCAGTGCCGAGCAGGCAGACAGGCTTAGGCTCATGAACAGCAATTCTATCACGTCACAAGCTAGTAATACAAAGTACAACAAAATCATAACCTCAGCCCAGCCACCAAAGGTGATAAACACCACATCTGCAATACTGCAGATACGCACATACTGCAATAAGGTATTACATAACACAACTCTGAGAACAAGGGCAATAGCCCTGAGACCAAAGAAGGCTTACATATGCAAGTAAATTAGTAATACTGTTAATCTGCTTCCTAAGAGTGTTTATCATGAAGCTCAGAACTCTGCTACTTTCTATACAAAATTCCTCCTTTGCCAAGCTGTCATGAAAAATTTGAAAAGTTCATGACATTTGTGGTCTTAGAATCTGATCTGTATAGATGAGATTTTACATCAGCTTCATCTACAAAGAGCTAAGGAAGTTATTTTATTATGGCAGGTATAGTTGCACAGGACAAGTAACTCCAATGATTAAAAAAAATCATAGATTTTACATAGTATAACATGAAAACTGGATCAATCGTAGCAATTACTTCACATGAGAATGAAGTAAAATAACAGTTTTCACTAAAAAAAAAAAGGCAATCAAACTTATTACCAAAAAAAAAAAAAA
>VZTI01005328.1:0-19543 GCA_013397865.1 Struthidea cinerea
CAGAAGATGAGCTGGATCCTTCTCAGTCCCAGACGATTTTCGGAAGACTCCGTGTCCCATCTGGGTTGCCAAACCCTGATGCCTGAACTGTCCTCCTAGAAACAGAGACTAGACAGAATAAAGAAATAAAGGTAGGTATTTATTTAGAAGGCCTTCAAAGGCACACCCTGGGAGCCAGAGGCTACTGCCAAGATGGACCCCAAGATGGACGACAGGTCATGAGTTCTTCACACTTTTATAGGTTTGGTTCATTTACATATCAGGGTCAATTCTCCAATTAAAGCTTCAGTTCAATGATGCAATTTCCCCAGGCTTGCCCCCCTTTAGAGTCTTTGATTTACACAGTTTGGGCCTAGGATGGTCTGAGTGTCCTTGAGAAGCAGGCCTGGAGAGGCTTTGTTGTGTCTAACTAGCATGAGAGAGCAGAAATTAACAGGCTACAAGAAACTTCAGAGCTACACACTAAATAGTACAGAACCTGAAAAAATACAGAAGTTAAAACCTAAGGCATCAGTACCACAACGGGTTGTCTGGTCGACCCTCCCTGCTCAAGCAGGGGCATGCTAGAGCACACGGCACAGTATTGCATCCAGATGGTTCTTGAATATCTCCAGGGAAGTAGACTCCGAGACCTCTCTCTTCCAGTGCTTGCTCACCTGCACAGTAAAGAAGTTCTTCCTCATTCAGGTGGAACTTTCTGTGCTCCAGTTTCTGCCCATTTCCTCTTGTCCTATTGCTTGGCACCACTGAGAAGAGCCTGGCTCCATCCCCTTGACACCCTTCCTTCAGATACTCACAGGGATTGATTGGGTCCCCTCTCAGTTGTCTCTTCTTGAGGCTGAACTGGCCCATCTCTCTCAGCCTTTCCTCGTAAGAGAGATGCTCCAGTCTCCTCATCATCTTTGTAGCCCTTTCCTGGGCACACTCCAGGATCTCCATGTCTCTCTTCTCCTGAGCAGCCCAGAACTAAGAGCCATGTCCAGTTAAACGCCTCCAGGGATGGTGACTCCATTGTCCCTGGGCAGTCCCTTTCAATGCTTGACAACTCTTTCCATGAAAAAATTCCTTTTCGTGTCCAACACGAACCTCACCTGCTGCAGCTTGAGGCTATGTCCTCTTGTCCTATCACTGGTTGCCTGGGAGAGGAGACCAACCCCCACCTGGCTACAGCCTCCTGTCAGGCTGACGTAGACAGTCATAATGTCTCCCCGAGCCTCCTTTTCTCAAGGATAAACATCTTCAGCTGCTCCTTTCAGAACTTGTGTTCCAGACCCTTCCCCAGCTCCATTGCCCTTCTCTGGACTCGCTCTAGCACCTCAGTGTCCATGCCTGCAGTGAGAGACCCAGAACTGGACAGGACTCGAGGTGTAGCCTCACCAGTGCCCAGTACAGGGGGACAATCCCTGCCCTGGTCCTGCTGGCCACACCATTTCTGATCCAGGCCAGGATGCCATTGGCCTTCTTGGCCACCTGGGCACACCCTGGCTCATGTTCAGCTGCTGTCACCAGCACCCCCAGGTCCTTTTCCACTGGGCTGCTTTCCAGTCACTGCCCAAGCCTGTGGAGCTGCCTGGGGTTGTTGTGACCCAAGGGCAGGACCTGGCACGTGGCCTTCTTGAACATCATGGCCTTGGCCCATTGATCCAGCCTGTCCAGATCCCTCTGCAGAGTCTTCCTGCCCTCCAGCAGATCAATAATCCACCCAACGTCGTGTGGCCTGTGAACTTTCTGAGGCTGCACTCAATCCCCTCATCCATATTGTCAATCAAGACAGTAAACAGGACGACCCCAATACTGAGCCCTGAGGAACACTACTAGGGGCCACAACGGCACACTGCTGGCTCATGGACAGCTTGTTGTACACCAGGATCACCAGGTCATTCTCTGAAGAGCTATCAGGTTGTTCAGAGCCCAGTCCAGCCTGACCTTGAATGTTTCCAGGGATGAAGTATCTATCACCTCTCTGAGAAACCTCTTTCAAGGTTTCACCACCTTCATCATAAAACATGTTTTCGTTTATCTAATCTGAATATGCCCTCTTTTAGTTTAAAACCATTACCCCTTGTCCTATCACAACAGGTTCTGCTAAAATGTTTGTCTCCCCTCATCTGTCTTATAAGCTCCTTTTAAGTAATGGAACAATAACTTGTCCCTGGAGCCTTCTCTTTTCCAGACTGAACAACCCAAACTGCCTCAGTCTTTCCTCACAGGAGAGGAGTTTCATATCTCTAATTATTTTTGTGGTTGTCCTCTGGACCCACTCCAGCAGGTCCATGTGTTTCCTGTGCTGAAGACTTCAGAGCTGGATGCAGCACTCCAAGTGGAATGTCACCAGAGTTAAGGTGAGTGGCAGAATCCCCTCCCTTGCCCTGCTGGCCATGCTGCTTTGGATGCAGCCCAGGATAGAATAGGTTGTATAGGTTGCAAGTGCCCACTGCTGGGTCATGTTGAGTTTCTCATCCACCACGTCCTTCTCAGCAGGGCTTTTTCTCAATCCCTTCAACCCCTACCCCACATTGTTACCAAGGGTTGCCCTGACCCAGGTGCAATACCTCACAGTTAACCTTGTTGGACCTCCTGAGGTTCACGTGGGCCCACTTCTCTAACCTGCCTTGATCCCTCTGAAGGGCATCCTGTCCCTCAGCTGTGTTAGACACAATGCTCAGTTTGGTGTTGTCTTCAAACTTGCTGAGGCTGCACTTGATCCCACTGCCTACTAAAAAGTCCTGGTCCCAGTATGGATCCCTGAGGGACAGCACTTGTCACTGATCTACACCTGGACATTGAGCCATTGATGAGTGCTCTCTGGATGTTCCGTTCAACCAATTTCTGATCCACCAAAGAGTACACCCATGAAATCTCAACTCCTCCAATTTAGAGAGAAGGAGATAGTGGGGGCCTATGTTAAAGGCTTTATAGAAGTCCAGATAAATGACATCTGTAATCCTTCTCTTGTCCATTGATGTATTCACTCCACCACATAAGGCCACTGGGTTGGTCAGGCAGGATTTCCCCTTGGTGAAGCTGTGCTGGCTGTCTCAAACCACATCCCTGTCCTCCACGTGCCTTAGCACAGCTTCTAGGAGGATCTGTTCCATCATCTTCCCAGGCATAGAGGTGAGTGAGGCTGACATGCCGCTAATTTCCAGGGTCTTCATTTCTACCTTGTTTAAATACGGGTACAATATTTCCTTTTTTCTAGTCACTGGGGACTTCATCTGATTGCCATCACTTTTTCTGCTGGTATCAAGGTGCTTGCTTGCACATTGCACTAGGTGTAGTTTTGCAACCTCCTGCCTGTGGTAAAATTGCATTTATCCATGGCAATTTTACCCATGTCCTAATGACAGCTTCATCTTCCCTCTCAAAGCTCTTGTCTTTCACTTTGGTTTATCAGCCTATTGACAGACATCAGTTGCCTTTTTTTCTTGTCCTTCAGTCTAGCAGATCAAGTGGTCCAGACTCATTTAGTCTTATCTGCATGCCGGCAGACTTTCACAATACCTTTCATACCTCGAGTTAATCTTCACATTCATGACAATATTGTAGGTAGAATTCAAGAAGTGCTGCAGCTAATATCTGCTACAATGGCACTAATAATTCTGTCACAAAATATTTTCTCTTGTATTCTAGGAAAGCATTTGCTTTGTTTAGTGGCTGTGTTTCACTGATGGTATTACAGAGTCTGGCATTAGCTAACATGCCTTTTTGATTTCAAAATTATATTCTGGGAGGTTATAAAAGAAGTTCTAGGAATTTCTTACATTTACATTATTGTGCACCTTGTATGAATTCTTTTAATTAGCCTGGATTATCCCTTGAGGTAATGTAGCAATTTCTGCATGATATTTCAATATTTCTTTATTAATAATGACTTCTAATATTATACCATCTGTACTTTTCATTAGCAGATCTATGCTCTCAGATGAGTTCCATAATGACCTTACATTTTCTAGTTGTTTTCACTCATTTTCTACTGATTATTTCTTGCAAACACTTTACTGGACACTTTTTTCACTTCACTTCCAATATGTATCTTTCTCCCTTCTATTTGCAGATAAGTTATCATTATGTTCCTCTGTTAGTTGCCTAGCAGGTATTCAAATGTGCCCTCCAGGCAATTTCCAATAAAGGACATAGAACTAATAGAGGAGAAGAGTTGAAAAAACAAGCAGCAGAATTCCCTTCCCATTCCTCTGCTCAAACAACAGCCAAGCAAGAAGTAACTAAAATGTCAGAGTCAGATTTCTGGTCACACACTCATGTATGCTCAGAGTCCTTTATGGGAAGCATAAAGAAAGAATGGCAGAAAATAAAAAAAGATACCGGTGAGCTGTTTTTCTGTTTTCCTGCTTATCTGCTGTATCACTGTCCTCTAACACTCATTCTAAGCTACACAGTTCACAGGCTTCTTGAGATGTGAACATCTTTTACTGTTAGTGTCTGTGTTTAATTGTTTATTTAACATGGTCTTGAGAGCTCTCTTGTGAAGATCCCCACCCCTCAACTCTTAAAAACCAAATTGCTTAGAGCAGGTTGCAGAGTTTGCAATAGCTGCAGAGTGCTTGGAGCTGAAAACCTGACTTGGTTCTGGTATTTAGCCTGAAGGCAGTCCTCCGGAGTCAGCAGGCCTAGAATATTGTATCAGGAGGTCCTCTCCTCTCTTTAGGCCTAACTATGGTTAAGTGATGAAGAGATGAATCTAATTTAAATGTGTGGATACTCTAGGGTCCATGTTGATTAAACTGTAACAGAGAGTGAATTGTTATTTTTATTTATTCAGTGAGATCAAGGAGACAAGTAAAACAGTAAGTAAAAAGAACACCCTCTGCACTCTATCAAGTTGCTTTGGATGTTTGCTTGTTTGTCATAGAAACACTCAAGTTGCAAGGGAAAGTCTGAAGACAAAGGTTGTATTCAGTTATGTACTTTGTATATAACTGAACATGCTAGCATCAAAATGAATCAATTGCCTTTTACAAATGGAAATTAACTTCTTGACAGAAGCTAGAAACAATTACTTTTCCCCTGTTATTAGCAGACAGTATCACTGACAAACAGTTGGCTAAATCAGAATCCTTGGACATGTCATGTGGCAATTTATGTATTTACAGGAAACCTTTAATCCTGAAATTCTTGTAATGCTCTACCTGGGAAAATTCACATTATAAATTTTAAAAGGCTCAGTCTATTTTCCTTAAGGATGAAATATATCCTCTTCTTTATTAGGATGGAATCTTTTGGTGCAGGGATACTTGAGGAAACTAATGCTAACCTTCATGATTTTGCTCCTGTAGAAAGAGAGCATCACTGATTTCAGTGGAACTGTCACTAAGCTGTAAAAAGGCAATGACATGAAAGTCAGTCCTTCTGTAAGTTTCAAACATGAGCTATCATGTTAAGAAATCCAAAGAAAGTATATGACTGCTATTAGACTTCTGCAGGGAGTGCCTTTGTGAAATATGTCTAGTGCTATTTGAAATATTGTAGGGGTCACCTCTGCCTGCTGCCCTGGACGGAGGGGAGACCACTGACTGCTGTCCAGGGCCAGATAGACAAGACTGTGCAGGAACTCCTCTGCTCCTTACAAACCTAGACTAGTCTCCCTGCACCCTTGCTGAGCATCTGTCACTTTGGAATTACTGCTTACTGCTTCCCCAGCAGCACGATGGCACAGAAGCATGGCTATCATTCAGCTTCTACCAGCAGCTTCTACCTGCAGGAGAAAAAGGGTGTTTGCTTCCATGGCACTGGCCTGTGAAAGAAATACACTGCTTTTCCTGAACAGATACATCAGGTCTGTGCAAGCTCTCATACCTCTAGTGTATTACTCATTGATTGTTGATACAATCCTGGATCTCTAATGACATAGATGATTTTTCCTTTTTCCCCCTAGTTTGCTATATAGACTGAAAGCTGCAGACCTCTACCATGCTTAGCAATATTTGTTATTTATCAACAGGACTGAATGGACTTTGAGACCATTCAGACCAGACAGCTTTGACGTTATGCAAATCTTGCAGGATTCAACAAATTTTGTACAAATAGGGATCTGGTGTGAAGGAGATCGACCAGCCAGAAGACCTGCATGCAGATGTGGAGTACTATAGGGAATCATAAAAGGGCAGTTCTCACTGCTTCTCCTGAGGAGTCTAACCTTAGGTGTTCCTTGATTTACAAAAGAGAAGGTCTGACTACTTCTGCCCAAGTACCTGCTGAAGAAGTTTTTCCTCAAGAACTAAAGTCTGATGCTTACTGGTAAATGTTTAGGAGCCTGGACCCCATGGAGATGTCTAACTGGTGGGCTGCAGCTATGCCACAGCCACTGTTGCTGGAGAATTCTCGAGTATATTCTTCCATTTCATTAACTCAAGAAAGAGAAGAGGGATGTAACTGCTGTGATTTTCTTTAAAGAGTAGGATTATCCGAAGATGAGAGTAATTACAAGTTTTCCCTCCAGCTACTCATGTGAAGGCAATTTGGATAAAGCTTTGAAAAATGAGAAAGCAGTATAGCACAGAAGGAACAGAGAGAGGTTGTGCACATAATCACTAAACAGTTCAAATTAAAATTTCAAAGAGGTTAATGCATCTAGACAAAGTCAATCTTCTACCCTCCATGTTTTCTTCTACTGCCGATGATTAGGGTGAGTTCAGAATTCGGGTGAGATGAAACTTATTATACTAACTTTGTAACTAAAGATGGCTTAATGGATAAAACTGCTTTGAGGAACCAATGTGTGTTTGGATGGATAATTCATACACTATAAAACCATTCATCTGATTAACAGAATTTACAACTGAAAAGATTCAGGACCTCATTCTACTTGTATTAAATCAATTATAAAGCTGTTCTGAACTTCAGTGGGAGCAGAATCAGGGCATAAGTCACGAATATTGCAGAGTAAAATGAAAGATTTTTAAAACTAGTAATGAGGCAGTGCAAGGCAGACAACAGGCAGCTGATAGCCTATGGCCTGGGCCATTACACAAGTTGCTCTGCATAATTCCCATCCAAAGGTGACAGGCTTTGTGCTGTGAAACAGGGCTTGCACTATGCCCCGTGACCAGCCTTTCTGATGGGTGAGACTTCTTCTCTGAAGTGTTAAAGAATCAGTTTAGGCCCTCACCTCAGGGGTCACTCAGCTTTTAGGAGAAAGGTGGAAGTGGGGAAAGTGTGTCTTGGTGACTTTAGATGCAGAAGTATATACTTTGTGAAGGATTTCTTAAAATTATGTCTCAGACATAACATTACTGTGTCTTCAGGGAAGAAATTGGCAACCTAAATCCAGTTACAAGAGCTGACAAACACTTGCTACAGAAATACCCCAGCACTTCTGTCAGGGATGCAAAGAGGTGCACAAGAATGTGGGTTTTTTAAAAATGGGAAGCCTGGATTATGGATCTCCATCTTTGCTACAAAACACCTGCAGACTTGTCCATCTGCATGAGGTTGAAAAACAAGCCTACAAACTGGCTCTTACTTGATTCTCTTGTTTTAACTGTGAGCCATTCCCTAGGGAAAGCAGGGAAGAAAAGGACTTTTATAAACCTGGAATAAAAACTCCTGTGTTTAGCAACACTTTCTCTCTGCTTCTCTAGTTGTCTAACTTAAGGCCCTCCCTGGACCAAACATGTTACCTAAAAATGTCAAATTCCCTATCAAAATAAAATTTCTCTGATGTTCAGGGCACTGTCCTGCAGGGCAGCACTGAGCAGGCATTGTCCTGCTCAGACAGGGCACTGTCTGAGCAGGTCAATGGAAAAAGTGCCAGCAGAAATAAATGTACAGTCTTGACTGTCAGACAGCTGAAGGCAAAACAGTCCCATTGGATTTTTGTTTAAAAGTATTTTCAAAAAATAATGAGAAATAGGAAAAGTGCACTGAAAGACACAGAATGTCAATTAATTTAATCGTTTTTTGGAAGCTTAGCTTACAGTAAATAGCACTTGCATGCTAAAAACTGTTCAGAGAGATTGGTTACTTTAATGTTAATGCACAGGATAAATTGTCTCCAAGCCCATTGTGTTTTAGAGAAGTGAATGCTCCGAGAGTTTACATCTCTCACCGAGGTGGACAGAGAAGTAAAGCAATGTGGTTTTACTTATAAACAATCTGGAACTAGAGAGGCAATTAAAAGAATAAATAGAAGCCATTGAAAATGTAATCTAAAAGTTAAACAGCCCTTCTGTGACAAGGGTTTTGAAAAACATTTTCACTAGACTGCTGCTAAAGAGAAAAGTCAATTACAGCAACAGTATAGAAGAGCAGACTGTCAAAGAGTAAGTTTCTAGAAAAGAAGTGACCAGAATTTGTGCATTTTTCAGGCAGGTTCCATGGACACATCATAATAGCTTAAAGTAAATGAAGCATCTCTCAGCTGTAGTATTGGGTGGTATTTGAAAGCCCTCTCTCTGAAATACAGGAAAAAACCCACAATGGAACAAACTCCCACAGCACACTGCTTCCAGAAAAATCCCCACAAGACAAGCCCTGAAGTTCAGTGCAATGTATTAGGAAAACAAGACAACTTTGTGGCCCTTTTGGAGGGTTTTTCTCTGAGAAAGAAAAAGCTCTGAGAAAGCTCAATGCTACAGTGTGCAAGGACACAGCTTATTTTGCTCTGTGAGAATCTCTGCAGATGGAAGCATTTCAGATCTTCCCATCTGTGTTTTGTTTTGGGACAGGAATTCCTGATGCCAGGAGGACAAGATTTGACATAATGCTGGGCCCAAGTCCTCTCTCCTCCACAGCCTAGGCCCAAGGGAGGAGTTCAGGACAAAATGTAGGGGTGATGGCGCTGTGGAATCTCCTCATATGCAGCTTTTGTCCCTCCTTAAATGCCCTGTTCTATTGTTAATGCTGTAAAATTAAAACAAAATTTGAATCAACTTACTAAAATGAAAATGGGATAGGCAATACCGTTCATGAATATAGATGAACATTGTCAATATACATGATTTTGAATTGGCCTCCCAATTCACCTTAATATCTGACTGCCTCCCAGTCAGATATTAAGAGAATAGAGACACAAACCCACTTTAAAAATACTTTTTGTATTAAGTAACTGTTCAATTTTTTTTTTCAGTGTATATAAGTCTCTTAAATCTCTTCTGTAAATTGAGTGTCTTGGTGCAGTTGCAGGTCAAGAAGAATTAATCTCCTACATACACATCAGAAGTCTCAGTCAAGCTCTATAATATAAACGTTCATAGGTATAAAGTCTAGCATGTTTTCTTTAGCAGCCAGAGAAATTTAAATCCATATGCTACATATTCTATATCTCTCCAAATGGTTTAACCTATTTCTTAGTTGTATGGGATTTACTTAGTCAACCTCTGCAATTCTTGTTATTTTCCTGGTAGGATACAAATTATTAAAATTTCTGCTTACTGGCATTTGAAATGTTTTCTTTATTGCAGCAGCTTTAACATTTGTTATTTCACTTAGAAGAGACTTAAAAGTCCAGCAGTGATTTTACAGGTAACTTCCAAAAACATCAACTGTAGCTATGTTGGCAAGGTTTACAATGTGGTTTTCCGTTGGCTTTGCCTAATTTTATTACCTATTTTAACAAAAAATTTCATCCAAATGTAAGATAATCAGTGGAGATCAGCTAAGTAGAACAGAGCATAAAGGCACCAATCACAGCGCATATTGACCAAGAAAGAAAACTGTGAGCTATAAAGACAACAAATCCTTTATGACAATTGTACTATAAAGAAAGATGAAAAACCTGATTACAGTCTTGCTTCTTCCAGTAGAATAGTAATATCCCTGAGTCTGAAAAAGGCATGAAACTAATGTAAGACCACAATCACATCCAAGGGGCAGTTCAACATACGCTGGAAACAGAACCAAAAACAAGCCAGAGGAAGTAATATAAAGTGATTATCACAACAAGCAGATGATTTCATTTCTGTTCATTACCTACTTTTTGGTTTTTTTTTGTACAAAAAGCATCAACCCACATACTTTAATTAAAAAAAATAGAGATACTGTAATTCTTCAGAACACTTCCAATGAAACTGGACACTATTTTGAGCTTTTGTATGCTGAAACTATTATGTTCCCCAGTAAATAAGTATTTTACCTTGAATATTTTCTTTTGCAGGCTGTTATCTTTGAGACCAGAAGAAGACAAAAAAAGGTATCTAAAATTACATGAATGGGCTAGAAAGCACTGTTAAATTCCTTATAGAGCCTCACCCATTGCCATGACCCATATCACCCTTCTGTTGAGAAATGAGATGGCAGATGAGAACTTGGAGGTGTTTTCCTGTAAATCACATTTGCTATGTAGTCACTGTGGGCATCCAGTTCCTTTCTTTTGGCTGAGCAAAACCACTCCAAAATGACACCATACAGCCTCAAATTTTCAAAAGTGTGCTCCATAAGCTCAGGAGAGGGAAAGGTGGGTGAATACATTTTGGAATGGAGGGAAAACTGGACAGGAGGAAAAGACTTTCTATTACCTCACTGTAAATTAACTCTTAAAGATTTCAGGGCATAATTTTCAGGTCTCAAAGACAATTAAAAATATTTCTACTTATATTTGCTATGGTAAAGTTGGGGTCCTTTATATTAAGACATAATTTTTTTTGATAGATTCCTAATTACTCTGATGTTTGACCCATCATTGTTTTTATGATTGCACGACCATTTGCATTGTAATAGTCATACAAAGAATTTTGAAATGAACAGTTGTCAATTGGTTTCCTTTCTATTTCTGGGCAACTAATCTAGGACCAAGACACCAAGTGTACAAGGCAAGGAAATGTATTGAAATTTATGCAAGAAGAATGTCAATCAACTCAACAGTCATCAGCTTTCCATCCATCAATGCTGCTTGGATGTAATAGGGAAAAGAGTGTCCTCCTTAGGAATGAGCAAATCTGATTATTTGTTGGAGAAAGATTCAGTGCAGTGATATCACCCCCTATATTTTCAGACTTGTGTAATCTGTACAGAAATCCTTGCTCCAGCCCTTTCCCTGATTCCCTCTTAAAATATTATATTGCAGGATGTGCTAATTATATGTTTCTATGGACTAGTTAAAATTTAGTTATTGAACTCAAATGGCAATGTCCAATGTAAATATTTTCAAGAGTTTAGGCAGACCAGGCTGGCAGGATGCTGCTCTGTAGTGCCTGACTGTGCTCTCTGTAGGCCAACAACCAAGTGAGATAAGCTGCATAACACTGCAAACACTCTTGAAGGAGCAAGCCTATAAACATGTCCCTGAAAGGGCCAGACAAGCACAATAACAATTGCAAATGAGAAAAATTTTCAGAGAAGAGAGAAGCCTTTTTATCATGGAAAACTCCCTTTTCACTCCTAATAATAAATAAGAAAATACCTTTCTGAGAATTATTTTTTTGAAGAAAGCATCTTCTCTTGTAACAAAAAGCTTTGTTACAAGCTACACTGCCTCTCTCTTATTCTTTTACTGCATTTCAGATTACTTAGATTGTAGTTTTTAAGTCACTGTGACTCATTTTCTGTAGAAATCAATTCTATTATGGAAAAACAAACCAATGATTTGACAGGGCTTTATACAGTATTAAAGTAAAAACAAAAGCTTTTTGTGTAAAAAAGAAGAAGTTGACTGAACTGAACTGGATCCTGGAGAACAGAACAAGAAAATCACCCACAAAATAAAAAGAAGAGGTGCCTTTACCAGCTGGGTATCTCAGATTAGCTGTGCCATTTGCTGTGGCAATCAAAGGTGTTTTCCTTGGTTATCTTCTGTGTCCTTCTGTCTGAGGCAGAAGCAAATGTGCACTTGCTTCTTATCTCCTCCCCGAATCACAGTCTGATGTTCCAGCTCTGACTCACTTTTATCATCAGTTTAAGCTAAGAAAGCAGGCTAGGATACATATATATATTTCTCCAACTAACCCGGCTATGTGGGAAGTAACCTCTGGTGAAGGTGCAGGCCAAACAGTGGGGGGTGGTAATATATTAAACCCTGAGAGCATACACTTCTAAGGCTTGTCTTTCAGTGTCCCACCAGCAGCAGCACTGCTTGAGAAAGACTAGCACAACACGCAAAGCAAACTATTCAAAGATTTGTCAAACCCTTTTCAATAACAGGCTGCTTAAAGGATTGCTTTTTGTCTTTCTGGTCAGAAACCCCAGCAGTGCTGCAGAGAACACAGCACTGCCAGAGCAAGACTCTTATTAAACGACAGGAGAGAAGCAATAAAATATGGGAAAGGAAGGAGTGAGGAAAAATTTTCCACATTTGAAATATTTTTCATGTTGATTCTAGCACTAGGGCCAATATTATGGAGAGCCTGCTTTCTGGATTGGTTCGGTCAAGATCATGAGGGTGGAGACCCTGGGCTCTTGAATAGGATGATTTGAATATCCTAGAAGATGGAGAAAGGGATTGAGAAAGACTGCTCCATCCTGCTCTCTCCCTTCTTCCTGATACTGAAGTTGAGCTCTGGACTGTGGTAGCAATAAGTAATACTGATTCTTCTGTTTGCCACTTAAGTTCACTTCCAGACAGGCTACTGGAGTTTTTTGCTTTACAAAACCATAGCTCTCCTTGGAAAATGAATAGGATATCATCACTATTCACGGACTATATAAATTCAAGTTATTGTTAGGGCTAAGCCAGCTTTTCTGTCTAATTTGCTGACCAGCCCAAGACAGTTTATCTTATAGAGCACATTGCAATTTTTGCTGTTTGAGAAATTCATACACTACTGTAAATAAGCCAATGCTAAGTAACTTTGGAATACAAATTCTTTAAATATTTGCCTGTATCACACACTGGTGAAAAGGGAGAGTTACGAAAAATTTACCAAGGAGCAAAATGTAAGATTTTTTTATTAGAAATGAGGTCACAGAATCATAGAATCACAGAATGTTAAGGGTTGGAAGAGACCTTAAAGACCATCTAGTCCCAATCCCTGCTGCTATGGGCAGGGGCACCTCTCACTTGACCAGGTCTCTCAAGGCCTTATCCAATGCGGCTTTGAACTCTCCCAGGGTTGGGGCATCCACAACCTCCCTGGTCAACCTGTGCCAGCGTCTCACCACTTACACAGTAAAGAATTTCTTCCTAATACCTTACCTGAATTTTCCCTCTTGCAGTTTGTACCCATTACTCCTTGTCCTATCAGTACAGTTCCTGATGAAGAGGCCCTCTTGGGCCTCCCTCCAGGCACCTTCACATACTGCAAGGTTGCTATGAGGTTTCCACACAACCTTCTTTTCTCCAGGCTCAACAGCCCTGATTTCCTCAGCCTGTCTTCATAGGGGACGTGTTTCAGTCCTCTTATCAGCTTCATGGCCTTCTCTGAACTGACTCTGACAGTTCCTTGTCCTTCTTATGCTGGGGGCACCAGAGTTGGATGCAGTGTTTCAGCTCAGGTCTCATCAGAGCAGAGGGGCAAAATCACCTCCCTTGCCCTGCTGCCCACGCTCCTTTTGGTGCAGCCCAGGATTTCCTTGGCTTTTCTGGGCTGGTTAATGTTGAGTTTTTTATCTACCATCCCCCCCAAGTCCTTTACCACAGGGCTGCTCTCAGTCACTTCTCTGCCCATGCTGTTGGTGTGTCTGGCATTGCCATGACCCAGGTGTAGGACCTTGCCCTTGGCTTTGTTGACCTCCATGAGGTTTGAGGTGCACTTTGCACTGGCCCAGCTCTCAAGCCTGTCCAGGTGCCTCTGGATGCCATCCCTTCCCTGCAGCGTGTCACTGCCCCACACAGCCTGGTGCTCTCAGTGAACTTGCTGAGGGTGCCCTTGATCCCTCTGTCCATGTCCCTGACAAAGATGTTGGGCAGTATAGGCCCCAGCACTGACCCCTGAGGGACACCACTTGTCACAGGTCTCCACACGGACCATGAGCCCTCAACCACAGCTCTTTGTGGGTGGCCATCCAGCCAGTTCTTTATCCCCCCAGTGCCCCATCCCTCAAATCCACGTCTCTCCAATTTAGAGACAAGGATGCTGTGTGGGGCAGTGCCAGACACTTTGCATAAGTCCGGTAGGGGATGACAGCAGCTCTGCCCCTGCCCACCGATGCTGTCACCCCTGAGTGAAGGTCACCAGATTTGTCAGGCATGATTTGTCTTTAGTAAAGCCATGTCGGCTGTTACCAATCACCCCTTTGTTTTCCACATGCCTCAGCACAATTTCCAGGACAATATGTTACATGATCTGATCTTGCCTGGTACATCAGTGGGACTGAGTGGTCTGTGGCTTCCCAAATCTTAGGACATTACTAAAATCTAGCAAGACAACATCAAGACACTGCAGATTTTAACAGTAAATTAATTTAAAGAATTTTAGCTGCTACCTGCAAGTGATAGCTCTGGTTAGGAACACCATATGTAGCCTCAGGGCATTCAGACCAACTGATTAGACTGTGGCTTTAATTTTTTTAGGGTAAGGATTTGCCAGTGGGAATTTCCCCATATTGTATTACCAGAAGTGTGTAAGATATTTCAAACTGCACAGGAAGCAATGCAGTGAGAGAAAAGAGATATGACCAATAAAGGTAACAATTGTTCTGTTACAATATATTATACCTTGAAGTTAATTGTGCCTATCTAATTTACAGTCAGTGTGGCCCTCCATGCAGTATCCTTGTCTTTGTACTGTTTTTTGTCTACTCACTGTGGGTTTCCTGGTCAGTCAGTCAGTCAGTCAGGTTGGTTTTTTTTCCCCCTGCCTGGAACTACTTGTCAGACAATGGCCTTTCAGTAAGGATTTCCAAAGTGAGAGACTGCATTCTACTGGCCTGATGTGACCCAGTGCATGAGCAAGCACTATTGCTAGAAGGGCCTACATTATTTCGGTTCATGACAGCAAGTACTGAGTGAGCCTGGTCCTCTGGAATTCTGGATTCCTTGAACCCCCTTACAGATTAGAGGTCCCCAGTTTTCTCCTGCAGCATAGCAGATGTTGAGTCAGCTCACAGAGGTGCTTTTCATGTTATCTGCCAAGAAGGAGAAGGGATCTAGTTGGAGAGTACCAGGCAGATAAAGCAGAAGGCGGAAGTCAACTGCCACTGAGTGCTCTTCTAAGCAAGAATAGCATAAAGCTGTCCCATCACTGGCCCTTAGGCATGGTAAGCCTTTTCTGCTGGCTGAGAGCCTCCTCAAATGCAACTTCTTGACACAGGAGAGGTCAATCACCTGCTGTTCTTAGGCACCAACTCATATGAGCAAAGAAGACAGCTTTTCTTCAGGGATATTTTCAAGAGTTAGATTCTCCTACTTATCCATGACAGGCGAGCTGTCAGAAATCCTCTGTTCTCCCAACCCATCAGCTGCTTCTCATCATTACACCTGTTACCTGTGAGAAGGTGTTTCCCTTTATTAAGAGCCTCAGGGGAAGAGAGGGGCTCTCTCTGTTACTAGCTTGCATTTTTTTGATGATGAGTACAGGTAAAGGGCTTCTGTCATGCTCCACAGTTCTCACCAATGTGAGAGGCAGAGTGAGACTGCTTTCTTCTTTTTCCAAGTGTTTTTATTAACACTTTTTACTCCTATTAATCTCTAATGCCATAGTACTTAACGAGATTTTAGGAAGCTTATTTCATAATGTGCTTGTTTTCTGTCAATTATTAGGTCCTTTCCAGGCAAATATTAGAAATCCCTCACACAACACAAAATTTGATCTTAGTGGCAAACAAAGAAAAGGACAAAAGGTGAGAGGGTAGGGCTGTAGTCTGTTAAGCAAGTCATTCTTGTAAAAAAATTTTGTTTCTGAAAATAATAGCCATTCTCATGTTACGGAGGCAGATGTTCTCCCTTGTGGAGAAGGAAAGGGTCATCTATAAGGAAAATGCTGAACCTTTACAGGTTCTTGCATGTAAAATGCAGTTCATCTGGTTTGTTTTCTCTGTCTCTGAATCAATATATTTGCATTGATTAATAACGTTTTTTTATGTCTCAAACAACGCTCTCTGTAAAGATTAGTTCCATTGAGTTATGTCTGAGTGTATATTGATTTGCTTATCTCTATATGTTATCTTATAGCTAGTTCCTTTGTAGCTAGTATTACAAATGTTAAATGGATGATTATTCAAGTATTTACTTTCACCCCCTCTTTCCCCCACTACCATGTTCTTATTTACAATGTAATAAAATAATGGCATAAATATTGAGGAATTATTTTTACTGAGGTTTTTTTGTTTACTTGATATTTTTAAATGGTTTGCCCACCTGCCTTCAGTTTATACACAGTCATTTTGGCTGATTATTTAATATACTGTACTACATTTAGAAAAACTCTTCTGTAACCATAGTAACTATTTTTGATTAGGCACAGCTGAGTAGATGGGTTCATTTTAATATAGGTGGAAAAAAATAGAAAAAGTATCTTGAAAGCTCCTGAAATCATTTGAGTTATTATTGGCTTTCATTTCAGGTTCAACAGAAAAAGAATTGCTCGTAGCCTCTCTTTCTTGCTTCTAAAGATGATTTCTTTGGGGTTTTTTTTCTTCTTTTTTAAACTTTGTAGGTGTGGGCTGTAAAGGACGTATATAAAAGTTTTTGGAGGTTTTCCAAGGGCAGCTTGTCTTCCTGTAGATAAAAATCTATTTATGATAAGATTTACCTAACCAGGAGTAACACTGCAACACTGCATTCTTGTCCTCTCTATCATACCACAGGTAACATGGCCCTCTGTAATCCAATTTCCCTTATACCCTGTGATGGCTTGGCCCCAAATCTTTACAAACCAGTGGGAATTGGGCTGTAATAATTCAAAGAGGGGCAAAGATAGCCAGAGGAAGAAGTACTAGTCTCACTTACCTGTCCCTTTAGCTTTATGGACACTTTGAAGAATATTTTGTGATGTCCAGGTATGCAACGTGGTTTCTAGGACAGGCATACCCAGAAAGAAGTCCTGAAACATTTCCTTGGCAGATGTCTTTTTGTTGTTGATACTGTGGTACCTCAGTCATCCTAGTGATCAGAGAGAGAATTGAAAATACCTGCTTCTTTCTGAAACTATTGATTCAACATGCAACCATGAACTGACATAATCTCATTCTGATCCGAAGTACATAAAAAACTTCTGTGGAAGACAGAGAACTGAATCTCACAGATGTGTGTTGCAGGAGAATAAGAGCTGTCTCCTGGTAACACCCTCAGGAGTTCTGTATGGATGTCCAGCACTCATTCAGGACAAAGCCCAGGTCTTTACCGTACAGCTCACAATCACAATTTATTTTTTTTCTGTGGATCAGAAGTCACAGTGAAAGCTAATTCACATCCAGCTAACCAGAGCCTGAAGCTGTGATGGTAACTACAACAAAAGTAATCCAAAATAGTCCTGGCTGGTGGTGAAACCAGTGATGAGACTCTGGTCTCATCTGATAGTCTCCCTTGTCAGAGAAATCAGACTTGAGCTCCCATGGGTTTCTCCTCATTAATTATGTGACACAATGATGGAAAATGTGTTGGTATCATTACCCTAATTAGTTGGAAAAAATTTTTGAAATTTGTCAATATTTCTCACTCACCAATTTACAAAGCATGGGAAATGATGTGACTGCCTCTGCAGATAGCTGTATAGCGCATTTTACAAATGTTCTGGGGTTTTCTTCCAATTTTTTTGGTCTGTCAGAGCATTATTTATTCAATCATTTTCAGTGTTCAAATGAATCTAGTTATTATTCCAAGAGTTAATAACGGTATCTGTTTCTTCCTGTCTGCTGCAAAGGACAGTGCTCTATATCAACCTCTGTGATGCCTAATGTCGAGCTTTTTATATCAAAAGAAGCCTTACTGTCTAGAGAAATGCTCTTCCCTGTAGAAAGATGGTGTGTCAAGACAACCCAAGGCTGTTTTGCCTCATATTGTGATTAGCAGTGACCAGTTTTGGCCTCTAATCAGTAATCTCTAATTTCTACTGTCCTGTGGCCTGGGCTGCCTGTAAAGCCCCAGCTGCCTCAAAGAAATCTTCCCTCTGACTTTTGCCTTTGTAACACTTCAAATAGCTGCTGTCTTGCAAAGGTTGGGAATAAATCAACAACCCTTCAGTCACTTATGACTGCTTTTCTTCTGCTGAGTGAAAAGTGATTGATTTGCTTGATCTCCCACTCAAAGGCAGCCACAACTTTTCTATTAATATTTTACAAAAGTAAAGGCAGAATAAAAAATGTTATGAGATGCAAATCTGAGAATAGCTGTTAATCTGCATAATTCATTGCTGAAATTGGCTGCTGCTTTAATGAGGTGTGGAGTCCTCCATGGACTGCAGGGGCACAGCTGCCACACCATGGTCTTCATCATGGGCTGCAGGGGAATCTCAGCTCCAGTGCCTGGACCAGCTTTGCCCCCCTCCTTCTGCACTGGTGTGTGCAGAGTTGTTCCTCTTCTATTTCTCACTCCTTTCTTCTTTGTCTGCAATTGCTTCTGCACAATAACTTTTTCCCCATCTAAAATATGTTAACCCAGAGGTGCTACCTCTGTCATTGATGGGCTCAGCCTTGGCCAGCAGCAGGCCTGTCTTGGAGCCAGCTGGCACTGGCTCTGTTGGTGTGATGGTGCATTCCCTGCTCCTCTCCCTCCCACGCCACACTGTGATCTGAGAAATGCTCATTAGACCTCGGCCTTGATGAATAGCACCTGGGCTAAGCC
Organism: Struthidea cinerea; assembly: GCA_013397865.1. Classification (NCBI taxonomy): domain Eukaryota; kingdom Metazoa; phylum Chordata; class Aves; order Passeriformes; family Corcoracidae; genus Struthidea; species Struthidea cinerea. The sequence continues at coordinate 18,614 of VZTI01005328.1, forward strand.
CCTCTTGGGCTTATCAAAAACACTGTCTGCTACCAGGAACTTTTGCTGTCTAATGAGGTCCTGTTTTTAATGAACAGTCTTGGAAGGTTATTTTTCTTGCCTGAATAATGACCCAAGTTGAATAATAATTTTGTTATCACACTTTCAAAGGAAGTTATCAACCTGAATTGCAACCAGGATGGAAAATTACTATGACTAAAACTCACTCTCTTGTGACCCTATACATAGCAGTCCAAAGTGAGACCATTTGAGCTCTCCTGGAGCAGTGGCTGTGACCTGCAAACACCCCTGAGTGGGGCCTCTCAGAGTCAGTGAATTCTCAAGTTTGCTGTACTTAGAGGATCACTGAGCAATAATGCTGCATCCTGGCCTGATACCCCTGACTGCTTGAAGCCCAACCCTTTGCCCACTGAGATGCAGAGGCATCCAAGTGAGTATTTCACCAAATTGCAGGGAGCTTCTCACAGGTATATACCTTGTACAGATTCTGTCTGTGGATGTGTGACTGTGAATATGCTGAAGCGAATGTACTAGGAATATTTTCCTAGATTCTTAAGTATTTTAAATTTGTAGTAAGTCAGACCTGTGAGTTACTGTCATGACACAGTAAATTCTATATTAATCCTTTGCTAAGTTTATTGATTAGATGTAGTTAAGCTTATGTGTAGTTAAATGCTGTTGGACATTTAGGCATAAACTGTTGGTCAAGTCTGGGCTCAGTTTAGCACGGGGTCTACTCTGAACCTTGGAACTTAGCAGGAGAATATTCCATATTCCTTTTTATCTCTACGCTTTCCTATTGTTTTCTCGACCTTTCCTGCGCCAGCCAGTTAGTTTTGGGTTTACTTTGATTTGGTTTGATTGATTTGGGATTTTTTTTTTTTTTTTTTTTTTTTTTTTGCATTGTTTAACCCTCTTGTAAATAGCAGA